>JAQISU010000243.1:6650000-7250000 GCA_029339505.1 Unio delphinus | reverse complement strand
TCAGGAACAAAGCAAACGGTATACTATATAACTGTTGAACATCAATTAACACAAGAAAGGATAAAAGGGCAAGCACAAAATGGAAACTACATAACGTCAGAGAAACAACAAACCACAGTAATGGGAACTGAACAAGCGGTAGAATATATGACAGCTTAACAACAATACATACAGAAAACGCTAGAAAGGAGAAGAATAAAAAGACAGAAAATGAGAAAAGAGGAACAACGAATGGCGGAAGAATATGTATACAATGATGAATGTCTAGCATATGATATCAGGGAATTTATATAATGTAAAATATATATTAATAATAATAATAAATAAAATTTAAAAAAATAAACAAACAAAAATATCAACATATATATATATATATATATATATATATATATATATATATATATATATATATATATATATATATATATATATATATAACATACAACTCAATTTATAACTTACAAACAAAAATCAAAGGAGGGCCTCCCCATAAATGGTCTGTGAAGATCAGCGGGGAGAGCACCCTCCAAAAAAAATACTTAAAATATAGTTTTACTATACTTACGAGGACGCGTTCGTACTTGATCGTGTTGCTTCAATAATTTCCCAAATCCTGCATCAAAAACAAATTATGAAAATCTCATAGTCCAATCAGCAAATTATCAGGTCTGTTATTTAATTTCGAAACGTACAGTTTAATTTCCAGCACTGCATGCAGATACATAGATTATGACAACTTCAAGTTTATAGGTTGTAGACTAAATGAAGCTTAAGAAAGATTTTTCAACGTAAATAAATATTACCCAGGATATATTAAATGTTACACATGCCTTTGTCATATATAGCTTTATCTCAATTAATTTCCAGCATGTGCATAATGATAATAAAGATGACTAGAAGGCTATTTAGCATCAAACAAACTTACGTATTCCACTGGTTAGTGTCACTGGTAAGCTTAACAGAATCAACAAACTGTAGTACTTTTAAAGTATATATGTTTATAGAATAGAGTATATACACTTTACTTGACAATTCCCAGGTTGGCTTGCCTGTATAGCATTATTAATGTTAAAGAAAACAAATATTATAACTGTTAGAAAAAATAAACTAAAATCAGAAATTACGCAAATGCGTTTTACAAAATAGGGTAATGTGTAACTAATAACTAACAATAACTAACCTTTTTATACACAAATTTTTTTAACATTCAGTGGAACATGTATAAAGTTAAATTCGGGAAAAGGGCCGAACTTAACATAGAAAGTGCTTCTGAATATATTAAAGGCAACGAAGACTTGACAAAGACATAAGACTTACAATTACCTAAAATAAAGATTTGTAACACATAAAAACGGAAGTTGTACCTACATTTAAAGATGACAGACAGATAGACAGACAGACAGATAGATAGATAGATAGATAGATAGATAGATAGATAGATAGATAGATAGATAGATAGATAGATAGATAGATAGATAGATATATAGATAGATATGGCTCAAAATAACAGGAGAACGTTCAAAATATGTGTTCATTCCCAACTATATCGATAATTAAATATGATACATAGCAATTCCTATTTCAAGTATATAAGACATTATATTTTCCCAGTCTATATTATAACCATATGTTCGGATGAACTCTGTCCTGTATTAAAATTTATCATCAATCCCAGTAACTAATTCCCAGTCGCCTGAAAGGTGGGTCATGCGGAAAATTTAACTACACGCATTGCGACAAGTGGAAAATCTGCATTGTGATATTTCATCTACGTACAATTTTACCCAGGCAGGAATTAATCACGAAATTGCAAGTGTAAAGCCACAGCTACGAATTCAAATATATATATATATATATATATATATATATATATATATATATATATATATATATATATATATATATATATATATATATATATATATATATATATATATATATATATATATATATTCTACTGCTCCAAGATGAAGCTCAAACCCCCGCAGGTAAAAAGGGCCCAGCGCTCATATAGGCACTGGGGCAATCAGATTTAAGACATATTCGACTTTTTAAGCTCTTCAGGATATCCTATTTTGTGACGTGTTATAGTGGTAGTAGTTGTCGTAGGGTGCACCAAGTCATGAGCAACATCTCTTGCAATGGGCAGTGGATATATTTAAACGCCGCAAAAACAATCCACTGTAACATATCTAGACACTTGTTGAAGGCCTTCAGAGTGGAGTGGACCTAGCAAATCAGTCCATGTTTCATTCGATATGATGAGCTCGAATAACTATGCATATCGTTAGTAAAATGGTGTGTCAAGTGGGGTCTTTTTTCGAAAAGCTGAGATTATATGTGATAGACCCTGTATCGTCATTAAAGTAGCAAATACAGTGCATACCCGGCACAATCATTCAAGAGGTCAGCTGCAACTTTCCCGTTTCAACTATATATCTTTCCAACCTTCTATGATACATACGGCCTATAAGTTATTTTTCAAAATAGCCGGACGGATGGTTTACAACCTTCGACCTCGTATAAATCTATCCTGAGCTCAGCTACGGAGTGAATAACTTTGCCGGTGATGTTCCTAAGAAGATATTATCTCGACAATGTAAAATGGCTCTAACAATTTTTCTAAAATTACATAATCTCTTGCAATAACCGGTCAGGGTATTTGGTATTTTGAAGCGAAACGCATGCAACAATATGTCAAATAATGTAACCATTATGTTTCATCAACACATACATATATGGTTAGGGACATATACAATTGCAAAAAGGTGCAGGATCTCTATCCCTGCCAAAGGTATATTTAATAAAGTATTTGCTTCAGAAACATGTTCTAATCATCAGAACAATATTTGTTATAACCAATATTATTTACAAGGTAATGTATATCATTGGCAGTACAATTAAATATTCTTATGAGAAAGTCAAGGTAAAAGAGCTTAAATCAGGCACTTCTTAACCCCGTAACCAAATGCATGAATATATTAAAGAATTTGAGAACACTAAACAGGGGAAAAGGTGCAGCTCTAAAGATTCGTTGTATTTGCATGCATGCACTTTAATGGTCTGCAACATATCCAGTAAGTTATGTCGGGTCTCATACTGTAAAAACAACCTGAAATCAAAAATATGCTCGTGGTTTTAGTCAAGCTCGATTAGATATTGTGATTTAATATGAACCCAACAATCGAGAGACGAGTTCAGTGATTTAGGATAGAAATAATAGGAAAGTTTTAATCTGTATTTCGAGTACGGTAAAATGATAACGGGAATTTGATACCGGATGAGCAAGCCTGATTTGTAGGCCCATATTCCTTATAAATCACACATGAAGATTGTTTCAACACATGTTCATCTGTTAATTTTGTCCATGCGAGTCCTTGTAGACGTTTAATTTGTAGGTGACAACGTCACTCTGGAGTAAATAGTTAATAGGTCGTCGCTGACGCTCATCCCTATCAATGTCTGCGTTGACATAGGCCAAACATCACTTGTGTTCGAAATTGTCACTTCCTCCTCATTGGCGTTTGCTTGCCTGTTTTGTGACCAGACACTTCCATGTACTGAAGAATTTCAGGTACGCATGCGTGGTCAAATCCATCTAGGAAGATGTAGAAACTAAAATATAAGTATTGTGGTAGGAGCTTCCAGGTTCATCGGTTCATTAGTCGAATCCGGCAGAAACAACAGAGACAAAATAGTCTGCAGGCTCAAGTTTCGAAATATTTAAAGGATAATCTGCATATGACATGTTTTCAGCTAAGACGTGAATTAGCACACGCGATAAATCTTAGTCGGACAAATGAACATAACATGGATGTATAATTTTGCACAAAGTTAAACTTGTCTCCTCTATGTACCAAACAATTGTCCCATACAAATTCATCCATGGTACATTGATCTCAAAATTGATAAGGTTCGTACGTCTGTATTTTCTTTAATAAAATGCCTTTTTTTTCCTCTGCTAGGAGAGTATGCCAATTGTTGTTGGATCAATAATTCATCAATGGATGCCACCCTATTTCTGAAATGTCAATTTGATCATATACGGTCAATGCTCCAATGGGCCACACTGCCTTCCAGCTACCATGGTGCATGTCGATACCGAAACATATTTTTTCCGATTATTTCTCACCCGGAATTTCGCCCATTCATACGTGTAAGTTTAATGTTCAATGTTGTTCTGACCTTGTGAATATGTGTTATCGATTCGCAAAATCGAGTTTCATGATTCTTCTACAATTGTTGCGTGTACTTTGTGACTAATAATCGTTTCGCAGCTGTACTTTTGAATCGCTAAATAAGGGCTTGATAGCAAGGTATGCTTGATTATCCACAGTACAAATGTTTTGCCAAGATCTCAGAAATTTATTACCCGTATTCATGCCGAGATTTAGGATGTTTTGCAAATATAACCCCGAGTGGTACGGCAATGACTTCAAACACGTCAGCAAAATCAGAATTTCACGTTGTTTTGTATGATGCCAAACATAAAACGTTTGTACCACACTTCCGTAACTGTGCGTTTACCAAACACTTAGACTATGCTTATAATAGTGTAATCGTAAAGGTGCATAGAATGTTATTGAACTTCCCAATAGCATGTACGTAAAGGGATTTCTTTCTTGACTAAGCACGATTCTAAAATCTTCATGAAGTAAACGTAGCATATGCGCAATACATGGCAGTTAGAGTTATGGTTCGGGAAGCGGGAATTTCACAGGCGTAATCTATCCATGTTGCACATTTTTGTATGATTCACTCTAAATATTTCCTCATATGATTTAATCTGGGTTACTCTAGCGGCGCTTGCTCTATTTTCATGCTTTAATCCCTTGTTGATGCACCTATAGTATCCCCTGTTTACCAAGATTGGGACAGGTTGGATCTCCATTATGTGACCATGCTAATATATATGTACATTAAATATCGACCTGATATTTGAAGAAAAAAGACAGTTAACAGACAGTTAACATCCGTTAAGAGAAGTATTAAAGAAATGACCCCGGTGACATTGCCATAGTGTTATTCACAGTTGTAGCCTTGTCCTCGGAAACGGTGCCAAACACATTTAAATGCGAGCTGTGGTAACATCAAACGTACTCATATGGATTGGTTGAAAGTCGGAATTTCTAGGAGAAACAGTAGGTTATAAAGCGACTACGACGAGTAGTATCTCAGACACCGTCAGATATGTGTGCCGTTCTATCGTTCTAAGAGTGACATTATACGTTTTAAATTATCACGAAAGCTGTTTATACGAGTTACAACAATAGAATACTCATTTGATGATTGTAATATGACAATGAGAAACAGATTACGATTTTGGACATGGCATGTACATAATTGATAGATTCCAAAAAATTCCGACGCATAAAAGGCATAAGACGAAACTGTTTATGTATATGTAAAAACAAATAAAACTTTAAAGAACAATCCAAAACTGCATGAATCATGCCGGTGGGGATAGATCAAAGAATAAAGATTTTGAGCATACTCACACCAAAAAAGAAGCTTCTTTAAATAGACTTAAAAAAATTTTCAAATGTTTTCGTTCGTGTGTCTCTTGGAAATTGACAACGTGCAGAATAGGACATTGGTAATTATATTGACAGTGACCTGGTGAAATGTGTCCAAAACTAAGCAGCAGCGTATATTGTCTCATAAATGGAAGGCAACCGAATAAATTTTCAGACTGTCAAGACGATTCTCGGAAATGCCAAATATATTGATGCTTACTAGAGGTTTGCAGAGATGTCTGCAAGGTATTTGTGGAGGCCGATACACATTCATACATCAGTAAGCTACTACCAAAGATGCAATTAGGCGTGATGAAAGTGTTGATGAAAAGTTGTGTTTTGAATTGATATCAAGGTGCGTTTGGTAACCACTTCCGTGGATTCACAAACACGTTATTTTGTTTGTGTATAGGTTCTCCAGTGCCATTTCACACGCTCTCCACACCCTCGAATAAAGAAGCTGCTACGGCATCAGCGAAAAACTACTTAAAAGTTGTTAGCGTACCAAGACGTGTGTTTGGGTAGTTTCTAAATATGGTTTGTGTCAATGGCAGACAGTGAGGAGTGCAAAAACATGTGGCAGGTTAGCAATTTCCTAGGTTCTGTTAATATTGTCATAGGAAACCCTCTGAAGGAATTTTACTTTACTTCACAAGCAATCATATTAAACCTGCATATCAAAATATGTGGTCACACATAGGCTTAGAACAAGACGTTAAGCTTAGTATACAGATTTCTCAGACGATTTAACTTCATTGTACCGGATTTATTACTTGTATGTAGAACTCTTCGACCTGGCTAAGCATTCAGTAGGCAACATAGACGTTTATGTACTTGTTATTCGGCATCTAGTTCAAATTACATCGCTGTTACCGTGTCTCTTTCTGAAAAGATAGGGTTTTTTGGAGTACAGTGCAGCTTCTAAATCATGATGCTGTATTAACAAGCGAGCTTCTATTTGAATCAACTTATGATAAAATTTTGGATGAACATTTGTCGATAGTTTGCATTGTGGAAACGTCTTTGTGGACCTATAACGGTTTTCGAATCTGGGAACTGGATTTGTTAATCTTAATTGTCATACAACATCGGTCTACATTGTTAAAATAAATCCTGTCTGTATTGTTACTGCTATACAAGTAGTTCAAAGTAACTTACATTTCGTATTATGTAAAGTCGAGCCGACTCTAAAAATAGTTTGCCTGTTTGATGAAGAGTGTGACTACTTATTGCATCATGTAGCAAATAATATATCAGGAATACTGCAAGTAACTGAACTTTATTGCAAAGCCTCTACATATAATATACTTTTTGTCATTGCATATCTGGCGCATTAGTGTGCATTAAACGAGACTTTATATATAGTTTGCACCTAACTACATTTCTAGAAATGTTATTGATTCTGTACAGTGCGTGTGACGTCTTGTCATATAAATACAATTTGTATCAAAAGTTCAACAGTTTGACCACCATCTTTAGGTTGCAGACATCCTTATCTTTGCATCTTACAAACATTTATATGGAGACAATATATATGATATTGCAACCATCCCCACTGTTTCAAAACAACTTAGAAATTGTTTTTGATCAAACCGTTGTTTCAGCTAATAATTTATTGACAACTATTTAAATAAATTACATTTGATCTTGTACGTTCTTAGTTTCTTTAACGTACCAACACAAAACTTTTAAATTTTGTTATTTTATAGTAGTTCTTTAAATCATCTTTCTTTATACATTTGGTTTCGTAATATATTACACTATTTTATTTCACCATTGGTTCATACGTTCACTGCAGTAAAGTGTAATTTTCATGATATATAAATACGGATCATGCATTTCTACTGATTGCTTATGTAGTAATGCATTTACGTTAGGTAACTGTTAACTTTGTTTGACATTACATACGGGTGGCACATAACAGGAAAGCCTATGCAAAAGCCAGCAACGAGAGACATATGATCAAGGGCAAAGGTCAAGGAGACAGTGAAGTGGCCCAGACAAACGACATATTTGTTAACACCGATGGCCACCAATACTCAGCCTGCAACATCCACCCAAGGGGCTTGTATGGATCTCATTCTGCTTAATGTTTAACTCAAGAGGTGTCCGGCAAGCTCATCACCAAAGTTATTCATGATACAAATGCTAAATGTGATCAGCTGGCATCATATATATAGGTCAAGGGTCAACAAGGTGACACATCAAACGGTTTTCTGTGGCAAGGAAAGGACAGCCAAAAATCTCGATTTTAAGAGTGTTACGCTCTTATTGTTGGCACTCTCTAATTCATTTTATAATTAATCAAGTAAACGTTTTATACTATGTACCATAGGTTGCCGACCCATGGATTTGGTTCTCATCATCAAGCAGTTAGTGTTCGGACTGATCGAAATGGTGTCAGGATAATGCGACTAGGTGATACGACAAGCTACATGCATGTGGCATGACGCCTTGGCGCTAGACATCACTGCAAACCGCAGAGATCGTAGCGATACGACTACAAAAGACAGTTTTTAATAAAGCTACAAATTATACTAAACATGAATATAAATATCACCGAAAGAATTTAAATAGCACTGTATGTCCTGATGTTCCGGCACTCTTATAGTGCTAAAATGTCAATAGTTTTGGATGCATTGATATGCCAGTTGTATAATCTAGAATATCGGTGAATGTTTTCAGACACATCGGTAAGAAATTATTTAATCCAACAATAAGTAGCATGTTAGTAATTCCAGTGAATGATTTAGATAAATAATCACTTCAAGAGATATTTTTCGAACAACTTAACTAAATGCTCAATATCCTCCGGAGACTGACCTATCAACGGAACAAATTATATTCTTTATCATACCCACTACGTTAATGAATAGCCATTTCACCTACGATGACATTTTATAAACAGGAATGCAAAGGGGGAACAACGTTTAATTGTTAGCAAGACTATGTCCTGGATATAAATAACAGTAAACGTGCTGTTTACATTGTGCAATCATGCACACATTTAGACAAACTGAGCCTCAGTATACAACTTAAAATCCTGATATATGCCAGGTGCAACACAATATAATAAATTTACGTAACACATTCTTTCATATGAAAACAAAATATTTATGCATTTGCATCCCCTCTTTTCTCTCTACCGCTCTGTATCCATATTTCCCTCTCCTTTACGTCTATCTGAAATTGCATAGCTTTATCATCTCGCTCATTTGAATATCCTCATTTCTTTCTGAAGATGAGCTTTAGTAACATTAACTTTATCTGGTTTGAATGCAAGATGTGAGAAATTGAGATCATTACATTGACAATGGAAATTCAAAACTTAAATTGTGAAGGCATTTTTTTAGATCTTTAAATTGTTATATGTAAATTCAGTTCTTTGTCAAGCCACCAATTTATGTCATGGCTCTCGACATCACAATATATAACAGAAAGGAGGTAAAGTCAGCAATTTATTTAACATTCAGCAAACTTCAAAAGACACGGTACTTTGAATTCAGTTTGAATGAGTACTAAATAACGTGCCACAATGTCCAAGAAAATAGATGTTCTGAAAGAATCAGAAATATTGAATGGTATTGTTTTGAATGTTATAATATGACAATAATCTTGACTATTTTGATAGACAAATTATGCTTAATGTTTAACAATAATGAACTAAATGTTTACCAAGCAATCTATTCACACACAGATGATATATAGATGGATGGATACAAAAGTAAGATAAATAAATAGATAGATAAATATATAGGCTTATAGGATATAAAAGGCGGCGAGAATAACTGGAGGAGAATGTACACAGGGGAAGCCCTAATAACAAACAACCGTTCACAAGGAGAATGTTCCGAATTCAAGCGCGAAAACCAATTTAATTGCAAACGTTGGCTTCGCGTTGAACCCATGTATTAACAAATATATTGTTTACAACTTACAATCAGGTGCACAATTACCTAAACAAAAAACTTCATTTACACCGTACAGTCATGGCAAAGGTTCGTCACACAATATAAATTAAATAAACGTAACACTGATCTTAATAATCATGTCACAGCTGTAATATTTGATTCAAGTGGATATTTTAATTACATTATGCATGTATGTATGTATGTATGTATGTATGTATATATATATATATATATATATATATATATATATATATATATATATATATATATATATATATATATATATATATATATATATATATATATGCATGCATCCATCGACAGACAGACAGACATAAAGACATACATACATGAAGTGCATTCAAAAAGAAAACAATCAGCAGTCAGTTCGAAATTATTTAGTTGTATGAATCATTTTCTCGGTCTAGGAGATATAAAATATGGTTTGAGATTGTTAATGTTAAGGTCTAAGTAAATATGGAAAAATATGGATTATTCAGGTCAACTTTATGGCCAGGTTATACGTATGTCACATGTTTATACCATTTACACACGGATTTTAGAATGTCGTTTCTTTGCTTTTTCAACCTTGTTTCTTCAGTCTTTGTGTTTTAATGTATTGTATAAATAAGATAATGACGAATCTCATAGGAGTGTTCTTTAACCTTATTCTAGAATTACTAAACAAAGATGGTAGGAAACTTTTATTTCTTAAGAAAGATAAAAATTGCGTTGTTTTAATGAAATAAAATGAAAATGGAAAATGATCATATGTTGGTGGTCCTCCTTTTATCAACAAAACATAATAGTCAGTTTTAAAGTTATATGTTTCAATTTTGTTCAAAATATTTTATGATAATGTGCGATTAGTTGAAATTGTAAACTTGGTTTGATTTGTTTAACTCCACCAAACCTATAAATGAATGACAGTTAGTTATTTAATGACGGTCAAGTTTGCATTTTCTTATTTAGTATGGAACTGGTAGAATTTAAGATAATACATAAGAACGATAACGCTAGTAAATATAATACCAGTTTGCATAACTGAATTAATGCATATATGTAAAATACGTTCGAGGAACTCAATTTTTTTTAAACAGCAAAGTTCGAAGAATCCGGAACGTATACGAGGTCAATAGTATACTCTCCTGTAACGTATATTTGAGACTACATATTAACAGCACTCGATGAATTACTGCAATTTTAGAGAGAAATAATATTGATATTTCATTGAGGGAATTACATATATATTTGTTCACTGAGCTTTTTCAACCAAGATATTAAAAATACTTTAGACGCATACGTGGTATAAGGGATCGTTTGGCCCACATGCAGGTAGTCGATTTCAATCTAGCCTATTTTTCACTTTGTTGCTGTCTGATGTCTGTGTTAAATTATTCCCTAAATATAAAATAATTAGTGCTACTGATATTTTCTGTATAAATATGCAAAGAAAGACCACAGAGCTGGATACTAAAAGAAGTATCCTAGTTGAATCAGTTATACATATTGGTACCAATTACGTCTGAGGATTCAATGAAAAGAACATCTGCTTATATCGAATGAATAGCGGAATAACTTTATCTTATATTCACCTCTAGTTTAGTTTTACTCACAAAAGGGAATATAAATTGTATATTGGATGAAACCATTATTATGTCATTGCTTTGAAATCAAATGAATATGTATTGTTTCATGAACCTTTTGTCGATCTATGTCATTAAATATACCGTTTCAAACATTATCGTTTGAGAAAAAGACATTTATGTTTTTAATTGTATTTTCATATTTTAAGAGAAATCCTTATCAACTGAATATCAGTACTTATTCCAGTATATGTTATTATTACATGATCGTTAAACCTGAGATTGTGTTTTCAACAAAAATGGAATGACCTACTTTGAACCAAATGCACATACCAAACTATATACCTACCAACCACCTAATTACATTCGAATGCCCATCATTAACGTCATACAGATATGCATATGATCAGCTAAAACTGCACTATATTGATAATAAAAAACAAAAGACAATGCTTTAACTTTCATAGGCCTACAGAAAAATGTTTGTATTGTTCCTATTCGCGATAATTTTACCATTTCGTAACATAAATTTCATCCATTATCCCTAAGCACTTCAAATAAGAACATTTTTCAACAACGTACATTCATCACCTATGTCAGCAAAAACGAGACTTAAGAGATTCTGATTTCATCACAAATTACAATAGCAAAGCGAAGTAACATGACAGGATATCTCATACTACACGCTTCACACAACATTAATGCAGTTGATATAAAATAAATGATGTGAAACAAAAACTTACTTTTCCACAGTTTCATGCTTAGAATGGCGATCACTACAAATAAGACAATTGCAACTATGCCAATAATCCAATAACTAGTTGATTTTATTTCCGGTATATCAGGTGATGGTGCTGGACTGTTGTCTGTAAAGGACATGAAGAGAGTTTCTAAATAAACATATGAACCTTGTTTTATATGCAATACATGTTGCATTATACATGCAAAATTGTATACGTAGAACCTGCTATGTTTTTTAAGTAATAATTTATTTATGTAATATTATAGACGTTTTATTAACATTATCACTATTATATTTCAATGTTACCCCTCGTTATAAGAACACTGTGTCCTACAGTTCCATGATTAAGCAATTGTCCATTGGATACATCTTTCCGATAAAGGCTTAAAGCATGAACTGGATAGCCGTGCACATTTACATCCATCCCTTTCGTTAATGTAGCCACTACCTTTCCTTCCTAGTAAATATATTAATTTTAAGAGATTTATATTGTTATTATTTTTAATTGTTTGTTAGTTGTGTCAATATATATTTGTTATTTCATTATATGATACGGTGGACATGTCCTTGTCCTTGACCTCAAGCAAGCTAATTTTCAAGTTTACTTTTATCTTGACGTTTTAATTCTGTAAACAACAATCGCAAGGCCAGTAGTTTCCCCATGAGGATGGATTAACTGTTAAGAGTATTCTCCTGGCCTGAGTAAAGGAAATTGTGCTTTCCATATTTGATAATCTATTTATAACTAGGATTTTGTCTTGTAAATATAGTGAACCTTTTAGAACGTTATTTTCCATTAGGTAATACATTTTTTTAGAAAATTATGTTTGTGACATTGACATGAAATAGAGGAGTATGTGAACTTGTTCTTCTTTCTAAAAGACATTATTTTGTGATTTATGAACAGAGCAGGATCATTTGTATTATTGATGTGTCCAGTAGTTTATTTGGTCTGGAATCTATTACAATGTTTGAATCACTGCAAATAAAATGTGCTCATCTAAACGTATATTCTTGGAAATATAAACATGGATTCTGAGAGATATTTCAAATAAAGTTACATTCTTATCTAGTAGTACAATGATTTAACTAAAAACTGCAACACGCCTTTACGACACGACAGAGGCTACCACAGAGCCATCAATACCTTAGGCTTTGGCTTTAGTTTCCATTACCATTAACGAGTATTTAAAACCTAACTCATTAAGACTTGTGTATAGAATTCTATGATAATCTGGGATGCAATGCCCAAAACAGAAAGATAACTTTTAATTTTCACTTTGCATTCTTGGCAAATAAACAAGTTGTTAAATTTCACAATACTTATTGTTTCCATCACGGAACTGTACAAATCCTTTTATTAATTAAATACATGTACTCGGTGTTCGTTTTCTAGTACAACGATACCAGAGGACCTACCTACATACCAACCTACCTACATGCATACATACCTACATGCATACATGCCTACATGCATACCTGCCTACATGCGTATATGCCTACATGCCTGCATACATACATACATACATACATACATACATACATACATACATACATACATACATACATACATACATACATACATACATACATACATTCATACATACATACATACATACATACATACATACATACATACATACATACATACATACATGCACGCATGCATACCTACATACATACTTACATACATACATACATACATACATACATACATACATACATACATACATACATACATACATACATACATACATACATACATACATACATACATTCATACATACATACATACATACATACATACATACATACATACATACATACATACATACATACATACATACATACATACATACATACATACATACATACATGCACGCATGCATACCTACATACATACCTACATACATACATACATACATACATACATACATACATACATACATACATACATACATACATACATACATACATACATACATACATACATACATACATACATGCATACAATATTTCGAAATAGTGAGTTCGGTTCATCCTATGCCGTAGCTTCTCGTGGGTCTGTGGTTCTTTCCGGGTGCGGGTGGGAAGTTCCCGGGTTCTTCATCCACCATTAATTCTGGCCGCTATGTTAAGCCTATTATGTGCTGAAAAATGACTTTAAACCCTACAACAACTACAACTCATACAATGCCATACGTGCAAAGTGCTTTCATTGGGAAGAACCGAATGATTCCAGTGCACAGACTATATCTGTGTATTAATGCCTCACCGTAGGTAAATACTCTTTACAGTATGGAATGTCTTTTCATTGAGCGGCCTACTCTAAGTACTTGCACATCGTCAGTTCTAGCGGAATGTGACTTATTAATTTCTTGTGTATAAGTTATAACTATTGTACTTCCACGTTTATCTTTGTATATGTTAAATGTAGATTCGGTCTAGTTGGTGATATGCAAATATTTTATATTATTGTTTGTGACTTAACACGAGATTTATATTTGCAATACAAAGTTTCATTTTTCAGAAACGGTTAAGATCACTTCTGAACCTGTGTACTTTGTAATTATTGTGCCTATAATGTACTCTGTTAAGCTTACCGTATATAACATAGTTACCTGTTATCGTTTATGCACGTGTCATGCATAGTACACGGTGTGAGATATATTTTCAGCTGACCGGAGTTACTGGATTTATATCTGACCGGTGTTATCAGCTGTAGAGCTAACCAGAGTGATCAGAGTCAACTTGGTATCAGCTGCAGAGCTAATCAATGAAGATGACCATATCAGATGTGAAGCAGAACCATATCAGTCGTAGATGTGAATAGTGTTGCTGGTCAAATAGCAGGTGATCTGGCGTTGCTGACAGAGATTGTTGTGCACTGATCGCTTGATTGGCCAACCTGGAATACTGACGGCATGACTGGCCAGTGTAGCTGGTAGCCGAATGTGCTACTGATGGAGTGTACAATTCCATACATGTAATTTTTTAACCGTAGGCTAAATTTGTGAGTTCGTAAAACCAAGTGTGTGTTTCGGACTGTATAGTTAATTTGTATATCTGATTCACTACAATGAGTGTACACACTAAGGAAATCGTTCGAGATTTGCAACCTACCGTGATCTAGTTTTGAATCATTTATGTTTCAAGCTTTGTGATTGACCTAATACACATTTCGAAGAAAACGTGTTTATTAAAATACGCTTCTCTCGATATATTTCGCTAATGTAAATGTATGATCTATGTCCATTTTAACTTTCCTGATTTTTACATACAAAGCCAGTCATCACATTATTGATAATTCTGAACATTGTGTATTAGTTGATGTTTTTCCATATGTTGGAATAAATATTTACAAAGACTTGCCAGCCCATGTATGCTACGTGTTTGATTTAATTGATCTATGACAATTCTGCCAACGATCGTCCTTTAAAAGGAACAAATATTTCTGATAAGTACATCAACACAGTAAAGATTCAATCACGATAACTGTATGGACAACGTTATTTCTAACTAATATATATGGAAAATATGCGTTCCTCATATGCAATGTGATTGAGTATAATAAAATAGTAGACCAATTGCATTGTTTTCTTTGGTTACCTTGAAATGTTGAAATGTTTAGATAGTTTTGTGAAGGAAAGATTATCAAAACGTTCGCTTTATATATACAAACGCTATTTACATCGAAAGGCGAAGTGCTGTAAACTTGCAAGGGATTTTCATTGCCTTTGCCATTTTTATTAATGCAAGCAGAAACTTTGTGAAAAATATTTGATAGAAAAAAATAAAAACGTCGTACTTCCTCCTATAGATCCTATAGTGACGTGTTGGCATTTTTTCCAATCCGTTGCGTTTTTCGCACACTTTAGGGCGTCACCCTCAAAACAGGCATAATATGTACCAGCTTCCTTCCCAGGAAGTAACTCTAGTATTGATTTGCTCTGCAATAGAATATATTATTGGGTTGGATTTGTAATATTTGCTTTTCATGGAAATTTGTAATATTAAATTTGTCGATCTGTGCATTACGAAGCTGGATTTATTTTTGACATTGTAAAAAAACTTGTATTCTGTTGCTAATCGTTCCGATTTCAAGTCTAGTTATATTTTAATAGCAATCAATCTTTTATTAAATCAATATTTTTTTACATTCAAATTCACAGTACTCGTCACATTTACCTGAGTTACTTTGGCATCACAGCTTCACTTTCAATCCTGCTTTAAGCATAACATTTATTTGTAAGTATCCAAAAGATAATTAATATAACACCTACAATCCAATAAATTTAATCCACTACGTGAAGCTCTTTTAATAGTTAACATACCTGGACTGACACTGCTATAGTTGTATCGTGCGAATTATTTTCCTTTTTCTCACGTTTATACGTAATGTTTCTTGAATTACATTTAAAGTATAATCTGAATAATATTTGCTGGTAGTTTACTGTGAACTAAGATGCGTAACTATAAGAATTATTCTATATTTTAAAAAAACTTGGTTATATAAATGTTAAATTTAATCACATGTTTATTCACAATGCTCGCGTATGCCTATATAAACGGTGAATATGTAATATAATATTGGAAGAAAAGTAAAGTAAATGTTTCTACTCTGCGAAGGCAGAATGAAAGGTCACCGTATTAGCTATGCAATCAGTGAACGAATGTTATTTATCCATCGTGACTTGACCACTATTATAGAAGATAACCTACTATTAAATATGACAACTGTAAATATACTTAACTATAAGAAAAGAATAATCGTACCAAAAACTCAAATTTCACACAACCGTGTTTCCATTTCCTCTACTAAATTGCTAGATATAACATGAAAACTCCAAATTTAGGGTCACATTTAAAACAAAATAAGATTGAATCGTATGACCTCCATCATACGTAAAAGAGTTGCTTTCATTCGATTAATAGCCTATAGATATTTCTCAACGGTATAATAAGACAATAGAATAATTACAAAGACACAGAATTCACAAAAGCTTTTTTCATTTGCTCTAAGAGGTCTCATCTCATATATAGTTTTTATTGTTATAATTCAATACCCTATTTAAGCTGGAATGGAATGAATATGTGATTAATGTGACTTTATATGTTCATGGAGTTTTATAATCTCTTAAATGTCCGAAAACACTGGAATGTGTGTATGGCTTTTAAGATAACAGAAAGTACAAATCTTAAACAAAAGGATCTTTGAATTAGACATCTGCGAATGTGCCTTTGATAACGATGACTACTATGGAAGCTACGTGGTCATGAGATTAATTAGCATTATGGCAGGCATCTTGGATTGGACCTATATGGGTTTGAAATAGTATTTAATAGTACTGTCTAGACCTAACAGCATGGGTTGGAATGCGCAAGAAACAATATCGGTTTTGGGGAGGCCTATGGTCTGACATGCGAGAGCTACATGGCTGTCCATCGCAATAAAATCAAGATGCTGTAGATACTGGGCAAGCTTGCGTGGACAATGGCCTCCTGTCGCCCCACTTGATGTGGAGGAGTTTGTTGAGGCACGTTTTGTTGAAGTGGTTCAGTTTCTTCGCATTGCGCTGATGCAAAATCCAGGTTTCGCAAGCGTACATTATCGCTGGAGTACTATTGATCTGTGCACATTAGACTTTGTAGACTAATGAAATTTATGTTGAAGTCCTTGGCGTGTAGACTTCTGCGTGATGCGTGGACCTTTGCAATCCTGGCATTAACTTCGTCATCAATTACGACGTTTTGGTACAGAGTGATGACCAGATAGGTGAAGGTATTCACCACAATAAGCCGGTAGCGGGTGGTTGTGATATTCGGCTCAGCATATGGTTTTCTGTGGGATGGCTGATAAATTTTATTTCATTCTTCTTGATGCTGATCGCAAGGTCAAGATTTGTGTAAGCATCAGATAACTTGTCGACGGCGAATATAAGCTCCAAAATCGGTGTTGAGGACACAGTCAGCAGCAAAACTAAATCTCCTGTGATGCCTGTTGTGACCTTGGGTTTTGCTTGGATCCTCCTGAAGTTGAACAGTTTGTCGTCAGTTCGGTACCTGATGCTGATTACCACGTCACAATCTCTGACTGCATCAGTAAGCATGGCTGAGAACATGACACTGAAATGTGTTGGCGCCATTACACAAGCCTGCATCACTCCGTGTGGGACAGGAAAGGGGTCTGATGTATCATCATTATTCCGGACTCTAGCATCCATACCCTCGTAGAATTACTGTAACATGGTGAGCAGCAGAGAGGGTGAATCCTACAACGTTTTTAGACAAAATTTGATTGAAATCCTAAAACGAGCCGTCCTATAATCTCATTTTAACCAAAAAAAGGCGAACCCTACAACGTTTTCAGACAAAAAATTGATTGAATCCTTAAAACGAAATCTCATTTTAACTAAAAAAATGAAAACGGAGATTTTACGATTTTTCAATCAATTTTTTGTCTGAAATCTTTCTACGATCTCATTTTAACAAAAAAGGATGAACCCTACAACGTTTTCAGACAAAATTTTGATTGAAATCCTGAGCTTTCCTTACAAAATCTCATTTTAACTAAAAAAATGAAAACGGAGATTTTACGATTTTTTAATTAATTTCGCTCGCAACGATGTGGTCATCCACCCTCTCTGCTGCTACAAGTTAACAAAAAAATAAGAAATGATTTGATCCAGTCTTTATGATTTCACAAACAAACTAATCGCTAACACCTCTTCTTGTAAATCAATCAGATTATTCGACTGGTCGGTGAGTTTGAAATTAATTCTCGTTAACGAATTATTATGGCATCGCATGTAGACAGGATTAATTGGGTTTTCAATAATTAGGAATCCTGGAGGAGCTGTTGGTGCAAATGAATAAAGAATATATCCCTCCTGAGCTTGATTTGATTGTTCTAGATTAATCTGATAGCTTCCTTCGATAACATCACATACTAAATTAAGCGCAATCACTGAGGATATATTCACGTTGAACAGAGCGATATGCCTGCCGCCACCGTCTGGGTCATTATTATGTTTGAGGATTTTTATTTCCTGTGATGCTGTTTTTTTCCATGCATCATGAATTATTTAAAAACAACATCGATGGTGTCACTGAGAAGTTTTTTTAGTTTCGGTACGTTATATCCCGGTAGTTTGAATGTCGGAATATCTTTGACGGGAAATTTATATTGTTTTGCAAATTCTGTTCTTGATAGGGGATTATCGTCATCTAATATATCCTGAATAATTTTTAGGTTAAATGTTTCCATGTCGTCGTTAATTTTATTGCATGTTTCTACGACGCTGATAAATTCATCTCGGGTGAGAGAGCCGGATTTAAGAGGTATTAACAACAGCGATAAATCATTATTCATTGCTGTGAAATTTTTAACGATTTCAGGTTCGTTAACAAAATGATATCTCTCTATTCTATCCTCCCCTGGCCTCTCTCCTCCAGTTGATCGGTATCTGAGATCAAAAAAATCTAAAGTGTTTTCGTGCTCTTTATAACTCTTTACTGGATTATCAGGTTTTATTCTGTCGGTGATATAATCAGATTTTTGTGGTTCTGGTAAATCAACGGTTTTTCCCCCTGGTGGTAATTCAGGCCATCCTAGTACGGTTCTAATAGAACTCTGATATATATCTACGACGTATCCTTCTGTGCTTATCTCAATTGCGGATGATAGCGTCGGCACATGAACTGTTATAGCGATTTTTGATTCTTTTCCAGTAATCGATTTTATTCTACGCGCGAATTCATCATTGATTTGTTCGATTTGGTATGACCCTGTTGGTATCGAAACGACGTTCCAGTCTGGGGTTCCGTCGGGTTTATTCTTATTTGCAAACACTAAAGAATTATTGGGTTGTTGACCACCAAATGGTTTTGATCTGATATTAGGCCAACTGTGATACACTCGTAGTTTTGCTAGCGCTATCTCCTTCACTGGGACCGGAGAGGGGAAATTCACACTGAATTCTGGATTCGTTGATGTTATTGATATCATGCTTGTTTGTACTGGGTTCGTGTTCTCCACTATTCGTTGAAGTAATTCCTGCGGTGTTGTCATTGTTATTATACTCATGATTTATTTCTAATTTTGGTATCGAGGAATCATAAATACTGACCATCACTGAGAACTCACAATCTGGTATGGTTGAGATTATTGAGATCATTTTGGTTTTTGGGTTCGTGTTTGGGTTTGTTTTTGGGTTCGTGTTTTCTAATTCCATCGGTGTTGTCATTGTTATTATATTCATGTTGTCGCTCTAATTTCGATATCGCGGAATCAAAAATACTGACCATCGCTGAGAATTCACTATCTGATATAATCGTATTATCGAGTGACGATGATATCATCAATGATAATTGCGAATATGCGGTTGATGCAATATGAAATTGAAGTAAGTAATTCTGCAGTTTACTCTGGCTGCATGATGATATCTTTTTTGCTATCCCGGTTGATATACCTCCTATTGTAGCCACCGCAGAAATGCAAATTGGAACTACGACCGGGGCAATCATTGTAACCGATGCAAGTATTATTCCGGCACCAGCGAGAACGCTTGACACCGAGTACATAGTAATATCAATTGCGGTGATTCTTCGTCGGTATTTTTTTATTTTTATTTGATACTCCTCAGTGAGGGTTTTGAGTCTATTTTGAAATTCTCTGACCTGATCATAGCGACATTGCGTTGATGAAATCATTTTTATTTTAAAAACACTAGCGTTTTCAATTGTGAAATCGGAACGATTTAGTTATTTACTTAAATCCGCTACGAATTCAACATACCAGGTTGCTGAAACCCCAACCAAATTTTTATCAGTAGCTGTTATAGTGAACCTTTCAGTTGTATCCTTGTCGATGATCGTTGAAATCGTATTATTAACCCCGGATGAACTCGACGATGATATATTAAATTGAGTTAATGGTGTTACTAGTGTTAATCGATAAATACCCTTAACGGTTGCAGTGATATCTAATTTGTTGTTTGTAGGTGTCCACGCAAATGATCCGTGTTGGATTCTGTATACCACGTTGTTGGTTTTCTCATGAGGAATTTTTGTTTTTTCAATGATTTTTATCATCCTCGAAAAATCACCTTTGACGGCTTCGATGAAGTTTTTCGTCTCATCGATGGATTTTTTAATATCAGGGAGTTTTATTTCAATTTTATCCAACGGGGTTCCAATAAATTTATCAATGACATTTCTACGAAATGATGTAAACTGTTTTCCGTATTCTTCAATTTTAGATTGAAGTGTTGCTAGTTCTAACAGAGAATTATTCAACTCATTGTCATGGGTAGCAATCTTATCAGTGATCGTAGACACAAGTGCACCTGGTTTAAGTCGTCCGTCGTTGGAATACAGCGCAATAGAGTTTTCAGCGGCGTCGCGCTGCCGTATCAAAATATCATTCAATGACACATCACTGCTTTTCAATTTACCCTGTTTGTCCTGAAATACAACTATTTCGTTCGGGTCAACATTTACTAAATTTAACGTCTCAGCGATTTCATCTTTAATTAATTTTTTTACATCACCGGTTGCAGTGTCATCGGGTTTGGGTTTCAAAGATCTCCCCCAAATATCAATCATGTTATTGTAAAACTATTTCTCTCTCTAAAATCGTTTTTGACGACTTCGTTGAAAATCTTCGATTTTCTCCAGCGATTACTAGTGTATTCATTAACGACAACATGTGGTGGTTTTCCGCTTGGGTTACTCAAGGAGTTAGAAATAGCGTCAAGGACATTTAATACTTCGTTGCCACATATTGGTGGGTCAATCATCGTTTGTGTTGGTAGCGTAGAATACCAAGTCTTCATTGGAAGGGTTTTTATATAACGCAAAAACTCTTTTGGTGGGGCTAATCCATATGAATCGAAATAAACAATCCCACGTGGATCAATAGCGTATGCAACCCAGTGAGTTCCAGGTCCGGTGCTGTTATCTAAATTAATGATTCCGGTTTCAACGCTGTTTGGTTGATGTGGTAATTGATCTTTCATAAAGACACCTCTGAAGTTTTTAATCGCTAGTTTTTTAGCAGCATCCATTAAATCAAAATTGGACATAGGAATCTTCGATTCCCGAATTAATGAATCGTTCCTGGTAGTCTTAGACCCTTTCCGCTGTACCACGAATACGGGGTTCCTGGTAGTCTTAGACCCTTTCCGCTGTACCACGAATACGGGGTTCCTGGTAGTCTTAGACCCAATCCGTGAACGGATCGTCCCTTTTTTTATATCCTTTCCCAGTTGCTTTCTTTAGTGCCATTCCTGCTGCAGTACCAACGGCTCCTAACGCCGCTGCTTTAGCCACCGCTGGGGCTGCTGCTGCAATCAATGCTGGAATCGCAGCTAACAACGGAAATATACCGCCTGTTTTAATCATATTTTTGATAGCAGCCGCAGAGAGAGTAATCTGAACACCCTTTTTTGCAACTAGTGCATCATTGAAATGTTTCACCTGACGAGTTGTCAGTGA
Organism: Unio delphinus; assembly: GCA_029339505.1. Classification (NCBI taxonomy): domain Eukaryota; kingdom Metazoa; phylum Mollusca; class Bivalvia; order Unionida; family Unionidae; genus Unio; species Unio delphinus. Next base: position 7,227,748 of record JAQISU010000243.1, on the reverse strand, counting down.
TAGTTTATTTGCACCACCAGTCATTTGGTTGGGTTTCAACGTGATTGTGGTTCCACATTTTTTAGCCGATTCTGATTGCAATTTTTTTAATTGACCGGGAGTTAACGCAACACTAATAATACTATATGACATTATACATAATTGATTGATTCTAAATCGTTTACATGTTTTCCACTGGTGCATCTACCACTCTCATTCTTCCACCAACACCTTCAAGTAGCATTGATTTGTCGCTGAGAATGACAGCAACCCCTCTATAATCAGCAATAGCACCACGAGTCACATTAGCTCTAAAATGTATATCAACAACAGATTGTCTCATCAAATCGAGATGTTCCAGTGAGAAGTAATAGATCGGATACAGATTTTTAAAATCATATTGTGATATTTGCAAACCAGTATCCACATTTTGATCGCGTGCCATAAATGACAACAGACGATGATAAACTCGTGCAATATGATTTTCTGTGTAATTAAGTTGTATATCCTCGGATGGTTCCTGTTGGCCGTTTATTCTCAGTGAGACGTCTTTCACACCTAATTGATCAAATATCATATGGCTGGAGAGTTGATTGCCAACTCGTGTGTTATCCTGTAACGCTACGAATATATGACGTGGCGCAGCAACACCTTGTTTTGATGCTAGGTTCCAAGTGAATAACCCGTTGACATTTGATTGTTTCACATCTGTACTCACTGATAACCAACTTAGTAATGACTTTCCTCCTTGGTCCATAAATGATAGTAATCGTTCTTCTGCGGTGATTGCTGGAGTCAACACTGGCATCCACAATGATATTTTTGTTAAATTGACTTTACCGGCATCAGCATTTGGATTTGCAGCATCTGCTGGAATCCTCCAGATTGCGTCGTTATCATCACTCTTTCGTACAAGCGATACTGTATGCTTCGCTCTATAAATAACTTTTCGGACGTTTCTACAGAATCCAAATATATGATGCAGTGGAATCGCGCATGAAAATGATTTACGCGCTCCTTGCAACATTGAAATACGTGTTGCAGCTCCTAGATTGAAATTAACATCGTTGTTTATAATCATATTCTCGACATCAGCATCACTATTATCACGTTTTTTTGGTCGTCTTACAACAAATTGATTTCCTCCAGCGTTATTTGTAACATCTTTTGCAAACATCATAGAGGGTCCTGCTGATCTTGAATAATCATCGGAATATCTCGCTAACCCGATTATTGTTGTAGCCACATCAACATCGCGATCTATCGACTCGATTTCTTTTCCATCAATGAGATATCTAGCACTCTCAAATAGCGCCATGATACCATTATTGACAAACCCGACTTGAGTACCAGCTGGATACGGTGCTGGTACAGCAGGAGTATCATCAGCTGTTACAAGTTCTCCTTCGATTTCAATAAACGCTTCACAGGGCAAAAAGTATTTACTGGTATCATGGACTTGAAGATCAATTCTTGCTCGACTATTTTAATCTATGGCATGATAGGCGTAATATTGATAATCGCGAACAGAATCATCCTTGCCAACTGGGGCGTCTATATCAAATGCTGGATCACGTGACTGTTTGAACATTTTATTCTATTTATCAGAGTCTAAATCGCGATTTTCCATTTTCATCGTCGTAGTTTTTTAAAGCCACTTCCTGCTATCATATTTGCAATATTGCTTTGGTCGGGGGTTAAAACAATCGACGCTAATTTTTCATCTACTGCGTTATTTATAATTCTACTAACACTTGCAGGCATTTCCGCTGTAGAGGGTAACGGTTTTGAAAATCCTTTGGATTTCATCCGTGATTTCACTAATGATGTTAATTTATTCTTTGCAGTTGAAAACGCTTTTCCAGCAAGATCTCCAACAGCACCAATACCCTTATCACGAATAACATCAATGGCTTTCATTCCTAGTTGTTTAGCCAACGGCATCACTTTTGGAGCCATTCTCGCAAATAACCCTAAAATGGTATTACCTAAACCATCTCCGTAGTATGCTCTATAAACCGGAAACCGTGAATTAACTACGTAGACGGGGGTTGGTTTATCATGATTGTAGTGTATGATCATTATTTGAAATCAGAAACAATTTTTCAATTGACTTTTCAATTCAGTCTCGGTGATTAATCACTATGATACCCACTTTCCACTAACTCGCCAATGAAATCTCGATATCCATGATATCACCCTGAAATAACCGTCTACAGATATCAGCTGCTTCATTAATTATTTCCGGTGAGTTATTTCTAGCTCGTTTCCCTCCGATGAGAACCTCTAATCGTGATATATCACTGAGAACACTACCAGGACATACCCCACTTTGGGGTCCGCTGGAATCTTGCAATCCACTTCCGCTATAACCCATTGCTACATCTATTTTTTCCACTTCGTCTAAATCGGCTTTTTGTAAATAATCAAGAATATCATCACGTGGTAGTTGTTGTTTTTTAGGTGAAAAAGATATTTTCTTTGCAGGTTGTTGTTTAGGTGAAAAAGATATTTTCTTTGCAGGTTTTTGCGGTTTTTGTTGTTGTTTAAACTCTTCGTATTGATTATACACTGTACCCACCGCATTGATATATTCAATGTATGATGCACTATCTTTCTTCTTAATCAGACCTTTTTCAGTTTTGATTTTATAGAATATATCAGCCCAGTGAGTTATATTTCTAACATATTTATGATGTTCTGGTTTCAACCATTTTTTTCTGTTTTCATAGGACGTAACAACAAGCGCAGCAATTTCTGCTGGATGTCTTATCAATTTCTGCTAACCCTTCTTCGTTAAATCTCACGCGTAAATCATCTACTGTTCTTTTTGATTCTATTTTTTGTACGGCCTGTTCTGTTTGTTCAGTTTTCGCTGATATTTTTTCGAGTTCACCAATAACAGATTTTCCCGTCTCGGGAACATCTCCCAGTATAGCACGCTCTATCCCCTTCGTTGCTGTTGTTACTGGTTTAAACAATTCTTCAGATCCCGCAGCAAAATCAGTCTGAAGACTCTGTCGTTGTTGTAGTTTATTCCGTACAGAGTCACGAATTGGTACAAATCTCCTGATTGCATCCAGTCGTTCACGAGCCAATCGGGTTGTTAATGCTTCATTGACCATTATTTGAAATCGCAAACAATTTTTCAATTGCAAAACAATTTTTCAATCCGACCTAACACCCGTGACAAAGTCACCGTGGAAGTGTTTTAACAGCTCCTACTATCGGTGGAGAAACGGCACTTTTTCATATAATAATAAAATGTAATGTGCCGTTTCTCCATTTTGAATTTTTTAGTGTATTTGATACTGGATCAACCAGCCATTAACCGTCCATCAATTTTTCATTCACTGATTTTGACATTTTTAATCAAAAAATGCTAAAAAAAATTAAAATCTTTATGAGGGACGGTCACAATCAAATAATGATAAATGGTTGGTCAATTAAATAATGATCAATGGTCAATCAAAATTGTTCATTTTCTTGAATTAACGCCCGTAGGTTTCTGACTTTAGAATTAACCTCCTTTTTCAATTCGTATTCGTACCCCAATTCTTTTCGTATTCGTTCTACGATGGTATACAACGGAGCGAACACACTTACGTCACTGGAAAATGCGAGAGAGTCCTTAATAGAATTCTGAATTCTTTTGATGAGCGCATACTTCTTTGGTAGCATATACTTGTTAGTGCTAACTCCGTATTCTATATCCTGAAAATCAGACATGATTTGATCAGGATTTAACCCATCTGATAGTTCAATATCCCAACTTTTCAATTTTGAAATCTCGGATATGATGCTATTTATGTTTTCAGAATTCATTATTCTATAATAATGATATATTTCTAAATGAAAAATATGACGCATTAGACATAACTAAATCGAATTTTCTGTCCTGTCTTGTTTGAAATCGCAGATCGATAAATCCCCTCTGCAACTTTTCGTACTGAGGGTGGACAAATATCGAAATACTTGCCGGCTTCATATATTGATTGAAATATTTTTTCTTCGTTAGTTATTGTATTCAAAGATTTTACTGGTCTCGCTTTTTTTGAGCATTTTCCAGTCCTTCCAGATGAATTATTTTCACTCTGTGTAACAACTCGTAAATTTGATAAAGAATTGTTCATTGGATTAGAATCCTTGTGATCAATAACAAAACCATCCTCGATCAATCCATTGAAACATTCAAATACGAAACGATGATTGAGATATTTCTTCTTTCCAGCGCCAAACCTCAAATATCCCCCACCATTGTCAGCACCAACTGGTTTCTTTAGTCTACGGTTTCTGACAGTACCATCACTAGATGCTTCATAATTTGTGATCACAGGGTGTTGTCTAAATTCTTGGTTCATTTATATATTATACTATTGTTTGTCTAATTCATCGTTTGGTTTAATGATAAATCTTTCGATGTAGTCTTGAGGAGTTCTTATGATTTTATCCTTGACTCTGTCAAGGATACTGACTTTATAAGCGTCAGCGTCAGGGACTTTGTCAGCGTCAGGGTCAAAATTTCTGATTGATTGTCCATTTTTTATTCTTTTATCATAATAACGCTTCAACTCCCTGTATCGCTTACCACCGCAATTCAAACACAACTGAGATTTTCCCCTAACCCCAACCCCACATAGAATACAAGGTAACGGGCCAAGGCTTCCACGACGATAGCTTTGCATATGATACCCACACAACTCATTTATGCATGATTTGTTACACGGGGTTACTGATCCAATCATAAGCCACTTGCAGTGATTCATTATATAAAAATCTTTCATTTAAATGCTTGTTTTAATTATAGCATGAGGGAATTAAGGAAAACGTCTTCGAAAAATGCTGAATTCAATGCTGATAAAGAGTTTAAGAGATTATTGAAAATCAATCCTAGATTTAATCTCGATAGACCCAAAAAACGTCCAATAGACGGAAACATGAGGGAGTTTAAGAGATTATTGAAAATCAATCCTAGATTTAATATCGATAGACCCAAAAAACGTAACAAACGTCCAAGAGACGGAAATATGAAAGAGTTTAAGAGATTATTGAAAATCAATCCTAGATTTAATATCGATAGACCCAAAAAACGTAACAAACGTCCAAGAGACGGAAATATGAAAGAGTTTAAGAGATTATTGAAAATCAATCCTAGATTTAATCTCGATAAACCAAAAAAAACGTCCAAGAGATTATTGAAAATCAATCCTAGATTTAATCTCGATAAACCAAAAAAACGTCCAATAGACGGAAACATGAAAGAGTTTAAGAGATTATTGAAAATCAATCCTAAATTTAATCTCGATAAACCAAAAAAAAACGTCCAAGAGATTGCCCTGGAAGGATGCTCAATTCAATCTCGATATAGTTTCTAATACACCAAAGAATACAATTCTTGATAAAGCCATGATTAGTAAAATCAGAGACTGTTTTAATGAATTCAAGCGTGATGGAGCATCTTATTGTTGGTCAACATTTCGAATTGGTGGTGTTGTTGATGCTACCATGAATGATGAAAAAGCAGCAGTGATAATTTCACGTGTTGGGGAAAACGGCATTTTTTCCGAATCAAATTCATTATCGAAGTCGATGGCAAATGGATTATTAGGGATAAATTTGAACCAATCATCAAGAATAAAAAAGCTGTCATTGTGAGTAGAGATTCCAAACCAGGAATTCTAACCGGAATCGATAAGCCATACTACGAAAGATCTTATCCCGTAACAGCAATGGTTTATGGGATATATCCGTTAAATGATAAACCCGATATCGCAAAACTAGCTCCTATGAAATATTCGTCAGGGCTTAATTGTGTAGCAGAACGAATAATAGAACACTTCACAAATGCATCCCGAGGAAATAAGGTAACTGATCTGCGACGTAGGAAAATAACCGAATGGGAACTGACTGTGAAACAGGATGGTGCAAAGATTTCTGATATACCTAAATTAGAAACATCATTACGATTCCCAATAACCGTTATGACGATAACCGGAGAGGATTTATACGAACCGAAATATAACAAAAATGGAGCGCCAATGCAGATTATTGATCATAACAAACACGCGTGGACACCTGCGGTAACAGTATTTCCACGAGAACGAACCGTGAAATATATCCCTAAGGAGTTCGTCGGGGATGTTTTCTATGAAGAGAGATTATTCGATGCTATTCATGCGTTGTGTAAAGATGATCCTGTGTCAGTGTGGTTACTTAGAAGTGATGAAGATCCCGAAATAGGATTCGATCAATTTGTAAAACCAAATGGTGAATTATATCGCGTTGAAGAATTAGATAATAGGATGAGAAAAATCGCTAGTGATTTTTCACCGGAGAATTCCCATGAAAAACTACTCACGGATAGTTTTACTATTCCATCAGTGGTAGCTCACTTCGCAAGAGAAAAAAACTCATGGCGTCCAACACGAAGTGATTTTCTCGAGGATGTTAAATTGAGTTGCGTCGAATTTGGTCATGGAGGACTGTGGAATACGAAATACTCACGTGATGGTATGATTTCAATTGATATATCCGCGTGTTATCCCGGAAGTTTTCTCGGATATGGGGAATGCGCTGAGTACTTCAAACGATTTGGACACCCCACGCATGAAATGACTCGTGTTGCGATTAATGGACCATTGCCTGATTTTGATTTAACCGGATTCGCTCGTGTGATATCATTCGAATTAGCTACAGGGTTACATCCGTGTAGTTATGTTTGGCTCGGTAGACACCTATCTGAAAAGGCCTGGATGCCAATAGTGCTATTGAGATATATGATTGATTGTGGTATGCTAATATCGTTGATTGTTTCCGAGGCTATTATATGCTATCGAGCTCAGAAGGAAGTTTGGCTTCCACAACCCGATCTAGATCGTATTATCAGCGAACTACGAAAACAATTCCCTGATTTCAATGAAGAACAAATCATACATTGGTCTAAGAAGTTATTTGAAATTAAAAAAGAACAAGCAAAGGATCTCGGACGAAGAATAATCGGTAAATTTACCCAGGGTGGACGATACGACAATGCAAAATATTCTTCGCGGTTGATCATAGACGTCGCTGAATACGATTTTATTGTAGCGGATTTAATGAAACAGGGAAAACTTGTATCCCGTAAGGATGCTTTTCTATCCAATGGTGAGAAATTAGGTACGGTTGTTACCTACTGTGATGGATATAATTCCCAGTACACACATTTGAGAAGTTCAATGCTAGCCTATGCTTCTATTAATCTATTTTCGATAATAAATAGATTTCCTAATACCGCGGTTAGAGTGGCCACTGACTCGATGTATGTACACAATAAGTACAAATCAGCTGTAGCTAAATTCACAGATCCCGAAGAAAATTGGGGGCGTTGGCGATTTAAAAAGGAGATGCTACATGAGTATTGTGAATCCGCAGACGTTGCCATGGATGATAAATATCTTTGTTGTAACCGTATTGAAATTCAATCAGAATTTTCTAATGCACCACCGGTATCTGATCCAGTATGTAGATACAAGACAGTTTATTTAAACGGTTGTGGTGGGTCAGGAAAGACCACTCGTGCAATTGAATTATTTCGTCGGTCAACCATGATTGTGTTAACACCGACTCACAGACTCGCCAGAGAGATGATACAACGAGGGGTAAATGCTTGCACTTACCATAGTTTCTTTCGATGGAAGGGTGACAAATGGACTCCCGAGCGTATGGGTGATAAATTCATTCCTGAAATCATAATTTGGGATGAAATATGCACAGTGTCATTAGATGTATTAAAAACATTTCTTGAGTGGTTGTTAAACAAAAACACAAAAGTCGTCATGTGCGGTGATCACGCCCAACCACCACCATTTGTCGGTGCATCTCCACATGAATGGCTAAAGGGTTTTGTAGACTACTATGAAGAAATCACCACTGATTATAGATCACTTGATGAACGATTACGAGAATTTAAGAAACTAATTAGATTACAACCGGATAGAATCCAGTGTGAAATAGCCCGTGAGGTGATTTCAGAAACTCCAATGAATGATTTCTGGGAAACATGGAGACCAAACGATTTGATCATTGCAAGTAGAAAAATAGTCAGGGATACACTTCAGATGAAGTTATTTGAATTGCATAAAGAAAAATTTGCAACGTTTCCAGTACCCCTTTGTTATAGGCCATCGGATACACGAAAACAGAACATTGAAGTTGATATTCCAGGACAGAGTGAAAAACAATTTCTCGTATTAAATGATATTGTGCTGGTTGATATCAATGTCGTTGAAGATGCATTGCGTGCTAATAAATCCCCGTGGACGCTAGGATACGCAGCAACAATACACTCTTCACAGGGATTGACTATATCGGATACAATTGTTTGGATGGTGGATAATCACATCGAATGGTCGAATTTAGTCTATCTCGCAGTATCCAGAGTACGAAAAATAAATCAACTTCGAAGAATTGTCCTCGATGATGAAATCATTGGTGATGATAATGACACCACAATAAGTGATATTGATGTTAGCATCATTAATAAAAAAACTCTCCGGTTACAAACAACAGGACAAAAAAAAACAACGAGAATTTGATATTGATGCTAAATTAATAATTACGCTGAAACAACAACAGAATAATCACTGCGCGAGTTGCAATTGTATAATGCGTTGGCAGTATTTGGAAAAGGATCCTCGCCAATTCACCGTAGACAGAAAAAATAACAATCTCGGTCATGTCAGAAACAATGTGATGTTGACTTGTCTTGAGTGCAATAGACGCAACGGTGCTAGTTAAGACCATGCGGTGGCAATTGAGTATCCTCGGGAATCACTTGTAGTTGTTGTCGAGTAAAACCCCGCTAAGGGGCAGTTGAATCCAGTTTATAGACTGGAGGTCTACCAGTTGATCGTGTTATACTAGATATCTTATGCGTAGTGACGCTCCAAATAGGATCAGTAGCCCTTTTTCTACCCCCTTCAAGCTCTCCTGGTTCGTATAAGTACCTCACAATGACATTACTACCAAGAATTGGTTCTTTGAAATCTTTTTGTGGTTGTACGGGTATTGACTTCTTTTTAATCGCGTTGATAGGTTTCATGTTGATTGTTCTAGTAATCTCGTTATTCAGTGCAGTAATCACAGATGGTAATCTTTTAACCCATTCATGGGATCTTTTATCCTGAATAAACTCCTTCGCGTATTGATATCCAAATAACCGCTCAGCAATCGTCCGATTAAATCGTTCTACAATGGCCTGATCGCGATGTAGCGCAGTATTCCCTCGTCGTATGGTGACATTATGATGTTTCATTGTAGATAACACTGCACCCTGAAATTCCTTGCCAGGATCAACCTGCAATAGATTTGGCCAGTGCAGAGGACCTCGTCGATAAATCCTTTCAAATGCAGAAGCGACTTCAGTGGCTGATTTTGTTTTTAACGGTTCTGCTTCTTTGTATCGACTTGCAATATCAACTACGGTTAAAGCGTATTTGTAACCACGATCATGTGGCAGAAATAATATATCAGCCTGATGAACTTCATTAGGAGCGGTCACATCAAAATGCGAGAATTGAATTTGTTTAGGCGGTGGTAGATAAATTTGCCATAGTGCCTGTTTGGATAACCAATTAGCCGCAGTGGTTTTTTTCACTTTTGCAGCGCTAGCGAGTTTATGGACTGCTGATTTACCCCTCCAGTATCCTCTTGGGGAATAATAAATTGATTCCATATTATTAATTACCGGCACCTAACATCAATTTACTTTTCATAGCCGATTTTATTAAAAATGAAGCCAATTTTTCTTTGAAGGATTTATCAGGAATAGCATTTAACGCATGAATTAATTTCACATCCGCGAGATGTCTGTGTTGCAGATTGCTGCTTTTATAAGCAACATCATGAAGGTGACAGGCCTTATCAATAGCGTTTATTGGTTCTTCACCGGGTCGGGACTGATTTTGATCATTGAGTCTGATATCAAGTCTGGTTCCCGGTCCACAGTAGCTATATCCTGGAAGGTGCTTTTCTCCGGGGTACTTTGCCCATCGGGTTCCAGGGAGCTTTGCAAATTTGGCTGCGATATCACCTCCTCGTTTTTTTTTAAAAACATCTCCGGATTGTAAAATCTTTGATTTTGTAGAAACAAATCTGAACTTTTTAATACCACATGTTGCACATCTACCAGTAAGTGCTGATCTGTTATTTTTAGTTGTAACCGTCGTCACATCATTTGTGCTAGTACGCGTTTTACACTTCATACAATATAGATCCATAATTTATGTATAGAAATATGGATATAATTGATTTTTCAGCGACTAAAACAAGAGAACCAGTTAAGCATCATGCAGCGCTACCAAACTCTATCCGGATGATTATAATCGGGCCATCTGGATCCGGTAAAACGCAATTGTTACTCAATTTAATAATGAGATGGATGAAGTGGGATAAGTTGTATTTAATTGCCCCTAGCGTAGATGATCAACGATGTTATGAAGTGCTAAAAGATTTTAACGACAGCGCGGTAGAAAAATCCGGAGAGGGTATTATTGAGTTTATAACCGATATCGATGAAGTACCGAGTATTGATGATATTGATGGAGATATTAACAATTTAGTCGTATACGACGATATAATGTTGGATAAACAAAAGTATCCTGCTAGAATATTTTCCCGTGGGCGTCACAAAAACACTGACGTGATATATGTCACTCAACGCTACACTCAGGTTCCAAAAGTCATCAGAGATAACTGCAATATTCTTTCTGTATTCAACGGAGTTGATACTCATACTCTTAGAAATATTTGGCAGACATGGTGTTCTGATATGGACTTCAATCAATTTCGAGATTTCTTTAGTCATGCTCAGTCAACCCCGCACGGATTCGCAACAATAAATTTGCATGATCCTCGGACACGATATCGTATCGGACTCGATCAAATATTCGGTTAAAATCATTTATTATTTTTTGTTAACCAGAACTGAAAACTTTAGCAGCAGAGAGGGTGGATGACCACATCGTTGCGAGCAAAATTAATTAAAAAATCGTAAAATCTCCGTTTTAATTTTTTTAGTTAAAATGAGATTTCGTAGGGAAAGCTCAGGATTTCAATCAAAATTTTGTCTGAAAACGTTGTAGGGTTCGTCCTTTTTTGTTAAAATGAGATCGTAGAAAGATTTCAGACAAAAAATTGATTGAAAAATCGTAAAATCTCCGTTTTCATATTTTTAGTTAAAATGAGATTTCGTTTTAAGGATTCAATCAATTTTTTGTCTGAAAACGTTGTAGGGTTCGCCTTTTTTTAGTTAAAATGAGATTATAGGACGGCTCGTTTTAGGATTTCAATCAAATTTTGTCTAAAAACGTTGTAGGATTCACCCTCTCTGCTGCTTGGTGGTAAATTACCTTGGGCATCTGTAAGTGGCCGTGATCCGTAAGTGGCCATGACAAACCCTCTCTGCTAACAGTTTTTATGTTTTTTGGTGAGATCGAAGTGGTTTTTCGGTAGGCGTATATTGTCAAGGAGTGATGTGAAACAGTTTGAGGAGAATCATGGCAAGTAGTTTGCTTGCGATGGAGAACAAGTTAGTTGTCACAAGCCTGACGACTTCCTTTGCTCTTATACAGGTGTATACTATTAGCGTTCTCTCATTATTGATGGATCGTATCTTCCTGCCACAGGCCATGAAACAATTGATGCAGCTTTTGAGTCAGAGCTGCACTTCCTTGTTTATATCTGCTGCAATTGAGTCTGAGCCAGGAGCCTAGCTACCCAACAGCAGACGTGTGGCTTGCTCTCTAACATATTTGGTGGGACATCAAATGATTCGTTAACCGGTAATTGTGGCAGACAACCAATGGCTTCACCAATGATAAATGCTGAACGGTTGAGGACACAGCTGAAGAGCTCAGCCCACGTTTCGATGATTTTCTCTTTGTGATCAGCGTGTTTCCAATCCGCACTGATGGAAGAGGATGATCCTGATGATAATGTGCAATATACTTCATTCATCTCCTCATACAACCTCTTCATATCTTGCTTGACATTGTAAATTTGGATGTCAACAGCGTTGTTACTCCACAAGGAGACCTGCATCTGCCCAAGTTCTTGTTGAATGTCTTGCATATGTTAGAGTTGCCATCTCTCTTTGATCATTTAGGTATGATTTGTGTTGGCGAAGTTTTTATCCAACAGCTAACTGATGTTTTGAGCAATTCTGATCAAAGCAATTATTGTGATTTATGGAGGAAGGCCCTACAGTCTATGTGGCGGTGTTGTAGACCAGCTCTTTTATAGTCGCCCGGTCTGCCTCCGAATTCTTGATATCCAACGGGATGGATTACAGACGCTTTTCTATAGTTTTGACAAGGTTTCTTAGTTCTAGTTATGCAGCGTGGCGATGTTCAGCCTTTCTAAAATCTTCCTTGCATTGCGTTAGTCTCTTAGGTTTAATACGGATGTTTAGCTTGGAGACTACAAGGAGGTAGTCAGTCCATCAGTATGGACACAGCTGAAGAGCTCAGCCCACGTTTCGATGATTTTCTCTTTGTGATCAGCGTGTTTAGCTGCCTGTCCCTATTCCTGACTATTACGTATCCAATGAGATGCCAGTGCTTAGTTCGGGGATGCATCCATGTCGTTCTATTGCGTATACGGTGGCGGGAGGCTGTTAGTGATGAACAATTCATACTCTGCGCAGGTCTGAAGCAATAAATCATTGCTGTTGAAGCGACCGACGCCAAACTTTCCAATGGCACTTTCCCAGGAGAAGTCGTCAGAGCCGATTCTTGAATTGAGTTCACCAAGGACGGTAAGCTTGTCATATTTGGAAACATAGGTTATGATAGGTTCTTTCATCTGGATTGTCCATAGTAGGCATTGACGTTCGAGACATATTTTCTTCCATATGAAAGGGGAATCTCATAGTCATAAGCCTGTCATTCACATCCTTTCGACGTCCAGCTAGCTTGTTAGCAAATATGGAGTTCATTGGAACGCCTACTGTCCCTTACGTCGCTCCTCCCTTCCTCTTCCGCTGTAAAGGAAAGTATAGCCAGCTCCCGTTTCACAACGTTAGCCTTCTCCTGCATGACCAGATTCACTATTCTCCTCTGGTATATGTCAGAATCACTTCTGTCCAAAACGGTGGGCACGTTTCATGCATCGAAAGTGAGAGTAACGAATTGTTCTTTTTCCTTGTAGTAGATCCACCTCTGATACATCAAGCCATGGAGGCGAGTAGTGCAAATCCTTAAAAGCGCTGTTTAATCACTCATATGGCTGCTGAACTGAACTGTTGCTCTGTGTTAGAGAATAACCGCCATTTGGTCTAAACTGCCTATGTGCATATTTGCGGTTACGGGTGCCGGTGTACCCACAACCGAATCTTTGTCGTTCGTTAGTTGCCACAGTGACCAAGTAATTTTGACTTTGTGTAAAGTGAGGTAGGATTCCACGTCGTCGACCTCACTCTCTTGTCTAAGACCATCTAGATCCAGTGGTAAGAAACGGTCAAGACGACTGGAGATGAAATTTGATGCACTGGATAGCCATGACTACCTACATGCCTCGTCCTGTTCTATGCACTCAATGCGCTCGTTGCTGTGGATCGTTGCTTTCTGTCCATTGAACTAACTATCGGTTTCGTTCGCACAGTATGCGGAATTCAGTCTTCTCATGCTTTGGTAGGCAAGGCCTAACTCGCCGAGTATTAAAGACCCGTTATAAATAGTAAACAACTTGGAGGCACAGTGAGAAATTGATGCATGGGGGTACCAACGGTGGGCGACTTGACCCTAAAGTGACACGATAGTGACCCCACCAGAGTTGCGAGCCATCAAATGCACTCGGAGAGATTTTACTGTGACAGTGGTTATCAATTTTGGAATCGGTGAATCTGCAGCACTACTACAAATACAATAAAGAACGGCCTTAGAAAACTTGCATACTCCGTGAATAGTTGTACTAATGTCTGCAGGCGATGAGAGCCATTTCTCGAGGGATTTAAGACATATCTTAACGAAGTTCTGGTCATGATACAACATTAGTTCCTCAGTTGTTATTCACTTATGACTACAGTAATTACAAAATGGCATGGGAATTGCTGATAGTCACTGGTTCTGTTTGTTATTCGAATAACCAAAACAATCGAGGTCTGCAAAAATAACATACGGAGTTTTCAACTCATGTTTTCCGAGCTGAATATCCAAATAAGTTTTTCACTGATTCCACCATAGTAAAAGTTGTAATCATCAAGTAGTTAGTGCATGGTCAATAAATGCAAGCAACGTTTGCATGCTAACAATGTCTGTATATATCTAATGATTGAGTTAAGCAGCCGGGAAAGATTAAATACCTATAGATATCGATACCACGACACAGAAACATTCATCTCATTTTTAACAGTAGAGTAATATAGGTCCGCCATGCATTGTTAATGTGCATGCATGGTGAGAATGCAAGAGTAAAGTTGTTTTGCATATATGGCATATATGGCGATAATGTAAGAACTAATTCTTCCAAGCGAACTCATTAACTATAATGGGATGAATTTCAGTTGTTTCTAGTGTCGCCATAGTACCTTGAACAGGGAGGTATATATTATCTTACACTAGTTTATTCAAATATTGCTGGTACTTCCATACCGGGTTGTATGATCACTGGTGAGATGTATAACCGACAGGAATGCAAGTGAAACACATTGGCTGTCTTCGTTTCTAAAGTTTATTACAGACTGTGCTGAAACATAATTTGTTTTCGGTATGCATCTCAATCATCGATATATATGGGTGGTTTATAAATACGAATAACTCGAATACGTTAGTTTTCTCCCATACGGATTGGTATTTGTATTCCATCGTTTTCCTTTATTTGCTTCAATTGCTTAACTGAACGCATTCTACTATGCAAGCAAACATCGTGTATAATTGTAAACATAGTATATATAGTATTGTTCAACAATTTTATTATAAATAATAAAGAAATCCTGGTTATTATTTCACTAATTTCTGCATCGTTGTGATCGACATTGTTTGTGTTTCTACAATCACATCGTGGGGTATTTATGCATAGTTGAGAGTTTCTACACTCGTAGATTCAGCAAACTGTCGACAAAAAATCCTCGAAAACAGGTATGGGTAATGTTTAAATGGCTTTATTCCCTAACAATATTCATGGCATGATCAAGCTCAGTGCAATCACGCATTCAGAGCAAATGCTGTTCACATTATTCATGTTATGTTATGTTCTATATATGCTAATTTTAATATGTTAATATGCAATGTTTTATCTATCCTCTTGAACATTAGTGATTTTAAACCGTACGGACGTTTTACCACATATCAATAATTGGACGGAAGTCAATATTATGGCATTCATCAATCATAAATGATGTTCTGCAGGGACGTTATTTTAATTTTTCACAAGTGGTGAGGGGCAAAACTTTATTTAGGTAGGGGCGAAACACGATTGGGCGGAGGGGTGGGGGCAACGTATATAGACTACAGCAAATTTGCCCTCCCCTACCCCACGCACCCCAAATTACGTCCCTGATGCTCTGCCATTAAAAATAATGTTTTAAGTCAAGGCAAATTAACAAGATAATGTATCGCAAACACAATTATTTAACACTCGCAGCCATCAAAGTACGTATGACGTTTGGATCACAAATATAATTATATTTGTAACATTCAAAATGAATACGTGACTACTGCAAATGTTTTAAAATGAATATTTCTTTTTAATATTTGTATAAAACCTGATGCAAATATTATTAAATACTAACCGAGATTACTCGAGAATTTCAGAACATTCCATTCTGATGTAAAATAAAGAAATACCGAAACAGTGAAAAGTACAGTGATACGTATCACCGGAAACAGATACCACGATAAATAGGTAACCTATAATAATATGCACCTATAATGGCAAAGCATGTTCAAGTTGTTTTTAAAAATGTTAAATTTCCAAAGAGGGATAGGGAGTATAGTGACTTTATTACTTATAAAGTCCCTTCGATGGGTGTACCAGCACATATTTATCCATAATGATCATCTAAATTACTTAGATGACATAGAAAGTACTACCTCAAATATGATGATATTGAAACAACTCTTTAACAATATTTGATGCAGGTTACTGATTTTTCTACAAACCAGTGTATTTGTTGAAGATGACGATAATGATAACGTTTATGGCGATCAACGCTTTAATAATATACTATCTATCCATGACGGGATTTGTTAAAAAGATCTTTAAACTGAGGTACTCGTCTCGTTGATATGCAGACAATAGTAATTGATAAAGAGTGCCGATATATAATGTAGTACATCATATGCAAAACTTTGTAATAACGATTGTGATGCAATGTTGATTTGGCGTTATTTAGGTTAATCTGCTCACGGGTCGTACAAATATAAAGAATAAACAATTTAATGCTTTTATTCGTTTTAACTGATGACTACTGAAACTGCTCAAAAAAAAAACAGTTTGTTCACCTCAGAACGTAATCAAATATTCAAATTAGACCTTCAATTTCCTCCCAAATGGTATTGTAATAATCTTTGCGTCACCGTATGCCTCTAGCATACCAGTCATTTATTGCAATGTATTTAACTTCTTGAATACATTAACACAATGGATTGTTGAATATATCGACAAATACACTGAGGGTCAGAATACTTTACTAACTTTGCGATAAATACCAGGAATGTCCATCCAGCAGACAGAAGCTGTGGGCTTTCCACAATATTCTAGATCATCTAAGGAGGCGATCAAAAAATTTTCCTCGTGTGTTATCTTTAGTTTGCATGGCTCAGTTGGTGGTGTTGTCAATGTTAGAGAAACAATATGATAGTTTCATGGGTACATTCTAAATTTAGACACAATATGGTTAGCTTTATCATTATAAGGCAGTTTTACATTTTCATATATTAAATAGCAGCATAAAATGATGGCTTTTTTTGCAATTAAGGTCTATGAGATTCTTATATTAACGGCAGTATATTAAGGAAAATACAAATTTGACTAAGTACACTATATTAAAATACTGATGAGCATTAGTATATCAATATATGTTTTCCTCATGTGTTTGCAATCAAGCAAAATATAAGCTACTAGGACGCACGTAATGTATAATGAATGGTGGAACTTGTGAAATTTTAATTCTTCGAGTTCTTTTGTTAGGGCATGGCATTGCCCGCGCATGATTGATTGCTAGAACTAAATCCGAAATAATTAGTGAATGTACGTAGTGCATTATGTGTGGTTGTGTGTGTGCGTGTGTTTGTGTGTGTTGCGCTTAATTTGAAAGCGAACTGATCTATTTAAAAACATCCATTGGGAAACACTTTAAATAAATAGCCATATAATAAGGAGAATGCGATATATTCAAGCTAAATGACAATATTGGTGTTGCCTAGTGTTGATACTGAGACCAGAATCCAAACGGGAACTTATAATGGAATGTTGCAAAACGGCCGGAATGATAGACAAAACTGTGTATGGTTTATATGGCTTGATTTGAGAAGCGGTATGTGTCAAATTCTTAACTATGTTAAATCTTATCTTTCAGAAAAGAAAATTCGAACTTAAGAGCATGTTTATTTCCTTTATACTACTCCAGTAGATATTAAAAGCCAGAAGCATAAGGAAATATTGGTTATAATTAAATATTGTGAAATAACACCAAGAGAATGCTAAATGTAATACTAATTATACGGACTTTGTATAGCACCTAATCTTTAGGTATTTCAAGAACGCTCTTTAAAGGAATCACTGTGTCCTTGTGTCTTATTTCAATTCGCTCCACGTTACTAAGCCCTGGTATTCAAAAGAACGTTATCCATATGATTTCGTTTTTATAGTGGGAATAATGAGTATACGATTGTCAGAAGAAGGGCGTAAGTTATCTTGCTGGTGTGTACCCGTGGATGAGGTTAAATAGGTGTGTTGGACTGGAGTCCCGTCAGTCAAACGTAGGACAGAGAACAAATTTTGTGTTTGATTCTGGATCGAATGGATAGCCAGTTTATTGTACAGAGCAGCGGTGAGGCGTACTCTGATCGTGGTACTCTTAAGGATAATACAGACTGCTTGTGTTTTTGATCTTTTTGAAGTTTCTGGAGTGGATATTGAGACGAACCAGACATAACTGAGTTACATTAGTCGAATGCTCAAGTAGCTTATCAAGTAGCTTATTTGACTGACGCACAATAGTTAAGCAAGGTGTGCCGTTATTCGCTGAACGTGTTTTATCCGTATCATTTTCGAACGAATTAGTCTTCTCTAAACTTCTATATAAATGTATGTCATACAATCATGTATCCATGTATACATTGTATAGTTAGAAAAGCGTTTTCTGCCCTGTTGAACTTTACTATTAATCTTTGTTATGGTTGACATTTGAATGCTGCATTTACGTTTCGATAGTGATGATGCAAAATACCATGGAATGGTTAGTTTGTATACTGACTCAACTCTAAGGAGAAGAACACGAGGCAACACTATTTTTTTTTAAACATAAAATAATTTGGTATTGACATTATGTTAAATAATTAATATATACACTACAGTAAGGACGTAAAGAATGTCAAGACTAAACGTATTTGATTGAATACTTACCTAGTACATATATTTGCACTTTATTTGTCACAGGATAACCATCAATCTCATATAAAATCATATATGTCGCCTCGTCTGTTGCAAGAATGTTTCGTATCAAAATAGTTCCATTTTCAAACAACAGTTTTGGCTTGTATGTTTCCCGAATCGAAGCATCTTTGCTCGAATTTTGCACAAACCACACGGCAATCAGTTCTTCTTTGCCAGCACTAGTTTTGTAAAGGGAAATTTTTATCTTGAAATTAGGTGATGCAATGTTTTGGAACACCTCAACGGAATCCCCAATGCAAACGGATTTAGAAATAAATCCTGCATCTCAAAGTGAAACGTTTGATAATATATTCTATATAAATAGTTAGTTTTCAAAACATCTTAGCTAATAATAATAATAATAATAATAATAATAATAATAATAATAATATTAATATTGCTATTTGTGTTGATATTATTATATCATCTTCAGCAACAACAAGTAAAAAATACAACTCGGATACGATGTTTGAAATTGCCCACATAATGGCTATGTTAAGGAATAAAATAGCGTCCACTGACAAACCACACAATTATCCTGAATTCTTGGGTTGGCCCACACTTGTATCGGCCACTTACACCCATCATGGATCCACAATGCCCACACATTTACAAATTAGCGGTTTCGTCTTTGTATGGCCATGATGGTTACATCATCTCCCATATCCATATAGACGGACAGACAGACAGACAGTTAAACCTGCACACATATGTACAGACAGCTACAGATAGCTGCAGACCGCCATATGGCTGGAGAACAAAAATGGAGAACGTCCACTCCTTGACAGGATCAGTGTGTCAATTACACATAAGAATAAGACTTAAATTCACAGGAGTGTGATTATTAGTCAAGGTGAAATTCCAGTGTGTACCGTGCTTTTAGTGTCTCTCGCCGCTAGTAATCTACGAGACGCATGTTAGTTCAGTTGCTTAACTAGACAAGCAATTATTCACCCTACGCATTCTCTCAATACAACGATAAATAATCGAATTTGTTATAAGGCGTAATATCTTGACTTATTATGTGACATATACAGAAATAACAGTCTTATATGAATAGGATGACAGGTACAGACACGTGCTACTATCTAAAAGCAGGCAAGTTGTTGAAAACTGATAGGAGGTCAGATAAAGTAAAGGTAGACAAAATAAGACCTACATGATAGACTATCCTGATAGAGGGAACAATATAAATTCATCCAAGTACAATGATTTTGCCAAATGACATAGCATACACATATGAACCGATTTTGATGGAAAAAACGTGGAATAATATTGTCAATTATCTTTCATAGTTATGCATCTCCCAATTATTAAATGTACAATATCAACCAATGCAAATGTTTAGTATATACGGGTATATACACAGTATAACGAATTTCGATTGTACGCATTGAAAAATGGCGTACTGTTATCTTAATGTTATTCGTAACGGAGAACGTGTATTTCTTCAGATGAGTTTATCGATAGGCGATAATATATAATTTTCCTTGCTTCTAATACTTGAAACGTACTGATCAATTATGATCGGAATCATTCACCTATACTTTGGTCACAAAGTGAAATAAATGCACTCTGGCTGCAGTGTCTTCAGCAAACAGAGTGTATGTTACCATTTTGTTGCCTAGTTTCTCCAGGCGGATCTATATCGTAGAAGAGAGAAACGAGATGGAGATAAAAGGATGTGAAGGATGACACTATCGGCATATCCAGTGTTTGTTTGTTTTTTTAACATAAAGGATAAATATTGGTTCATGACACGCACACGCATACATGTGTGTGTGTGTGTTGTTTGAATATAATATGATATCTAATATACTTAAATACAGTCACATTACCAACCTGAATACAGAACAGCCAATGAAGTTACCATCAAGAACACAGATAAATGACGGGATTTGGCCATCTTATTAATCTAAAAAAAAGACAAAATGTATTAACACAAATAGACAGGCGAATGATTTGACATAAATTAATACAAGAACCATATCAAATTAATTGTTTGAATAAGTCGACAATGACATTCACATTACCGATTTCTTTCTCATTTCCCATCTATTAAAACAAGAAAATCGTGATCTGCTCAATCGCTATATGGATGTGATGAATTAACTGTTCTCTATCATACACAGCAAGTACATACATTTACTCAAGCGATTTTATTCATTACCAGATTTATATGTGTATAGCCAACATGTCCTTACAAAATAAACATGTATTCTGAGCATTGTGCAACAGTAAATAATAAAAGCAACCAATATAATTGCATCGGACAAGACACTTCTCTTTTGAAGGAATTACATATTGAGGAATACAAGTGTTGCATAATGATTTTGTTTAATCTCAGTAAAGTTCTGCAGTCAAAATAATTTTACTTATTGTACTGCAAACTACAACCAAGAGTAAACCGAAGATCCATGTTGAATTGGCTAATCTCTGAAGACATTTATCTATCTAACTGTCGTGTTTTATTTACACAAATGCCCATTTTTATACTTTCTTTCTCATATCTGAATCATAACAGCTTCCTAATCTTTGGCTATTCAATTGACTGTGGCTTTCGTATGAAAAGGTTGCATGTATATCTGTTAAATGCAACACATTATTAATTATTTAACTATAGTATAAATACACAACATAGCGCCCATGAAAATCAACGTCATTTCGTCATGACCTGGATAAATTGATTGCGTGGAAAAGATGCATATTTTCACCTCCACGATAAATCTGATTAAAGTCCTATCCTTACCAAGCATTAGGTTCAACATGGCTTAACATAATGTAAATAATAATGGTTTCTTATTCATTTCATCTTGTATACTTTTCTGTTGCAATGGCTATAAACCAGATCTCTTAGATATTAGTTTTTTTTTATAATAAAAAAAAAATTAAGGAAGAGCGTGATTAAAACAGTGAAAATATTATGACACTAGTAAATCTAATGTTAACATTGAACCAAAACTTGCAACGTTTCTCTTACTTTGATTTGATGTCAATCTTTTCAATTAATTAGTCCTACTAGACCCGGTTGCGACATAACCTAGTCATACACATTGTTACTGTTGAAGTACATAATGAATTATATGTAGGTCCTCCATTAGCTTAGTTTTCTTTTCGTCTTGATTAGGTTCAACAAAATAACAAACTGGTAAAATACAGAACATAATTTCCTGATAAAGATGTACAATGATCGTTCCAAAATGTATGATACACTCTTAGATATTTGAAAAGGCCCAATGTTTCCAGTTCCTGTCCTCTGACTTTAATCTTGGCTGAGATTTGTTTGCTACTATTTGTCATCGGCTTTGTCACATCTAAGTTATTCAATAAGGTGGTAAGCACGTCTTCTCTGCGTGCCAGCCCATGAATGTCGTTTGCAAAGCGGAGGTTGGCGATGTTACGCCATCCAATCCTGACTGTCCCACAGTGGAGTTCCAAGGCTTCGCTCATGATGCGTTCTCCGTAGATGTTAACAAATGTTAGTGACAGGAGACAGCCTTGACGTACCCCGACTGTTGTCTTGAACCATTCCCCCAAAGAACCTTGAGCAATTATTGCACTGGTAGCCTTGGGGTACAGCTGCCTGATGGAATTTGTCATCGTTTGACCCATGGTATACCTCCTTATTGTGGCCAGTAATGCCTCATGCTATAACCTTTAAAATGCCTTTTTGAAATCTATGAACAATTGATAGATGTCTTGTTGATGTTGTGAGTACTTTTCACACAGAACCCTGAGATTGAATAATTGTTCTGTTGTCAAAACGCAAGGTGACATGTTTCCAAATTAAGTTTTTTCATTATTCTGCATTCAAGCTGGATCAGGAAAAACTCACCAGTTGTTGAGTTTTAATTTGATATGGTTAACATGGAATTACATGTATTTGATTGCACTGTCAGCAGATGATTGATGTGTTATAGTGTTGTCAGAGATTTCATGGTAGTACATAAATCATCACTAAGAGGATAGTCTTCCACCGTTTCAAAATGTATACTAATATTTACGGAGACTACTCATCTTGATGTGAAAGCAGATTTAGATTAGTTTACCATTTGCGTTTGAATTTTTAACATCGAACTGTAAAGGTAGAAACAGCCAAAGATGACATGCCAAAGATTTTTGTAAAACTGCAAGTCACTGTCGCGCTAAGCCTGATTTATATCAACTTAAACGGGGGTAATTAGAATATAAAGTGTATCGTTTGCTTGCATCAAAAAGACTACGTCGAACAAACACGGCTTCGAAAGATAAAAAGACCGGTTATGAAATAAGTTGTGACATTATCAGGAACGGAATTTAAATCATCTGATTCAAGAACCCTAAGATGAGGATAATGCTGTGACAAATTAATAAAAAGATATAAAGTTCGATGACATCAAAGTCATTGCTGGCAACGCTAAATTGACATACGCACACACATACACACACATACACACACACACACACATATATATATATCTATCTATCTATCTATATATATATATATATATATATATATATATATATATATATATATATATATATATATATATATATATATATATATATATATATATATATATATATATATATATAATCACCCTGATAAAATAGACTCCTAACTATTTATTGCAAAATATAAAATATTAAATGTGTCTCATTCGAATGCTAATTGTTGATTTGTTTGTCCTCTTGCATGGACGCGTATGGGTAATTTTCAATGATTATGACCCACAGGTCTATAATTCACGCGTTTGACGCTGATATTACGAGTGATATTGTCAACGGGAGTAAATGACTAGGAACTAACCTATACTTATACTTACCATCTGGCATGCTATATTATATATGATGCAGTACATGCGCTTATTCTTAATGCGCAATTTATAGAGCATACTTATGGCAAAGCGCCTGTAAGGGGAAGGGGGTGGATATTTCGGAATAAGCCTGGCTTTGGCTTTTGTGGCTAGCTGTTAGCCAATCTCATTAAATTCAGATCGCCCTCGACACCAATAGGGCGGCATGTACTGTTGGCCTTTCGATTCACCAATCAATCACAACTCTCAGATATCTAATCATGTAGCTACAATTTATAACTCTTCCTATAACAGGCTTGCAAATAGTTATCTCAAAGGATACCAAATAATATAATTAGACTGTATATTCCAAACATTGGCATTCTGAGAACTCTGAAGACATGTTTTACTCGTTGTAAAATTAAATGAGGTAGTATTGCGTTATAAGCTTCCAAAAATCAGTAACATGTAATTTACAACATTTTTATTTTATTTATTTTTTTAAATATTTTTTTTGTAGTAGCGTTCTGGTGGCCTAGTAGATAGAGCGTCCGCCTAGGATGCGGTTGGTCGCTGATTCGAACCCTGGCCGAGTCATATCAAAGTCTTAGAAGAATGGTACTTGCAGCTGCCTTGTTTGGTGCTCAACATTAACAGATTATTGTTAGGATTTGTAGGCATTGTCTCAGGAAAATATGATTGGGTTGGACATGATGCTACATGTCTGCGGCATGGTACCCCAGTGCTAGAAACGAATATATACTGTCACATTGCAGACATCGTAACGATATGTCTGGAGAAGTTTTGTAAAGCTACGTTAAAAGTCAAAACGACACATATTCCTGCACTTAAAGAGGGAATCGCTAGATGTATCATTAACCGTGTATGAAAGAAAGGATTGCACAGCCACCTCTCAGGGACAAAATTGTAATTACGAATCAATCCTGGAAATGCATAAGTACCAATAAAGCATATTGTATCAACTAACATATTAATCACATCACTGCAGCAAAAGATGACGCCCAAACATGACAGTGGTGATTCCATTAAGGGATATCGATAGTTTGGTATCAAGCGGTGATAAATTCACCTTTGCGAAGGCATTCTACAGCTCATGCCGAAGATACTTTATAACATGTTTGTGAGACTGACTTTGCTTTTGTTTTGTTTTCGGAGGCATGCAATCTGACCTTCGTTGAACACATGTTTGGAGGTAGTCCCATATTATTTTTGATTGGTTTGAACAAGAAGTCGTCTTTGACTTTATCAACAACTTTCACGATGGTACAGCTAAATAACTTGTGTTCTTTCGGATAATGGCAGCTATCAAAGTCGTTTACTAAACTTGTTTCAACAATATCCGTTTACATATCATGGGAGGTGTTATGCATCAGCAAAGAATCAGTATCCGTGCACATCATATATATTTTGAAGATGTAATAAGATTTAATTTAGTCTTAGTAAGACTTAAATATGAGAAATTTATTAGTACAGACTTATTAGTACAACTTTGTCGCGAAACCAAAAGTGAGCTTTGTCAATTTCACAATTTTTCATATATATATATATATATATATATATATATAGATATATATATATATATATATATATATATATATATATATATATATATATATATATATATATATATATATATATATATAGATATATATATATATATATATATATATATATATATATATATATATATATATATATATATATATATATATATATATATATATATATCGGTATGTATTGCCCCTTCCATGCTTGTTGGCGAAGTCAAAGTACCTGACGGACTCCTAATCTCAAATACAATTGTAGATTTGGAAAACAAAGTTGGTTTTATTCCGAAGAGTTTGGACAACCTTGTTACATTCAATAAATATCCATCCGTACACTCAAATACAATTCTACCTGATAAAGGGACCTAAAGCAGCTGATCACCATCTGTGCATCCAGTATAAGCAAATAATCATTATGGTGTGGTAAAGATCATCCGGATATTCTAGATATATTTCATGGGCCCATGCACATAGATGTATTTCAGTCATGCATCACACAGTAATTCACGAAATAACCACCAACAGGCAATGGTTACATCATTACCTATCCAAAACAACGTGTGAAATTGGTACAGCGGCTTTTTATCCATGCTGGTTTGAATTATTAGAACGATCACAGCGTGGGAATACCATCGAAATCTCATTGCGGATGCCACGCTCAATAAGCAAAATGTTGATCAATATCAGTGAATAATTCCTACTCCACTTTTTTTTTTAAAAGGTACAATCCTCGAAGGAATTCCTGCTGATATGCAATTGTGCGCTTGGACAATTCAAATATCTGCATGACAGAATGTCGGAACGAACTCAGCTAAATCAGTGGACAAAAGCACATTCGTGCTCAAATAAAAATTGTAATAAAACTAGATAAAGACCTACGAATGTTGCATCTTTGTAATCTTTTTCTGAACTTTTCTCTTTGGACAGCGATGAATAAAAGTCATTCATTGATGACAGGTGAGTTTTTAACAACTTTTCCCAATCGCTCATAGAATCGAAATGATACACTCTTTTGGAAGAGTCAACATGACGGTACGTCGTTGGCATCACTGTATGGACGAATGATTTTGAATCAGTCATTACCTTCCACTGCAAAGTTACTAGTCAATTTCTCCAGTAATGAAATTGGAACATATAATTAATAAAATGTAAATGTCCAACCATAAATGTAAGTCACAGTAATCGTAGCCTTTGCAAGCAGGGGGGCCAACCGCTCATTCACATATGATACAGTTAATGGCATCACAAAAGGAAGTATTATCATCACGGTGTATACTCATGTCTGCGAGCGAATAAAACTGTTGTCTGATATATTGCATAGTGACATCAATCGATTGAAGAAACACATCTACTATGTTTTAAGCGAGCCAGAGCCCTGCATGCGATATAATATTGGTGTTTGCGTTTGTGAGTCGCATTTGAAAACACGAATCGGCAAGGAAGGTGTTCAGCAACATAGACTGTACGCCTTTTGTTGTCAGACTACATCTGGTCATCCAGTGGAACGTTCAATGACTCAACTTCAATAGAGATGATACACAATTCGTTCTTTTTGTTGTTATTGCAGCTTCGGTATAAAGTTTAAGATGTTTATACCAGGTTCTGAAATAATCATTCGATGCGGGTTATCCCTTATTTCACGGCAGTAAAGGTCATGCTTGTCAAGCTGCGTTTGTTACTAATAAAATGCATGCAATGTATGCATGTAAATTGCTGAAGTTGTATTTCCTTTGTCGCTGAAGCAACCGGGCAAGATTATTTATCAATACATGTTATGTATTATATTATTTATCAATACAGATACCAACTTTTGAATTAATCTTATTGCTCAGTTATAATAGATCTAACTGAATCCACCCAAATACATTTTTGTTTAATACCTGCGGAGAAAAGACTGAAATATATCTTGTTCCCAGTAAACATATTAACAGCGATATCCGGATTAAGTTTAATAATCGTTTTGATTGTGGCCTTATTAACCTGCACCAGAAATTATATGTTGCCAAACATGAATTCACCAAAGCATTGAAGATATTTCAGCAGCTGGTATGTTTCTTAATCCGCCGGATGTAACAAGGATAAAAGTGCCCACTCAACAGATATATTGTGATCGTTTAAGCAGAGCCTCGGTTAGTACGGTAAGTTATGCACGTCAGATAGTACGCATATTTTAAAAGTCTATGCTGACCTCACTGGGTTCATTTCCCAACTTCTCGAGATTCCTTTCAAAGCTTTGTTAGATTGTATTACTAATAGTATCTTTGTTTCTAAGGATTAAGATTATGCAAGTGGAACACTATGAAACGGTGGTGTTGCAACTTTATACCCATACGTGGATGAAAAACAATGGTGTGTAACACTACGACGACGGTGTAATTCAGCAGCCGGAGCTGCATTATCAGATGCAGTACGACGATGACTTTCTTCTCTCACGACCACGCGTGCATGTTCGTCTCGTAGTGCTTGTCGATGAATTTGAATATTGAATAGTTCTGCAGTTTCATGAAAAGGTCTCATAGTCTGATTCGATTCTGCTGTAACACCTAATGATGGAAGTAAGTCAGCTTTCCTTTTGCCTCTTGGTCGGTATATTATCTTCTGATGCG
The DNA here is from genome assembly GCA_029339505.1 of Unio delphinus. Classification (NCBI taxonomy): domain Eukaryota; kingdom Metazoa; phylum Mollusca; class Bivalvia; order Unionida; family Unionidae; genus Unio; species Unio delphinus. Next base: position 7,200,187 of record JAQISU010000243.1, on the reverse strand, counting down.
ACGTTATTCAGTTGCAGTACTGTTTTGGTGTATTTGGTTGTTGCACAAACCAGTTTTGGTTATTCAAGGGCAAACATCAGTGTTGTAGAACCAGCTTTGGTCCGAAAACCGCAAATGTGTCCGCCTTTTGAAGACGACATGGTATTCGTATCGGACGGTAACTCTCTACGTGTCTTACTTGAATCACGACCAGTAGTCTGGTGTTTAAGAGAAACATCCTTCTCTAATTGCAAACTTTATCAATCTGATCAACACATTTACTCTACTATGACCGGAAACCTAAATCGCTTGTGTCGTTTTTTAATGATTATATGCCTTTCAAAATATTATTTCGGGGATGACTCTTTAAATGCGACTTTAAAAATCTATTTATTTAACATTTCACTTAATTCTGAAAGAATTATTACAATGCCGTTTAGTTAGACAATGTCTGAATAATACCATGCAAAATTAGTTCGACAACGGTATGTATTGACACTTCCATCTTGTTGGCGAAATCACTGTACCTGACGGACTCCTAATTGCAAATACAATTGCAGATTTCGTACATGGAAAAGAGAGTTGGTTTTATTCCGAAGAGTTTTGACAACTTTGTTACATTCAGTAAATATGCATTAGTACTCGAATACAATTCTACCTGAAAGGCCAATCATAACTTTCCGACTGTCGTTTCTATCTTATCCGTAGACCACCGTACTCATTTGTAGTGCACGTGCACTCGGTTATTTAGTGTAGAGCTGCTGGTACAGCAGTTGAGAGAATGTGTGGTTCAGCGGTCGTTATCAGAACTACTAATTTCACAGAATTGTTTACTAAGTGACTGAGAACTGGCGGTCATCTCAAACACAAGTACATACTGTCACGGAATAAGGCAATATAATAACTTGGTGATGCAATCGAACCATTTAATGTAATCGATATTTTTTATGCGTACACCGTTACCTAAAGTAGGGTTTACCCTTTTTATCCTTGACTAATAATGATTGAGTAATGACTAGATTTCGTTGTAGGTAGTCCATAACGAGAGACCCATATTTGGCGATGTGCAACGGTACTTTATCACTGGGTTTTAAACACGTTTTTAGTTCTTACGGGATGCAGATACTATGTGCGAACAGTCATTCCATGGTCGTTACAGGTAATGTCTACCTGACGGAGAGTTTTCTACATATATATGGCTGGCAGGATGTCAGAGTAGCAAGCACAAAGAACAACATCAATGGCAGTAGAACATTAACGCCGACAACAGGATAACTTTGTTTGAAAGTAAGCTACATATCCGGCAATGGCGCAGCATTGTTGGAACCAGATCATCAAGGTTGTCAACAAAGCAACATAGTTGTCAACATAACAGTATCTTCAGCAGCATGCCAAACAGACAACTGAAGAGTACAGTGGCGTCACAGAAAAAGACAATAGAGGTTCAAACGAGTTCATTAAAATAGTGTGAATTATGAACCGTAATGAGCCGTATATCTTCAACCGTTAATTGGGGTTGTTGTCAAGGTATATGATTAGTCCAACCACATGCATTTGTACGGTATGGAGAATAAAAAAATCATTAGTTGAACATGACGACGTTCATATCATATGCCGAATTCTTTCTTGTATGCATGAAATTCTAGTTTTTTTCTGCGTTAATGTCGCGATGTGTAGGACAGTGCATGATTAGAGTGTACCTCTTTTTTGTATCTGCTTTCAATTTTTCGTTTGATATGTGCATTGTATTGTTCCAGCTGATATGTATTGTGAGTGCTTATAGACTCGTAGTTGGTTATCATAATTTGTTGTTTCGTTCGCTCACATTGTGTTCGTTGTGTCCAGCTAATCTGTATCCATTTGGTTGGTTTCAGTTTCTGTCCTGTGAAACACACACACACACACACACACACACTCAATCATATACATAATATTATATAAAGCTTACCAAACATTTCTATGACGGTGTAATGCATCGTGTTTTTATTTTAAAAGGAGAAATGGTCTAACACTGAGGTTATTGTAGTTTCAGCATACAATAATCACGACAATGAGTGTAACAACTTTCAAACTATGTGAAACTGGAAGTTAATACCATTATAAACAATGATCGACTACTGATATTAGTGATTTAAGCAAAGTGAAAAATGACACAATGTGTTTTAATCTGGCGTTTGCTTCTGAATGTATCACATAACGCAGAGCGAATACAAACCATCATGAAAGGCGTTACGTAACGAAACTAATATCTAACCTCTAATATGCCAATGTACTGAATCATACGTACAACAATTTCTTCATTCGACAGATAATAAAATAAGAAATACAGACGTGAGTCAGAGAGACCGAGACAGACAGAAATATTCATCCGACAGGGTGGAATTTGCTATCCCTGGATAAAGTGGTGCAAATAGACCGGCACGGTTAGGTATGTCGTACCATTAAAACATTTATTACCAGTAGAGCCGTACCAAACAAACAATGTTTGAGACTCGGTACCGTACTTTTAAGGAAGGTCTTGATCAGGTAAAGTGTTGGGGGATCAACAATTTCATTAGGCCCTGACTTTCCTCGAACGGGCACCAAAGCAAACAAGTTTGTCTGTTTAGTTAAAGTATGCATAATAACCAGTACATGTACGCAAAATAAATCGATGATCAAATTTCATGGGCCAATTGTACGTTTGTTTGTATGGGGTTTTCGAGTCTTTTGGAGCATGAAGGGTGTCCGTAAACCATGGAACCCCCATCCTCACCCGAATCCGGCCCTGCTAATAGTTAATCTCTAACTGAAACTCTGTTTGGATTTCTCATGAGGATACGTGATAACATAAATGGAAAGTGTAGAAAAGTAAATAATACTTTTAGCTGTATAAAGTTTTTTAAGTGCTTCCCTATATGAGGTTCAAACTTAGGTCGAGTGAATAACTCACATGCACAACCACAACCATAAATATGACAAAAATCAAGTCATTTAGAAATTAGCATGGATAGGTACACATATACACCAGACAGGGCGTAAAGATATATGCGTGTATCATACACGAGTATGAGTGACAAAGCACATTGAAATTATATATGGACTATATATATGTCTTAATGTGCCTTATCTGCAGCATGTACAAACATGTATTTAATATAGTGGTTCTTATTGTGCAAAATCTTTTGATGGTAATGAAGAAAATGTTATGTCGTACTTACCAAAATCATGCCCCGATAACAGTTTCACTCCAGACTCTTTTGTACAATGAATGATGTAATGTCGCCACTTCACTTGTGCACCACACGTAACTTCCTAAATACCGCAATCACTATTGCCCCGGATTTCCAACGACAATTTGACATTAATATGGTTCAGTTCGTCTGTTCATTTTACCTGCAACTGCGCACAGGTAATATAAAATCAATAATGTTATATATTACGCATGACAAAAACTACATGTCCATAGATCTTCAAAGGTCATAAGAATGACTTGTTATTTGATCAAACGTGACGTGAACAATGTTGTAAGAATAACGTTGTAATATGTGTAGGAGAGGTGGGTGCATATACATACACACACACACACACACATATATATATATATATATATATATATATATATATATATATATATATATATATATATATATATATATATATAAGCGTTTGTATCACTACACATTCATGAGTACTACAATTTTAGTTTGTATAAATGGTGCTATCCGTATATATTTGGGCTGTTACAGCAAAATAGGATATTCACGTAGGTACGTGGGTTTGTCTCTAAGTCAAAATAGATATTCAGAAACAGTCATAGATAAGTAGTTAAGAAGAACTGGAGCCTGTAAAATGAACACAACATCTGCTGACATATTTTCACTGTTTCTTAAACGCCACAAAACTAGCCCCATCTTTCGACTTTACCGATTTTCAGGGTTATTTTACAACTTATCGCCTCACATGGAACGGGTTGAGATTGGCCCATCTCTAACGGTTTCCATCAACTCCATGTAAATGTCTGCCTTGCTGTTGTTGAGAAAATTTGTTACCAGTAACCGGAATGCAGAAGAAGAATTTCACGAGTCTGTTGACCAACAAAACACCTTTCCTTATCTTAGCGTCATTTAAAATTGGAACAATTTCAACGCAGTTCCTTGAAAGCTGCTTGTCTTATGTCCATGGCGTTGACAACGTTCTTCATCAGACCTAGTTTGACGTGCAAGTGTAGTAATAGTATCGTCCTTATTTAACAAGTGATAAATGTAAATATGTTTCCTCCCAAGCTCAAATGACTTTCTTGATGGCCAATCTCTCTTGATATAGTGGGAATTTCTCGCAAGATTATTACATTTGCAGAGGAAACAGCAGTACTTTGTGTATCTAGTCTACAGACCACGCAAGAGAGCAATAACCTTTAAATCGCCACGAAGCCTCCACTGATTTTGGTCACAGTTTATACACCTCAAACGTTTTTTTTTATAGTTTAATACGTTCCTTCATATGGACTTCATGTCCAACTGAAATATATGGCAAACACACCATTGTCATTATTCAGCAAAACATATTTAAGACTCGTCTTCGATTAATCCATGATCAGTCTCCACTCATCTCGATCATGAACGATGTTGAGGGCAGCCATCACACTATCGATGTTGTTGCAGGCACAAGATCACCTTCCATGAAGAAGACTGGGGCACGATCCTTTTGACAGTCACAGATTATGCAAACCCTAATATCACTTGCCAGGAGTTTCCAGTATTGTAGTCTGGAGCCCAGCATCTCTGTCTTCACGACAAACATAGCAGACGTTATATGCATTGTTCACACAAATACGAGGCATCTCTGCTCACACTGGATGGACAGAAATGTGTCCGTCGGCAAAGTCAAACACTGACAAATAAGACAGCACGACACCGTACGATGTAAAGAGATCATATAAAGCCATTTGTTCAGCAGAGTGGTGTAAGCTTTGTTATGATTACATCATCCATGACTTTTAGGACTACCATGATGTAATTCATATCATTTTTGACACAAAACCAGCTTCAGATTGCATCATTTATTGTTAGGACTAAACAAAAGCAAGCACTGTCCAAACCGAGTCATATATTTGTTCATATATCCAAAGATGTATTTTATTAATTTATGTTGTAAACTGAGATCCCTTCCCTTACAATTCACTTATCATATGCCATTCCCAAGTCAAGCGTCATATATGCCGACCCAGTATCAAATATTTAAACCTAAACCCAATCAACAATTTTAAGAATCAATTTCGTTCTAAGTGACCCAGAATTAGTGACGTTTCACTACGTCTTATTTTGGAACTATATTGGCTGTGGAACAGTGTAATAGTAGCAGATTAATCTGATGATTGTAGTCTGTGAAAGCTGCCAAAAGGCGTCCATGAAAGGAAAGACGATATTCTAGAGCAAACAAATGTGAGCTAGTTAAAAAGCAACCGACAAAACATACAATGTTTCTGCTATTTATACATTGCAATTATACTCTTCATTAACGCTCCCGCAGAAAAATGACAATTATTATATTACACATCATTTTTATGTCGTGACGTATATTATTTATTGCTGTTATGCTACAACTAGTTTGTGGCTGCAGAAATAGGAATAGTGTTCGCCATTACATGTGCAAATATGTTATTTCCATTGAGATAATGTTGTTCTGAGAATATATTATATTGACAAAAAATATGTGATACTAACTTTGGCATAACAAATGCGAAATTAGTGCTATGTTAAACATGTACCGCTGTATATATAAATGTGTATACTGTATTATGTAAGAATGTATGAAGATTACTAAATGTGACATCATTCTACAAGATCAATGTAGTGTGCGCAACGTTACAGGAAAGATTAAATCGTTGTTTCCATTGAATGCATAAAACATGTTTGTCAAAGAAGCGAGCAGATAGTATACGACTTCTCAAAGACATAATCTCAGAAAACAGATGAATGAATCAACATGGAATTACCTCGGATCAGAAATGACGTAAACATGATCAATAATATACGAACAAAACCGAAACGTTTTTATCTAATATTATACAAGATATAACAAAGGCGCTAACATTGAATTGACCATCCCAAACGAATGAATGAATTACGCAATGTTGATCATGACTTTGAAATAATAAGGAAACATTACAAAAGTATCGAATACCATAAATTTGGAGTGAGGCATATTCCAGCTTGTATGAAATTATTGTGGAGTTAGGACCTGACCCATCTTGTCCGGTGCTTAGGGGGATAACATTATTGATTTCAAATCATGTGGTGTACTATTTTCTATCCCCGGTCTAGTGGTTAAAATTATCGGGCAGTTAATTTGGTTTTAATGAGGTAAATATGCCCGAGGAAGTCAAAACACAGAAGTGAATGAGGTAGTAAGCCAGCACGGACCACACATGCACATCGAAGTGTCTAGATTCAAAAACACAAAGCTCAAAAATATTTGTCACAGAAACCTTGCACCTACCGACTGGAGAGACTTTGGCACATATTGTTGATGTTCAAAGGTCAAATTGTTAGATAATATTGCTACGTTTACTATGCGCTATAACATCATCTCCGTAGAAATAAGAAAATAAGACCGAACAAAGATGAAAGAGAAACCATGCGCCATGAAGTATGAGATCAGATTAAAACTAGTAGGCAAATACATACCCCATGACGGCGTCAACATATTGCAAAAGAAGAATTACAAATATAAATCATCTGGATCGTCTCGGTGGAATGTTGATATCCGCACCCAGAAAATACTGTTCAGCATTAAGTGTCAGTTCTCCTAAAAAGTAAATCACAATTCTTAGAGCTAGGTATACGGCTTCTGCAAGAATCGTTACAGCCTTTATGAGTGCCAACGCAAAGTTCCAACTCGTATGGAATCATGTAGAGTACCACTCCAAACCGATCTCACCAGAAAGTAGAAATACCTACCACAAGCATAATGGAGCAGATCATATTACTTTTGCATCCACTGTACGAGATCTTTTGCGTGAGAACTCACATCTTCGAGCGTTTGCAGTGAACTGTTTCGGACGTCAAAGAGAATCCCTGCTTAAGTAATATAGGTCTTTGTATTACCATTACCAAAAAAAATGGTCTGAACATATGGCCTAATGCTGCCGTTCAGAAACGTAATACTATATTGTGTAAAACACTGCACCGTTTCTAGCATTAATGCCTTTGCAACCCTAGTTACGTGAGATAGGGTCAACGTAAAGCTTGAATTTCTGGCAATGCAGCTACATCAGTGACTACAACCTTAGCTAGCAGTATAAGGCTTCTATAATAAAAAAAATCCTTCCGTAAACGAACATCTGTTCCATATGTAGTTTGCTCCATTTATGTACCGGAATACAAACAGTAAATTCATACCAGTATATTGTAGCTGCCTAGCGTCTGTTGACAATTAGAGCCCTTATTCGCGTCAAGTATGTTACAAAATTATTGGAAGGATTTATTACATCTGTTTGACTTTGAGGATCAATATGTGGTATATATGAAGTATGTTAAATATGTCACCAGGTTTTCGGAACAACACAGCATGTTCACTAATAGTTCCAATTAAGATTTGATATCCAGACGTTACAACTATTGCAATGAATAAACGATCGCGGACACAAAAACCGCAACCGATGGTTGCATTATAAAACGGCATCAATCATCAACGAGCTTCATTGACTTGACAGATGGTAGAACACACTTTTTGGTAACTCGATTCGTTTGGTTTTGAAGAAAAGGACTTCTTGCACAAAACCGTCAGTATTGAGTGAGACTGCACTGATTATGATGATCCGAGTATTTAACGACACCGCTGACATCTTATTTCGTGTCGCATTCAAAAGAGAAATGTTCGTAGTAACGACATTGCATATATGAATATTTACACTAGTGCAAACAATAAATGAGAGAGTGACCAATCTTTTAATTGGACCGTGGACTAGAACAAACAATTAGAACATGGCCCTGTACCCGTGTAAGGCTCTAATATATTTGTTCTCAGCCTGACACCTGTTGGTTTGTATCTTTCGCCGTTACTGTTGGTTAGAACCTCAATACTGTCGTCAATGTTACAGAGGTTTGTATACTTTAATCGACTGATACTGCAACGTTTACCTGCCTCATCTATGAAATTAAACGCATTATCAACATTTTATGGAATTAACAATTAAAGAATTTACATTAAATTGCACTAGTTTTATCTAGATGCTTTTTATAGACAGATCTAAGGAAAAGTCAATTTATAAACTCTGAGAGCAGGGGTGCCTGGAAATAACGCTTCGAATAATCAGGCACTGAACGTGTTATGAGAAGTCGTACAGGTAACCATGAATCAGAGTTTTCGTCATAAAAACTATAATCGAAGGCGTTAGTAACGCAACTAATAATAACAAAATAAAATGTATCGATATACAAATAGCAACCTATACGAGGGTCTTATCAAATGTCACACGAAAACATTAGTAAGTACTTTAAAATGGAAGTACATTATTCTGCAAGGACGAGGTAATGCCCATTATTGTCAAACGTTTAGCTTTATCTAGATGCTTTTTATAAACAGATCTAATGCATTTGAAAGGAAAAGTCAATTAAACAACTCTGATAGCAAGGGTGCCTGGAAATAACGCTTTGAATAATCAGGCACTGAACGTGTTATGAGAAGTCCTACGGGTAACCATGAGCCAGAGTTATCGTCATAAAAACTATAATCGAAGGCGTAAGTAACGCAACTAATAATAAAATGTATCGATATAAAAGTAGCAACATATATCAGGGTCTTATCAAATGTCACACGAAAACATTGGTAAGTACATTACAAATGGAAGTACATTACTCTGCAAGGACGAGGTAATGCCCGATATTGTCAAACATTTACACAAACTTATATGTCAGGTGCATGGTGAATACAGGATAAATCAATATGTCGTTGCTGTTATTGTTTTGACTTTAACGCCGTTTCCTAGGGCAAATTACAGGCTTGACATGGTGGCCAGTATAAATGGTGGAGGAAGAGGCCGTACAAAACCAATGTAAGACCTTCGGATAACGGGAACCTACTGGCAGCTTTCCCACATACTCACATTGACTGTTCACGATATCCTACCCCACGTAGACATAAGTGTGATGTAAATTATCAGTAACGACTAGCGCTTTAGACCATTCGGACAACTTTAAACAACGCGGAAAATCAAATATGTCAATGTACTGGATTAGATGAAGAAGACTTTACATTCAACATAAAATCTTTAAAAAAAATAGTTATACTTGTTTGAGAGAGAGAGAGAGAGAGAGAGAGAGAGAGAGAGAGAGAGAGAGAGAGAGAGAGAGAGAGAGAGATTTTCATCTGACTGGTGATAATTTGATATCCCCGGATCAAATATGGTGGAACGAAACTCTCTCGGTTAGGCATGCCGTAATATGAAAACAGGTGTTATCGGTAGGTCGGTTCCGAATAAGCGTGGATTGAGTCGGTATCGTATTGGTTCAGATCAAGCTTTGTGGAAGGGTGTTTCCAAACTTTAAAAAGGGCTCTGACTTTCTTTGAAACTACAAAGCCATTGTCTATGTTTGTTTACTCAAAGGGTGCATAATACCTAATAAATGTGAGCAAAAATAACTCAATGTTAAATCGCAATGACCATATGTATGTACGTTTGTGTGGATGGTTGCTGGATTCTGTTTTAGCCCATACGGTTTCTCGAATCTACCAACCCATCGAATCCGGCCATGGTTAGAGTAAAACTCAAACTGTATCACTGTTTGTATCTGACATGAGAATGCAAGATTAGAAAGAATGCAAGTGTACAAAAGGAAATAATATTTTCATGCACTTTAAACTTTTAGGTAGTTCCCTATCTGAGGTTAATACTTGGGTCTAGCGCATAAGGCACTAATCTCCTTGTCTGAACATATCAAATAATATAATCCGTCGACCCTGCGTACATCCCACGAGAGACAAGAACATAGTAATTAGTTTACACATTGGTGCGTAGCGGGCGCACACGAAGACCCAACAAAAATTAACTCACCGACATAGCCACTCCAAACAATTATAACAAAACTCAATCCGCGTAGAAATTGATATAGACAGTTACAAATATACATCAAACAGAGCAGAAGGTTACATTCATGTATCGTAGACGAGGATGAGTGATAACGCATAATGAAATTATATATGGAGTGTCCTTATGTGACTTATCTTCAAGTCATGTACAAACATATATTTAATATTGATTATTGCACACAACCCATAGGTGAGAATGCAATAAATGGTATGTCGTACTGAACACAAGAAAGCCCCGATGCCAGTTTCACTCCAGATTCACTCTTACAATGAATGATGCCAAGTGAATGTGTTCCACTTCCACCTTTACATATGTACCACGCGTAAATTCCTGAAAGCATGTATTTACTATTGCATCGGATTTCTTGATATCGTATTTCCTTATGAGGTAATGTGTAACGTCTCACATGTACACTCAATTTGTTTGTGTGCAGAGTCAATAATGTCTGTACCTGAAGCAAATTAACTTTAAATAGTTAATCACTTTTCGAACATGACCAGAACAACATTGAAACGATCAGTTCAATTAGTATTCTTCAGCCATATTAACATACAATTTGCTCACGTTTAGATACTATGCCTATAACGGTTACCTACCACACTTGGCAGAAACATACATGTGTATATATATATATATATATATATATATATATATATATATATATATATATATATATATATATATATATTTAGGTGTGTGTGTGTTTGTGTTTGTGTGAAATTCTGTTGAACAATAACCACAAAAATGTTCATGCTTAAAGGTCACCTGCCACACTCTGACATTTTTTTATTTATATCAGATTTGCATTACATTTGTAAAAGTAGTCATACTCGCACAAAAAGATTTTAAAAATTATAAAGTGTAAAGATGATATAATAATTTAATTAGCAGCAGAGAGGGTGAACAGACCACGTTTTCAAGCAAAAATAAGGCTTCTAGATCATGTTTTCGAGCAAAATATGGCCTATAGACTACGTTTTCAGACAAAAAATAAGACTTCCAACAAAATCTCATTTAACCAAAAAAAAGTCTCCATTTTTGCAAAAACGGAGATTTTACGATTTTTTAATCAATTTTGCTCGCAACGATGTGGTCATCCACCCTCTCTGCTGCTAGAACTTTCAGTTCTGGGTTAACAAAAAATAATAAATGATTTTAACCGAATATTTGATCAAGTCCGATACGATATCGTGTCCGAGGATCATGCGAATTTATTGTTGCGAATCCGTGCGGAGTCGACTGAGCATGACTAAAGAAATCTCGAAATTGATTGAAGTCCATATCAGAACACCATGTCTGCCAAATATTTCTAAGAGTATGAGTATCAACTCCGTTGAATACAGAAAGAATATTGCAGTTATCTCTGATGACTTTTGGAACCTGAGTGTAGCGTTGAGTGACATATATCACGTCAGTGTTTTGTGACGCCCACGGGAAAATATTCTAGCAGGATTCTTTTGTTTATCCAACATTATATCGTTGTATACGACTAAATTGTTAATATCTCCATCAATATCATCAATGCTCGGTGCTTCATCGATATCGGTTATAAACTCAATAATACCCTCTCCGGATTTTTCTACCGCGCTGTCGTTAAAATCTTTTAGCACTTCATAACATTGTTGATCATCTACGCTAGGGGCAATTAAATACAACTTATCCCACTTCATCCATCTCATTATTAAATTGAGTAACAATTGAGTTTTACCGGATCCAGATGGCCCGATTATAATCATCCGGATAGAGTTTGGTAGCGCTGCATGATGCTTAACTGGTTCTCTTGTTTTAGTCGCTGCAAAATCAATTATATCCATATTTCTATACATAAATTATGGATCTATATTGTATGAAGTGTAAAACGCGTACTAGCACAAATGATGTGACGACGGTTACAACTAAAAATAACAGATCAGCACTTACTGGTAGATGTGCAACATGTGGTATTAAAAAGTTCATATTTGTTTCTACAAAATCAAAGATTTTACAATCCGGAGATGTTTTAAAAAAAAACGAGGAGGTGATATCGCAGCCAAATTGGCAAAGCTCCCTGGAACCCCATGGGCAAAGTATCCCGGAGAAAAGCACCTTCCAGGATATAGCTACTGTGGACCGGGAACCAGACTTGATATCAGACTCAATGATCAAAATCAGTCCCGACCCGGTGAAGAACCAATAAACGCCATTGATAAGGCCTGTCACCTTCATGATGTTGCTTATAAAAGCAGCAATCTGCAACACAGGCATCTCGCGGATATGAAATTAATTCATGCGTTAAATGCTATTCCTGATAAATCCTTCAAAGAAAAATTGGCTTCCTTTTTGATAAAATCGGCTATGAAAAGTAAATTGATGTTAGGTGCCGGTAATTAATAATATGGAATCAATTTATTATTCCCCAAGAGGATACTGGAGGGGTAAATCAGCAGTCCATAAACTCGCTAGCGCTGCAAAAGTGAAAAAACCACTGCGGCTAATTGGTTATCCAAACAGGCACTATGGCAAATTTATCTACCACCGCCTAAACAAATTCAATTCTCGCATTTTGATGTGACCGCTCCTAATGAAGTTCATCAGGCTGATATATTATTTCTGCCACATGATCGTGGTTACAAATACGCTTTAACCGTAGTTGATATTGCAAGTCGATACAAAGAAGCAGAACCGTTAAAAACAAAATCAGCCACTGAAGTCGCTTCTGCATTTGAAAGGATTTATCGACGAGGTCCTCTGCACTGGCCAAATCTATTGCAGGTTGATCCTGGCAAGGAATTTCAGGGTGCAGTGTTATCTACAATGAAACATCATAATGTCACCATACGACGAGGGCATACTGCGCTACATCGCGATCAGGCCATTGTAGAACGATTTAATCGGACGATTGCTGAGCGGTTATTTGGATATTAATACGCAAAAGAATTCATTCAAGAAAAGCGATCCCGTGAATGGGTTAAAAGATTACCATCTGTGATTACTGCACTGAATAACGAGATTACTAGAACAATCAACATGAAACCTATCAACGCGATTAAAAAGAAGTCAATACCCGTACAACCACAAAAAGATTTCAAAGAACCAATTCTTGGTAGTAATGTCATTGTGAGGTACTTATACGAACCAGGAGAGCTTGAAGGGGGTAGAAAAAGGGCTACTGATCCTATTTGGAGCGTCACTACGCATAAGATATCTAGTATAACACGATCAACTGGTAGACCTCCAGTCTATAAACTGGATTCAACTGCCCCTCAGCGGGGTTTTACTCGACAACAACTACAAGTGATTCCCGAGGATACTCAATTGCCACCGCATGGTCTTAACTAGCGCCTTTGCGTCTATTGCACTCAAGACAAGTCAACATCACATTGTTTCTGACATGACCGAGATTGTTATTTTTTCTGTCTACGGTGAATTGGCGAGGATCCTTATCCGAATACTGCCAACGCATTATACAATTGCAACTCGCGCAGTGATTATTCTGTTGTTGTTTCAGTGTAATTATTAATTTAGCATCAATATCAAATTCTCGTTGGTTTTTTTTTGTCCTGTTGTTTGTAACCGGAGAGATTTTTATTAATGATGCTAACATCAATATCACTTATTGTTGTGTCATTATCATCACCAATGATTTCATCATCGAGGACAATTCTTCGAAGTTGATTTATTTTTCGTACTCTGGATACTGCGAGATAGACTAAATTCGACCATTCGATGTGATTATCCACCATCCAAACAATTGTATCCGATATAGTCAATCCCTGTGAAGAGTGTATTGTTGCTGCGTATCCTAGCGTCCACGGGGATTTATTAGCACGCAATGCATTTTCGACGACGCTGATATCAACCAGCACAATATCATTTAACACGAGAATTTGTTTTTCACTCTGTCCTGGAATATCAACTTCAATGTTCTGTTTTCGTGTATCCGATGGCCTATAACAAAGGGGTACTGGAAGCGTTGCAAATTTTTCTTTATGCAATTCAAATAACTTCATCTGAAGTGTATCCCTGACTATTTTTCTACTTGCAATGATCAAATTGTTTGGTCTCCATGTTTCCCAGAAATCATTCATTGGAGTTTCTGAAATCACTTCACGCGCTATTTCGCATTGGATTCTATCCGGTTGTAATCTAATTAGTTTCTTAAATTCTCGTAATCGTTCATCAAGTGATCTATAATCAGTGGTGATTTCTTCATAGTAGTCTAGAAAACCCCTTAGCCATTCATGTGGAGATGCACCGACAAATGGTGGTGGTTGGCCGTGATCACCGCACATGACGACTTTTGTGTTTTTGTTTAACAACCACTCAATAAATGTTTTTAATACATCTAATGACACTGTGCATATTTCATCCCAAATTATGATTTCAGGAATGAATTTATCACCCATACGCTCGGGAGTCCATTTGTCACCCTTCCATCGAAAGAAACTATGGTAGGTGCAAGCATTTACCCCTCGTTGTATCATCTCTCTGGCGAGTCTGTGAGTCGGTGTTAGCACAATCGTGTTAGAAACGCTAGCGTTTCCACGACGAAATAATTCAATTGCACGAGTTGTCTTTCCTGACCCACCACAACCGTTTAAATAAACTGTCTTGTATCTACATACTGGATCAGATACCGATGGTGCATTAGAAAATTCTGATTGAATTTCAATACGGTTATATGAAAGATATTTATCATCCATGGCAACGTCTGCGGATTCACAATACTCATGTAGCATCTCCTTTTTAAATCGCCAACGCCCCCAATTTTCTTCGGGATCTGTGAATGCCGCTACAGCTGATTTGTACTTATTATGTATATACATCGAATCAGTGGCCACTCTAACCGCGGTATTAGGAAATCTATTTATCATCGAAAATAGATTAATAGAAGCATAGGCTAGCATTGAACTTCTCAAATGTGTGTACTGGGAATTATATCCATCACAGTAGGTAACAACCGTGCCTAATTTCTCACCATTGGATAGAAAAGCATCCTTACGGGATACAAGTTTTCCCTGTTTCAATAAATCCGCTACAATAAAATCGTATTCAGCGACGTCTATGATCAACCGCGAAGAATATTTTGCATTGTCGTATCGTCCACCCTGGGTAAATTTACCGATTATTCTTCGTCCGAGATCCTTTGCTTGTTCTTTTTTAATTTCAAATAACTTCTTAGACCAATTCATGATTTGTTCTTCATTGAAATCAGGGAATTGTTTTCGTAGTTCGCTGATAATACGATCTAGATCGGGTTGTGGTAGCCAAACTTCCTTCTGAGCTCGATAGCATATAATAGCCTCGGAAACAATCAACGATATTAGCATACCACAATCAATCATATATCTCAATAGCACTATTGGCATCCAGGTCTTTTCAGATAGGTGTTTACCGAGCCAAACATAACTACACGGATGTAACCCTGTAGCTAATTCGAATGATATCACACGAGCGAATCCGTTAAATCAAAATCAGGCAGTGGTCCATTAATCGCAACACGAGTCATTTCATGCGTGGGGTGTCCAAATCGTTTGAAGTACTCAGCACATTCCCCATATCCGAGAAAACTTCCGGGATAACACGCGGATATATCAATTGAAATCATACCATCACGTGAGTATTTCGTATTCCACAGTCCTCCATGACCAAATATGACGCAACTCAATTTAACATCCTCGAGAAAATCACTTCGTGTTGGACGCCATGAGTTTTTTTCTCTTGCGAAGTGAGCTACCACTGATGGAATAGTAAAACTATCCGTGAGTAGTTTTTCATGGAAACTCTCCGGTGAAAAATCACTAGCGATTTTTCTCATTCTGTTATCTAATTCTTCAACGCGATATAATTCACCATTTGGTTTTACAAATTGATCGAAACCTATTTCGGGATCTTCATCACTTCTAAGTAACCACACTGACACAGGATCATCCTTACACAACGCATGAATAGCATCGAATAATCTTTCTTCATAGAAAACATCCCCGACGAACTCCTTAGGGATATATTTCACGGTTCGTTCTCGTGGAAATACTGTTACCGCAGGTGTCCACGCGTGTTTGTTATGATCAATAATCTTTATTGGGGCTCCTCGCGATTGATATTTCGGTTCGTATAATACTTCTCCGGTTATTGTTGTTACTGATATTGGGAATTTTAATGATGCTTCTAATTTAGCTATATCAGAAATCTTTGCACCATGCTGTTTCACTGTCAGTTCCCACTCGGTTATTTTCCTACGTCGCAGATCAGTTAGTTTATTTCCTCGGGATGCATTTGTGAAGTGTTCTATTATTCGTTCTGCTACACAATTAAGCCCTGACGAATATTTCATAGGAGCTAGTTTTGCGATATCGGGTTTATCATTTAACGGATATATCCCATAAACCATTGCTGTTACGGGATAAGATCTTTCGTAGTATGGTTTGTCAATGCCGGTTAGAATTCCTGGTTCGGAATCTCTACTCACAATGACAGCTTTTTTATTCTTGAGGATTGGTTCAAATTTATCCCTAATAATCCATTTGCCATCGACTTCGATAATGAATTTGATTCGGAAATAATGTCGTTTTTCCCCAACACGTGAAATTATCACTGCTGCTTTTTCATCATTCATGGTAGCGTCAACAACACCATCAATTCGAAATGTTGACCAACAATAAGATGCTCCATCACGCTTAAATTCATTAAAACAATCTCTGATTTTACTAATCATGGCTTTATCAAGAATTGTATTCTTTGGTGTATTAGAAACTATATCGAGATTGAATTGAGCATCCTTCCAGGGTAATCTCTTGGACGTTTTTTTTTGGTTTATCGAGATTAAATTTAGGATTGATTTTCAATAATCTCTTAAACTCTTTCATGTTTCCGTCTATTGGACGTTTTTTTGGTTTATCGAGATTAAATCTAGGATTGATTTTCAATAATCTCTTGGACGTTTCTTTTGGTTTATCGAGATTAAATCTAGGATTGATTTTCAATAATCTCTTAAACTCTTTCATATTTCCGTCTCTTGGACGTTTGTTACGTTTTTTGGGTCTATCGATATTAAATCTAGGATTGATTTTCAATAATCTCTTAAACTCCCTCATGTTTCCGTCTCTTGGACGTTTGTTACGTTTTTTGGGTCTATCGATATTAAATCTAGGATTGAATTTTCAATAATCTCTTAAACTCCCTCATGTTTCCGTCTATTGGACGTTTTTTGGGTCTATCGAGATTAAATCTAGGATTGATTTTCAATAATCTCTTAAACTCTTTATCAGCATTGAATTCAGCATTTTTCGAAGGCGTTTTCCTTAATTCCCTCATGCTATAATTAAAACAAGCATTTAAATGAAAGATTTTTATATAATGAATCACTTTAAGTGGCTTATGATTGGATCAATAACCCCGTGTAACAAATCATGCAGAAATGAGTTCTGTGGGTATCATATGCAAAGCTTTCGTCGTGGAAGCCTTGGTCCGTTACCCTGCATACGATGTGGGGTTGGGGTCAGGGAAAATCGCAGTTGTGTTTGAATTGTGGTGGTAAGCGATACAGGGAGTTGAAGCGTTATTATGATAAAAGAATAAAAAATGGACAATCAATCAGAAATTTTGACCCTGACGCTGACAAAGTCCCTGACGCTGACACTGATAAAGTCAGTATCAAGGACAAAATCATAAGAACTCCTCAAGACTACATCGAAAGATTTATCATTAAACCAAACGATGAATTAGACAAACAATAGTATAATATATAAATGAACCAAGAATTCAGACAACACCCTGTGATCACAAATTATGAAGCATCTAGTGATGGTGTTGTAAGAAACCGCAGACTGAAGAAACCAGTTGGTGCTGACAATGGTGGGGGATATTTGATATTTACTGTTAGGGAGGGAAAAGAAACGAAAACTTATCTCAATCATCGTTTCGCATTTGAGTGTTTTTTATGGATTGATCGAGGATGATTTTGTTATTGATCATATCGATTCTAATCCAAAGAACAATTCTTTATCAAATCTGCAGGCTATCACACAAAGTGAGAATTCCGAACGAGGGGGGACTGGGAAATACTCGAAAAAAGCGAGACCTGTGAAATCTTTGAATACGATAACTAGCGAAGAAAAAATATTTCAATCAATGAATGAAGCCAGTAGGCACTTCGATATTTGTTCATCCTCAGTACGAAAAGTTGCAGAGGGGATAACCAAAACGGCGATTTCAAAAGAGACGGGACAGAAAATTCGATTTAGTTACGTCTAATGCGTCATATTTTTCATTTAGAAATATATCATTATTATAGAATAATGAATTCTGAAAACATGAATAGCATTTTATCCGAGATTTTAAAATTGAAAAGTTGGGATATTGAACTATCAGATGGGTTAAATCCTGATCAAATCATGTCTGATTTTCAGGATATTGAATACGGAGTTAACAACAATAAATATATGCTACCAAAGAAGTATGCGCTCATCAAAAGAATTCAGAATTCTATTCGAGACTCTCTTGCATTCTCCAGTGACGTAAGTGTGTTCGCTCCGTTGTATACTATCGTAGAACGAATACGAAAAGAATTAGGTAAAGAATACGAATTGAAAAAGGAGGTTAATTCTAAAATTAGAAACCTACGGGCGTTAATTCAAGAAAATGAACAATTTTGATTGAGCATTTATCATTATTTGATTGACCGACCATTTATCATTATTTGATTGTGACCGTCCCTCATAGAGATTTTATTTTTGTTTAGCATTTTTTGATTAAAAATGTCAAAATCAGTGAATGAAAAATTGATGGCTGGTTAGGATTGATCAAAAATAGAATGGCGAAAGTCACATTATTATTATTTTTATATACAATTATGTGACTTTCGCCATCATTGATAGAGCCGTTAAAACAACAAAATAACACTTCCATGACCATCCGATGGTGTTAGGTCGGATTGAAAAATTGTTTTGAAATTGAAAAATTGTTTGCGATTTCAAATAATGGTCAATGAAGCATTAACAACCCGATTGGCTCGTGAACGACTGGATGCAATCAGGAGATTTGTACCAATTCGTGACTCTGTACGGAATAAACTACAACAACGACAGAGTCTTCAGACTGATTTTGCTGCGGGATCTGAAGAATTGTTTAAACCAGTAACAACAGCAACGAAGGGAGTAGAGCGCGCTATACTGGGAGATGGTCCCGAGACGGGGAAATCTGTTATTGGTGAACTCGAAAAAATAGCAGCGAAAACTGAACAAACAGAACAAAGAGAATCAAAAAGAACAGTTGATGATTTACGCGTGAGATTTACCGAGACCGGGTTAGCAGCAATTGATGAGACTAAACTAGCAGATATTCCTGCGCTTGTTGTTACGACTTATGAAAAGAGAAAAAAAATGTTGAAACCAGAACATCATAAATATGTTAGAAATATAACTCACTGGGCTGATATATTCTATAAGATCAAAACTGAAAAAAGTCAAATTAAGACAGATAGTCCATCATACAATGGATATATCAATGCGGTGGGTAACGTGTATAAACGATTTGAAGAACTAAAACAACAAAAACCACCAAAATTGCAAAGGCGGCGACAGCAACCTGCAAAGAAACTACTCTACTCTTCTAAAAAACAAATACCACGTGATGATGATGATCCTTTTGGTTATTTACAATCCATGGATGAAGAAGAAAAAATGGATGAAGCAACTGGTTATAGCGGAAGTGGATTGCAAGATTCCAGTGTTTCATGTCCTGGTAGTGTTCTCAGTGATATATCACGGTTAGAGGTTCTTATCGGAGGGAAACGAGCTGG
The DNA here is from genome assembly GCA_029339505.1 of Unio delphinus. NCBI lineage: Eukaryota > Metazoa > Mollusca > Bivalvia > Unionida > Unionidae > Unio > Unio delphinus. The sequence continues at coordinate 7,180,358 of JAQISU010000243.1, read as the reverse complement.
AAATAACTCACCGGAAATAATTAATGAAGCAGCTGATATCTGTAGACGGTTATTTCAGGGTGGTATCATGGATATCAGCACATATCGAGATTTCATTGGCGAGTTAGTGGAAAGTGGGTATCACAGTGACTGAATTGAAAAGTCAATTGAAAAATTGTTTCTGATTTTAAATAATGATCATACACTACAATCATGATAAACCATCCCCCGTCTACGTAGTTAATTCACGGTTTCCGGTTTATAGAGCATACTACGGAGATGGTTTAGGTAATACCATTTTAGGATTATTTGCGAGAATGGCTCCAAAAGTGATGCCGTTAGCTAAACAACTAGGAATGAAAGCAATTGATGTTATTCGTGATAAGGGTATTGGTGCTGTTGGAGATCTTGCTGGAAAAGCGTTTTCAACTGCGAAGAATAAATTAACATCATTGGTGAAATCACGGATGAAATCCAAAGGATTTTCAAAACCGTTACCCTCTACAGCGGAAATGCCTGCAAGTGTTAGTAGAATTATAAATATTATAAATAACGCAGTAGACGAAAAATTAGCGTCGATGGCTTTAACCCCCGACCAAAGCAATATTGCAAATATGATAGCAGGAAGTGGCTTTAAAAAACTACGACGATGAAAATGGAAAATCGCGATTTAGACTCTGATAAATAGAATAAAATGTTCAAACAGTCACCTGATCCAGCGTTTGATATAGATGCCCCAGTTCGCAAGGATGATTCTGTACGCGATTATCAATATTACGCCTATCATGCCATAGACTCAAATAGTCGAGCAAGAATTGAACTTTAAGTCCATGATACCAGTAAATACTTTTTGCCCTGTGAAGCGTTTATTGAAGTAGAAGGAGAACTTGTAACAGCTGATGATACTCCTGCTGTACCAGCACCATATCCAGATGTACTCAAGTCGGTTTTGTCAATAATGGTATCATGGCGTTATTTGAGAGTGCTAGATATCTCATTGATGGAAAAGAAATTGAGTCCATAGATCGTGATGTTGATGTGGCTACAACAATAATCGGGTTAGCGAGATATTCTGATGATTATACAAGATCAGCAGGACCCTCTATGATGTTTGCAAAAGATGGTAAGAATACCGCTGGAGGAAATCCATTTGTTGTAAGAGGACCAAAAAAACGTGATAATAGTGATGCTGATGTCGAGAATATGATTATAAACAACGATGCTAATTTCAATCTAGGAGCTGCAACACGTATTTCAATGTTGCAAGGAGCGCGTAAATCATTTTCATGCGCGATTCCACTGCATCACATATTTGGATTCTGTAGAAACGTCAGAAAAGTTATCTACGGGGCGAAGCATACAGTATCGCTTGTACGAAAGAGTGATGATAATGACGCAATCTGGAGGATTCCAGCAGATGCTGCAAATCCCAATGCTGATGCCGGTAAAGTCAATTTAACAAAAATATCATTGTGGATGCCAGTGTTGACTCCAGCAATCACCGCAGAAGAACGATTACTATCATTTATGGACCAAGGAGGAAAATCATTACTAAGTTGGCTAACCGTGAGTACAGATGTTAAACAATCAAATATCAACGGGTTATTCACGTGGAATCTAGCATCAAAACAAGGTGTTGCTGCGCCACGTCATATATTTATTGCGTTACAGGATAACACACGAGTTGGCAATCAACTCTCCAGCCATATGATATTTGATCAGTTAGGTGTGAAAGACGTCTCACTGAGAATAAACGGCCAGCAGGAACCATCCGAGGATATACAACTTAATTACACAGAAAATCATATTGCATGAGTTTATCATCGTCTGTTGTCATTTATGGCACGTGATCAAAATGTGGATACTGGTTTGCAAATATCACAATATGATTTTAAAAATCTGTATCCGATCTATTACTTCTCACTGGAACATCTCGATTTGATGAGACAATCTGTTGTTGATATACACTTTAGAGCTAATGTGACTCGTGGTGCTATTGCTAATTATAGAGCGGTTGCTGTCATTCTCAGTGATAAATCAATGCTACTTGAAGGTGTTGGTGGAAGAATGAGAGTGGTAGATGCACCAGTAGAAAATCTTTGATTGATTTTCTCGATTTTTCATTGAATTAGAATCAATCAATTATGTATAATGTCATATAGTGTTATTAGTGTTGCGTTAACTCCTGGTCAAATCAAAAAATTGTAATCGGATTTAGCTAAAAAATGTGGAACCACAATCACGTTGAAACCCAACGAAATGACTGGTGGTGGAAATAAATTATCACTGACAACTCGTCAAATAAAACATTTCAATGATGCACTTGCAGCCAAAAAAGGTGTTCAGATTACTCTTTCTGCGGCTGCTATCAAAAATATGATTAAAACAGGCGGTATATTTCCGTTGTTAGCTGCGATTCCAGCATTGATTGCAGCAGCAGCCCCAGCGGTGGCTAAAGCGGCTGCGTTAGGAGCCGTTGGTACTGCAGCAGGAATGGCACTAAAGAAAGCAACTGGGAAAGGATATAAAAAAAGGGAAAGGGTCTAAGACTACCAGGAACCCCGTATTCGTGGTACAGCGGAAAGGGTCTAAGACTACCAGGAACGATTTATTAATTGAGGAACCTATGGTTCCCAAATCTTCGATGGTTCCTATGTCCAATTTTGATTTAATGGATGCTGCTAAAAAACTAGCGATTAAAAACTTCAGAGGTGTCTTTATGAAAGATCAATTACCTCATCAACCAAACAGCGTTGAAACCGGAATCATTAATTTAGATAACAGCACCGGACCTGGAACTCACTGGGTTGCATACGCTATTGATCCACGTGGGATTGTTTATTTCGATTCATATGGATTAGCCCCACCAAAAGAGTTTTTGCGTTATATAAAAACCCTTCCAATGAAGACTTGGTATTCTACGCTACCAACACAAACGATGATTGACCCACCAATATGTGGCAGCGAAGTATTAAATGTCCTTGACGCTATTTCTAACTCCTTGAGTAACCCAAGCGGAAAACCACCACATGTTGTCGTTAATGAATACACTAGTAATCGCTGGAAATCGAAACGATTTTAGAGAGAGAAAGAGTTTTACAATAACATGATTGATATTTGGGGGAGATCTTTGAAACCCAAACCCGATGGCACCGCACCACCTGATTCTGTCAAGGATGTAAAAAAAACTAATCAAAGATGAAATAGCTGAGACGTTGAACTTAACAAATGTTGATCCTAATGAAATAGTTGTATTTCAAGACAAACAGGGTAAATTGAAATCTAGTGATGTGTCGTTTGATGATATTTTAGTTAAACAACAAAACGCAATCGAGAACACCGTTGCGTTATTTTCCGATCAGGGTAAATTGAAAACCAGTAATATTTCTCTGGATGATATTTTAGTTAAACAACAAAACGCAATCGAGAATACCGTTGCGTTATTTTCCGATCAGGGTAAATTGAAAACCTGTAATATTTCCCTGGATGATATTTTGGTTAAACAACAAAACGCAATCGAGAACACCGTTGCGTTATTTTCCGATCAGGGTAAACTCAAACCGGGTGTACTCGTTTCGACGATTACAGATCGATTAAAAACTCTCAACGATGAGTTAAACAATTATGTGTTTGTACTAACAACACTTGAATCTAGAATTGAAGAAAACGGAAAACAGTTTTCAGTTTTTCGTAGAAATATCATTGATAAATTTATTGGAACCCAGTTGGATAAAATTGAAATAAAACTCCCTGATATTAAAAAATCCATCGATGAGACGAAAAACTTCATCGAAGCCGTCAAAGGTGATTTTTCGAGGATGATAACAATCATTGAAAAAACAAAAATTCCTCATGAGAAAACAAACAACGTAGTATATACAATCCAACACGGATCATTTGAGTGGACACCTGCAAACAACAAATTAGATATCACTGCAACCGTTAAGGGTATTTATCGATTAACACTAGTAACACCATTAACTCAATTTAATATATCATCGTCGAGTTCATCCGGGGTCAACAATACGATTTCAACGATCATCGACAAGGATACAACTGAAAAGTTCACTATAACAGCTACTGATAAAAATTTGATTGGGGTTTCAGTAACCTGGTATGTTGAATTCGTAGCGGATTTAAGTAAATAACTAAATCGTTACGATTTCACAATTGAAAACGCTAGTGTTTTTAAAATAAAAATGATTTCATCAACGCAATGTCGCTATGATCAGGTCAGAGAATTTCAAAATAGACTCAAAACCCTCGCCGAGGAGTATCAAATAAAAAAAAAAAAATACCGACGAAGAATCACCGCAATTGATGTTATTATGTACTCGGTGTCAAGCGTTCTCACTGGCGCCGGAATAATACTTGCATCGGTTACAATGATTGCCCCGGTCGTAGTTCCAATTTGCATTTCTGCGGTGGCTACAATCGGGGGCATATCAACCGGGATAGCAAAAAAGATATCATCATGCAGCCAGAGTAAATTGCAGAATTACTTACTTCAATTTCATATTGCATCAACCGCATACTCGCAATTATCATTGATGATATCGTCGTCACTCGATAATACGATTATATCAGATAGTGAATTCTCAGCGATGGTCAGTATTTTTGATTCCGCGATATCGAAATTAGAGCGACAACAACAGTATAATAACAATGACAACACCGATGGAATCAGAAAACACGAACCCAAAAAACAAAATGATCTCAATAATATCAACCATACCAGATTGTGAGTTCTCAGTGATGGTCAGTATTTATGATTCCTCGATACCAAAATTAGAAATAAATCATGAGTATAATAACAATGACAACACCGCAGGAATTACTTCAACGAATAGTGGAGAACACGAACCCAGTACAAACAAGCATGATATCAATAACATCAACGAATCCAGAATTCAGTGTGAATTTCCCCTCTCCGGTCCCAGTGAAGGAGATAGCGCTAGCAAAACTACGAGTGTATCACAGTTGGCCTAATATCAGATCAAAATCATTTGGTGGTCAACAACCCAATAATTCTTTAGTGTTTGCAAATAAGAATAAACCCGACGGAACCCCAGACTGGAAAGTTGTTTCGATACCAACAGGGTCATACCAAATTGAACAAATCAATAATGAATTCGCGCGTAGAATAAAATCGATTACTGGAGTAGAGTCAAAAATAGCTATAACAGTTTATGAACCAACACTATCATCCGCAATTGAGATAAGCACATAAGCATACGTCGTAGATATCTATCAAAGCTCAATAAGAACCGTACTAGGATGGCCTGAATTACCACCAGGGGGAAAAACCGTTGATTTACCAGAACCACACAAATCTGATTATATCACCGACAGGATAAAACCTGATAATCCAATAAAGAGTTATAAAGAATACAGGATACCTACAGATTTTTTTTATTTCGGATACTACGCCACTGGAAGAGAGAAGCCAGGGGAGGAGGAGGGATTTCATTTTGTTAACGAACCTGAAATCATTAAAAATTTCACAGCGATGAATAATGATTTTTCATTGTTGTTAATATCTCTAAAATCCGGCTCTCTCACCCGAGATGAATTTATCAGCGTCGTAAAAACATGCAACAAAATCATCAATGACATGGAATCATTTCATTTGCAAATCATTCAAGTGGTATTAGATGACGATATTCCCGAATCGAGAACAAGATTTGCAACAGACTATAATATCCGCGTCAAAGATATTCCGACATTCAAACTACCAGGATATAACGTACCGGAACTAAAAAAACTTCTCAGTGATGCCATCGATGTTGGTTTTAAAATAATTCATGATGCATGGAAAAAAACAGCATCACCGGAAATAAAAATCCTCAAACACAATAATGACCCAGACGGTGGCGGTAGGCATATCGCTCCGTTCAACGTGAATATTTCATCGGTGATTGCGCTCAATTTAGTATGTGATGTTATCGAAGGAAGCTATCAAATTAATCTCGAACGATCAAATCAAGCTCAGCAAGGATATATTTTTTATTCGTTTGCACCAACAGCTCCTCCAGGATTCCTAATTATTGAAAACCCAATTAATCCTGTCTACATGCGATGCCATAATAATTCATTAACCAGAATTAATTTCAAACTCACCGACCAGTCAAATAATCTGATTGATTTACAAGAAGAGGTGTTAGCGATTAGTCTGTTTGTGAGATCCTAAAGACTTGATCAAATCATTTATTATTTTTTGTTAACCCAGAACTGAAAGTTCTAGCAGCAGAGAGGGTGGATGACCACATCGTTGCGAGCAAAATTGATTAAAAAATCGTAAAATCTCCGTTTTTGCAAAAATGGAGACTTTTTTTGGTTAAATGAGATTTTGTTGGAAGTCTTACTTTTTGTCTGAAAACGTAGTCTATAGGCCATATTTTGCTCGAAAACATGATCTGGAAGCCTTATTTTTGCTTGAAAACGTGGTCTGTTCACCCTCTCTGCTGCTTAATTACTCGAAAAATAAGCATCGCACGCTGTTAACTCCCCTTAGGTAAGATTTCCCACCTATAGAGGACGCCAACCGGAAATGACGTACATTTATCCCCAGAAGAGAAAGTACACGCTTCTTGTTGTTGAAAACGAATTAAGTTTCATTTATTAAATTCGAGTGATAATTGTTGACAGGACTGTATGTACGGCTATTGGACAATTCGGACCAAAGACAATTCGGCCCAAGACAATTCGGTCCAACTTTTACGGAAAATTGGACAATTCGGCCCAACTCGAAAGACAATTCGGCCCACCCAAAAACAATTCGGCCCAATTTTAAAATACAACTGACAAGTATTTATTTGTAACATATATTTTGACAATTCTTATATAATATGTTTTATAATAAAATTTGAAACATTTTGTGAACAAGATAAATGTTTTCCGAAGTTATAATGGTTAGGAAAAACCGGAGAAAGAAAGGAGTATAGTAGAGCTGTACGCTTGGTCTCAATAACTTAAATCTCAAGCAAAACATGAGACATTCTCGTATTTGAACGTATTTTTTACAAATAAATTTATACAGATAAAATGGTTGAAACTGCATACTTAGTTATTTTGCGATAATTTGACAAATTTAATTCAGAACATTATTCCGTTTTGCTGTTATCTGTTACGAAAAAGACAGATAAATGTGCACAATGAAAGATGCATCTTTACCAAAATTTATTGTATTTTAAATTTCATTTAATTTGATAATGAGTATTCAAAACACCAGAAACATTTCAAGTTGTCAAATTAATACCATTCTAAATATAACATTTTTCGATTCAAAATATTAGCGCTAAATGGCGTCCTCATGTGTACTTTCCCCTTACATAATTTATATAATTAAGTAACCATACAATAATAAATAATTTAATTAAACCATTTTTTTAAAAAAATAATTTTAATATATTTCAAGTTTAAAACTATTCCTTAACATTCATTAGTGGTCCACATTCTATAAGGGTTCTCATTATAAAGTCCGTTATTATTATTAATTCCTTAGGTTCTGGCAACAGTCATAGTTTGTTACTTAGTCGCTCAAATTTTGTATTTTTTGTCTTTCTCTTACGTCATACGAGAATATCTCAGGTTTTGCTTGATAATTAAGTTTTGGACAGCTCTTCTATACTCCTTTCTTTCTCCAGTTTTTCCTAACAATTATAACTTCGGAAAACATTTATCTTGTTCACAAACTGTTCCAACTTTTATTTTAAAACATATTATATAAGAATTGTCAAAATATAAATACTTGTCAGTTGTATTTTAAAATTGGGCAGAATCGTCTTTCGAGTTGGGCCGCATTGTCTTTAAAGTTGGGCCGAATTGTCCAATTTCCCGTAAAAGTTGGGCCGAATTGTCTTGGGCCGAATTGTCTTTGGTCCGAATTGTCCATAAGCCGTATGTACAACCATAACAGCCTTGATTTCTGCAGAAACACTCAACCAGACACTGATTCAACAGATTTGTACACCTACTGTAATGATAAACGTCATACACTAATACCTTATATTTCGAGTTCATAATCGGTATAATAATGCTAAATAGTTTCTTCGAGATCAACTATTTACACATTCAGAAATTATGATTTTTGTAAACATTAATATTTTACATCTGCAATAACAATGCTGTACTGTAATCTTTATTTGATGTATTTTACTTACCCTCTTTCTATCCCTCTTCTCATATGCACCATTTTTTCCGGTAAACATGGTCTTTCGGAAAAAGAAAGAACCCTTTTGTCCCATCATCGCTCTTTTGGTTACATCCGTAAGCAACACAGTGCACCATATTTGTTGTAGAAAATCACGATCTTTAAAATGTATCACACAGATGATAGACATATACGCGTGGAAATTCAACGCATGAATTGCTAGGTTGAACCGAAGGGATAAATGTACGTCATATCCGTCTTTGGCACACGGAAATTACCGATTGTTTACGGAGATTGCCGAGTAAAATTTTTCATTTAAAAAATAGATTTTTTAGTCTAATTAAACATTTGTATGGTGTACATATATAACAGATGCATTTCTATTATGACTATAATGATATTGCAGTTTTTTACAAAATAGGTGGCAGGTGACCTTTAACTACAAAGGCCAAGAGGGGACACAAACCACAAACCGAAATCTTTGTTGTCTAGACTTACATAATGTCCATGTCACGCAAATAAAACTGATAATCAGTTTAACAAAGAGATATGTGATATCACGGTTCAAGGCACAGTGCCAATTTTTGGCTAAAAGTAGATGAACAGAGAGATAAAAGGCAATCGAAACCTACCTCATAGATAGCTGATCTTATTGAAATATTGTAAAGTTGAACTTTTAAAACGGTTTTTGTATCTTCGCACTCAATCAGCTCTGAAAAAGTAGACTTTATGTTGCTTAAATACTGCTAAATGTCATTGTCGTTTTGTATCAGAGCAAGGAGAATATTTGATTCAATGTACACAGTTTCTAAAGGTTTTAAATTGTCAAACCTTATCAATTACAATTTGTAAGATTATATCATAGCTAATAAAAGTTCTTAACAATCAATTTCAAACAGTTGTTTTCCCACATTTCAAAACAACAAATATTTACATCGTTTGAAGACTTAGTCGCACTGATGTTTAGAATTATGCATCGACGTTTATACTATCAGAAAATGTCAGTAATATGCAACATCAATAAAGCCAACAGAAACAACAAGCTAATTACATCGTATCACTCTCTAATCTCAACTGACAAGGCAAGCAGAAAACATCTCTTGGATTAATCAGCGTCTTATTACTGTACTAGGTCACTTGCTAGCGATTCTTAAAGTTAGAACATAAAGGATATGAAGTTGTAGAAATGTACATGAGTACAATCACCGTTTGAAAACCGATCACGGGTTTAAACTCATCGTGCGGAGTTACAAGCTAGTGGACCCAATAAACGTGCAGGACAGTTTGTACGGAAAACGAACGAATGCCTCCAGTTTTCGGTACGAAACCGACAAAGGAAAATGAGAAAAAAAATCAAAATACTTGTACATGTGTTGCTGTATCTTTACGTGTGCAAATATCGTCACTTGCCCGTAGGGCACCCAAACTTGATGATGGAACACACTGACTAGAACAACATTCGACAATACAAAGGCTTGATCAATTGCAAAGTCTTACCTCTCACGGATTTGTACCATCCCGTTTGACCTCACCATTACCAAGAAAAGCTGATATTTACTTGTGTCGTATTTGTGCAACCAAGTCTGACATTGGCAGTACATCCTTGAAGATCACGCTTTCACAGGAACGTGGCTAAGCGTGGAATTGTTTATAGTTCTGGACCTCTGAGAACCTGAAAAATATCCAAACAAACGTATTACGATAGAGAGCACGTCAGTTACTACAATGCATCATTCGCATTCCACATTAATCGAAATATCATTTTGAGAGAAACAACGTAGCTCCGATGCAACTGCCCGACTCTCAAACAAAAAAATCAAATAAGTTTGAAACCTGGAGGTAGTATTTATCTGGGAGGTGTCATCATTCGCATGCTCTTAAAATGTGATCATAATGCTCTCATAGTCCTCCCCAAGAAAACACTCCACTGCCAAAAAAAGCCAAACATATCCAAAAGTACAAGGGTTGAGGTGTCAATACCTGGTCCCAGAAGAAGAAAGTCAGCAGAGGACAGTTTCTACACGCAACGAAAGGCACTTCGGCTAGGACACAACATTACATTCACATACCAAGAGATGTAGCAACCTTTACCGCGTCTCTAATAGCCACTGATGTGTATGCCAGTCATACCCAATTTACTCCCGTTCTTCCCCAGTTGATGAAACAATGGAAACCTGCGCCTAAATTAACCTCTACTACGTTGACACTCTCCTCCTCTCATAGGCAGTGGCAGCTGATCACAACGTACATTCACACAAAGTCAAAGTCCAAGAGAGATCGGGCTTGTTACAGAATTTACTAATTTGTCCAACCAAGAACTGTCCAGATTTAGTCCGATGCGAACTCCTCCACAACGTGTGTTGCCTGTCATCAAGTTAATATAACGTAAAGACAACCAGTGCCAGCGCATTTCAGTATAAAATTAAATTGAGGTAAACTATGTGAATCAGTGTTTCTGTGCTCATGAGGACCCACATATTCCCCATCAAAGACATGTACATCGTTACCATTGTCGTTCTCCTATCCAGAACAAAAATGACAAGGACAGTCGCCATTTCCAAAACAAAACGCCAAATATCGATTATCTTGGCTTCTCACCTTTTCTTACTAACTCTCTTAGACAATTAAGAATTCGAAATCATTGGTATCAAATCATTCTCCTATTAAATTAGTAAAGCTAGAATTGTTTAATTGGGAATCTGCTATTAATTACTCATTTCGGGATGTATTCCTCCTTTGCCGTGGCTTCACGTTATCAAATGTAACATTCGCTACAATAACATGGGTTGCTATGTTGGGTCTATTCAGCACAACACCAACTAACTAAATATCCCGACACTTTTGAATTAACCAGTCGCACAAGCACTTTTGTGCGTAAGCGACTATAAGCCATCTTAGTTAGTTCCTTATTCGCGCCATTCTATGGAATAAACACAGAAGATGGCTTGCAACTTCATGAACATATTGGACAAAGTGGATAAGCTATATGACGTATTGATCCATCTAACCATGTTGGAGGATATGATGGAAAGATTGAATGAGATCCGCTATAATTACAAGCCGAGGAACATAAAATAAGAACTCAAAAGATTCAAAAGGAACAAGGAAATATTAGGAGAGATACTGAAACAGGAAAAGGAGGATAAAGTGGGTAGAATTAGGATGAGAAAGTGGAATGCTAAAATAGAAAACGAAGAGGAGAATGAGAAGACAAATGAGGAGAAAGAGAAGGGGAAATAGGAAAAGAAACATAACAAGAAGAAGGAGAGAACGAGGAGAAGAACAATGTATGGGAGAAAAGAAGTTGGCTTAGAAAACGAAAATCATAGTAGAAGAACCAAAAGGCTTTTTTTTTCAAGGCCACTTATATGCATCAAAAAGATTTGCTTTCCTGCCTAAAATCAGTTTTCTAGTCGCCTGTATAATTGTTTGCGAAATGTTTGTAAATTTCATTGTATGTTTTATGTGTGATTTAAGTCTATGTATATCTCTTACTCTCTGATCTCGGTTGGGGTCATCATAGTGCACACCTTCTTGTAAAGTTGTTGCAACATTGTTACCACTCTTCAGTATCGTAACGTCACCACACCTTTTTCATTCCTATTGTCCTTATTCAAGAACACCAATTTTCCTTGTACGTGCATAAACCCAATATTTGCATGTTCAATTCTCTGATCACTTTAAGTACTTGCGTGTATCGTTGAGTGACATATATCACGTCAGTGTTTTTGTGTCGCCCCTTGGAAAATATCATAGCTGGATTATTTTGTCTATCTAACATTACATCGTCGTATACAAACAAATTATTAATACTTCCATCGATGTCTTCCACGGATGGGGCTTCGTCAATATCGGTAATAAACTCAATAATATTCTCTCCGGTGATCGCTGCGGCTCTCTCGTTATAATCTTTTAACACTTGATAACATCGTTCATCATCTACGTTCGGTGCCACTAAATACAACTTGTAATATTTCATCCATCGTATTATCATATCAATTAACAATTGTGTTTTACCTCTCCCTGACGGTCCAGTGATAATAATTCGAATAGAGTTTGGTAACATAACATGATGTTTTACGGGTTCTGGTTCTAGTGTTGATGAATGATCAATTACATTCATATCCATATAACATAAATATATTATGGATCTTTATTGTGTGAAATGTAAGAAGCATACTAGCACAAATTACTTGACGACGATTACAACAAAAATAACAGATCACCACTTGCTGGTAAGTGTGTACAATGTGGTACAAAGCAATTTAAATTTGTTTCTATGAAATCTAGAGATATTTTTTAAAAAAAGTTATCTCCCACCGTCTAAACAAATTAATTTCTCGCATTTTGATGTCAGCGTCTCTAATGAGGTTCATCAGGCTGATATACTATTTCTGCCGCATGATGGTGTTTACAAATACGCGCTAACTGTAGTTGATGTTGCGAGTCGATACAAACAAGGAGAACCTCTAAAGACAAAATCATCAACTGATGTGGAATCCGCGTTTGAAAGGATTTATCGGCGGCGTCCTCTGCATTGGTCAAATCTATTACAAGTTGATCCTGGCAAGGAATTTCATGGAGTAGTGTTATCAACAATGAAGCATCATAATGATACCATCAGACGAGGACATACTGCACTACATCGCGATCAGGCAATTGTTGAACGATTTAATCGGACACTTGCTGAGCGGTTATTTGAATATCAATACGCAAAGGAATTTATGCAGGATAAACGATCTCGTTCATGGTAGCATCAACATACCCGTAGATCTCGAACATTAGCGTATTCCATACGTGGCTGGATTCTCGTCCCGGGGCCCGTCATTCGAATCTCGTGGCAGGCATTATTGTCGAAGGTACCGTTTTGGAAGTTTTTTCTATATAATAATTGGGGCTTTAAGCCATTCGAATTCAAATTGTGAAACCACCCTATGTCACACGCCGTCACACGGTGTGAATGTGTTTTTGCATTCAACCCGGGGTGATATTGTTTCAGTTATTTCAGTTTGAATGTAGAACAACCCCGTCTGTGTATGTGCTGTGTGTCCGCCTATAATCCATTGTTACATGTTGTATTGTCATGTGCTGTCCTATTTGTATATATCATTGTAAATACCATATCATTTCATTGTAAATACCATTATCTAAATACTTGTAAATACCAATTATGTATATATCTATATGTAATGTGACGTCCATTCACCAAACATACCTTCTTGGGGTCCTAACTTGTTATTTGACGAGTTAGATTCCCTCTCGGAGACTATGCTTCGTGTTCCATGTATTTAATATTTCATTGTAATACCATATGATCTTAACCAAGCATTATTGGATTTCGCTAAACTGTTTGTCGTGCAGATTAGGTAATCTGATAGGCTGTCGTCATTCATTGGATTTCGCTAAACTGTTGTAATATACAGGTTAGGTAATCTGATATATCATCACGTATCTGTGCCTTACATACCTTCTCCAAAAGCAGAGGTCAAAGGATGTGTTGTCCTTAATTAAGTATGTGTGCCTTACATACCTTCTCCAAAAACAGAGGTAAGTGGTGTGTATGTCATATATATATATATATATATATATATATATCAAATATATCAAATATGTATACAGTCAACTCCACTTAACTGCACATCGGTTAACTGTACACTTCTGATAACTGTACGTAGTCACGTCGGTCCCGTTTTTTCCCCAATGCTTTTCAATGCGAACAAACTTCGGATAACTGCACTTCGCTTAAATGCACACTCCGGATAATAGCACGATAAATTTCTACCCGTGGCACATTATTCATTACAATTTTACTCCGGTTAACTGCACAATGTATATTCATGATCAGTTATTGCCAGTCCACTGCTGTAGCGCTTCAAATAAGCCGACAACTAAGCCGGTAAATGCGACTTTGTAAATGATTGACATGTAAAGGACGCCTTATGTGGTATATACATGTATATCCGCGCCCACTAGAGAGCAATAGCGTGGGAAAAATCATAGTACATGTACAGCATGGGAAACATGGCTGTAAACCGTTTTCAAACCAACAAATGAATGGTTGGAAAGATGGAAAATGATCAACGGAATTCAATTTAAACGACAACACGGCAAAAAAAACAGGATGCAGACGACTTTGGAGCTGAACACTTTTTCTGCGGGAGATGACCCATCAATGTCTGACAGTTGTTTTCGAATAACTAGCGATATATAGAATTTCTTGAAATTCGCTATAATTCCTTGATCCATTGGTTGAATCAGTGAAGTTGTGTTCGGAGGAAGGAAAACAAGCTTAACATTTAAGTAAAAGGTGAAAGAGTGGATTCTAATCATTGTTTATATTTATTCTTCCCATATATTCGTGCCGTGCTGATTTAAAGCTGTACTGTACCATACTTCGGTTAACTGCACATTCCGGTTAACTGCACAGTCTCGTGACGGGCCCGAAGGTGTGCAGTTAACCGGAGTCGACTGTATATCATACAAAAACTGGTCAAAAATGATCCCTCATTTTTTATTAGATATATAATATTTCAGATAACGAATTTCGAAAATATGAATGTCAATATAACTGAGATTTCAAATTTGAAAAATCAAGGAATACAATTATCACATAAATTAGATTGCAATCAGATTCTCTCTGAATTTCATGATCTTAAAGATAGCGCTCGGAATAATAGGTATGTCCTTGCCAAACAATATGGATTGATCAAAATAATTCAGCATGCGGTAAATGACTCGCTTGTATTCTGTAACGACATCAACAAATTTATCCCGCTGTTCATTGCTGTCGAAAATGTCAGATGTGAATTGGGCAAGCAATATGAATTCAAACGCACAATAAACTCGAAAATGAAAACAATAAGAGAAAAAAATCATCAGACAAAATGAAAATCCCCTTTTGGTTGCCTCACACAGTGAAAAATCTCTGATACTCTTAACAAAAACATGTACCATACCATAGTATGAGTAATGCACAATTATATAGACAGGTATGCTTAATCACGGAGAATATACCTTTCCAAGTATTGTGGGTTTTTTTGCGTGGTGATAAACGCGGAAGTAATCAACACACTGTAGTGAAATTCAAAAAAATTTCGGGTTGGTGGTAATTCACGGATTTTATTTTATTCGTTAATTGCTGAAATATTTTCAGGAATTTTTTTTTTTATTGATTTTTGGTCATTTTTGTGTTGTTTTTGGTTACTTTTGTGGTGTTTCTGGCTAATCCGTCGACAAGATTTCATGAAAAGCGAGGTTGAAAACCCCAGGAATTAATTTAGAGAAAATCGATTTTGATGAAATTTATATCCTTGTGAGGCAAATTTTGTGGTGTTTTTCATCGTGATCGTCGAATCTTTGATGCTTTTTTCATTGATTTTGTACTGTGTTTGGCTAATCCGTTGACAAGATTTCATGAAAATCGATTTTCTCTAAATGAATTCCTGGGGTTTTTGCCCTCGATTTTCACATGTAGAAAATGAAACGCGTAGCTATCTGTGGATTTTTCACTTAGAATTTAGATCGTATATTATATTTATAATGGTAGGTGAAGCCCTAACAACTAGATCAGCACGCGAGAGATTGTCTGCAAATAAGAAATTTATTCCTGTTCGTGATTACGTTCGAAATAAGCTCCATACGAAACAGGAATTTCAAACTGGAATTTCACAACGGGAACCAAACAATTATTCAAACCAATAGCCACTGCTTCTAAGGAGGGTATTACTGCTACTGTACCAGTACTTGAAAAAATAGCAACGGAAACTGAAAAACATCAGCGCTGTTACAAAAAACCTCTCCAGGTCCCAAAAATAATAAAAAAAATAGTAGAGGGATTACGTAATCGATTTAATGAGGAGTGGTTAGCAGCAATTGATAAGACTGATCCAGCAGAAATTCTTGCGCTTGTTGCGACTTATGAAAACAGAAAAAAAAATGTTGAAAACAGGACAACACACGTGTATTAAAAATATAGAACATTGGGCTAATGTGTTTTACAAAATCAAAACTAACACAAGTCGAATTGATCAAGACAATGCATCAAACACTGGATATCTCAATGCGGTGGGTATAGTTAATGATTAATGTAAAGAACTAAAACCGCAAAGATTGCAATGAAAAAGACAAGAACCTTCAAAGAAAATATCTTTCTCACCTAGACGAAAACCCCCACCTGACGATGATGATACGAGTTTGAAATCATTAAAGACTGATAATAAGCAATCATTGGATATGCCATCTGATCAAGATCAATCTAATGATGAACTTTTTAGACATTCGCAAGATCAGGAAAAGGATACACAAGGTACAACTGGTTATAGTAGTGAAAAGGGATTTTCTCAAAGTGGAACCCCAAGGGGGATTTCAGGTAGGGGTCTAGTTCGTTGTCCTAATAGTATTCTCGCGGATAGATCACAATCAGAAATTCTCGTAGGAGGGAAACGAGCCAAAAATAACTCACCGGAAATAATTAATGATTCAGCTGATATCTGAAGACGACTATTTGAAGGTGGTATCATGGATAGTAGTGTATATCGAGAGTTTATTGATGAGCTAGCGGACGGTTACCACAGTGACTGAATATCCAAAGGATTGGAAATCGTTTACGATGAATATCCTTTGGACCTTTGCGATTAGATAAATGTCTTTTAAATACGATGATCATACACTACAACCACAATAAACCAATCATGACTTACGTAGTAGACTCACGATTACCTGTTTATAGAGCGTACTATGGAGATGGTCTCGGCAATACCATTGCAGGGTTATTTGCAAGAATTGTTCCAAAAATAGCACCAATTGCAAAACAGTTATCAATAAAAGCTATTTATGTTATTCGTGATAAGGGTATTAGCGCTGTTGGTGATGTTGCCGGGAAAGCATTTTCCACGGCTAAAGAAAACTAGTAGCGTTAGTTCGGCGACGAAAGAAACCGGTGATACAGTCACCAGTGACGATGTCACTAGGACCACTAAGATCTACGGATATTATGCCTGCAAGTATGAGCAAAATAATAAATAAAGCAGTGTATCAAAAAATAGCATCACGGATAAATGATGGATATGACACTGAGGGAAATATTACTGTAAATATTATGGCGAGAAGTGGTTTGAAATCGCGAGCACCATATGCAGATGACCCAAATGTCCGAGTATGTTTTGTCAATAATGGTATCATGGCGCTATTCGAAACATGGTATGTGGAATTCGTAGCGGATTTAAGTAATCAACTTAATTGAATTCACTGGCAATTTCAAATCTATTATAATAAATAAAATGTCATCATTGGTAACATTACAACAGCATCGCTTTGATCAGGTCAGAGAATTTCGAACTAAACTCAAAACACTTACTGAAGAGTACCAAACAAAAATTAAAAAAATACCGACGAAGAATTACCGCAGTTGACGTTACCGTATACTCAGTATCATGTGTAATCACCGGAGCCGGTATTATACTATCCTCGGTAACAATGATTACCCCGATATATGTTCCATTTTGTATATCAGCGGTGACAACAATCGCGGGAATAATCTCAATAATAACAAAAAAATATCATCGTGTAGCCAGCATAAACTGTAGAATTACGTAGTTAAGTTCCATGTTGTGGCAACCGCATACTCGCAATTATCCTCGATGATGTCATCCTCCCTCGATGACACATTAATATCCGATAGTGAAGTTTCAACGATGGTACGTGTTTATGATTTCGCGATGTCAAAATTGGAAAAACAACACGAAAAACAACACGAATATAATAACAATGGTAACATCGCAATAACTACTTCAACGAACAGCGGAAATATCACCCCGGTGAAAACCAGCATGATGATCTCAATAACCTCAACCAATTTTGAATTCAGTGTGAATTTCCCTACTGCGATTCCAGTTAAGGAAATAGCACTAGCAAAATTACGAGTATACCACAGTTGGCCTAATATTAGGTCAGTACCATTCGGTGGTCAACAACCAAATAATTCCTTGGTGTTTGCGAGCAAGAATAAACAAGACTGAACTCCAGACTGGATTGTTGTTTCGCTACCATCTGGGTCTTACCAAATCAAACAAATCAATAACGAATCACAACGCAGAATAAAATCCATTAATGGAAAAGATTCGAAAATTGTTATAACAGTTCACGAGCCGACGTTAGCATCTGCAATTGAGATAAACTCGCCTGGGTATGTCGTAGATATCTCTCAGAGTTCTATAAGAACCGTGTTAGGATGGCCTGAAAGTCCACGTCGACAAGAAACCGTTAATTTACCACCTGAACCGAAAAAATCTGATTATATTTCAACTAAGGAGGATTATCACGGTTATAGAACAGCGGGACCTACAAGAGAAAGCAATGAAATAAAATATGTGTTACCACTAACACCAGATAATATTTTTTCAGTATATTTTAGAACGAAAAATTACGATGGTCTAGAATATTATACGATATATGAACCAAATGTTACCAAGCAATTCACATGGATGACTGACAGTTTTAAAATTATTAGAAATCTACTTGTGGATGAAATTAGTAAAATAGAACCCAACCGAGATGATGTCATCAAATACATTGAAGTGTATAATAAATTATCGACGTCATGGATGAATTCAATTTGAAAATTGTTCAAGATAATAATATTGCTGATGAACCAAGAAAGGAGTTTTCAGCAAGGCATAATATACGCGTAGAAGATATCCTCGATTTTAAATTACCAGGATATAATGCACCAGAGTTGAAAAAATTTCTTAATGATACCATCGATGATGGTTTCAAAACTATTCACCACGCATGGAAAAAATATTACAACAAACAAAAAGCCTTAAACATAATAATGACCCAGATGGTGGTGGACGACATATCGCTCCTCAAAACGTCAATACATCCTTGGTGATTGCAGTGATGTTATCGAAGGAAGTTACGAAATAAATCTCGAAAGATCAAATCAAGCCCACCAATGATATATTTTCTATTCATTTGCACCAACAGCTCCTCCAGTGTTTCTAATTATTGCGGATCCAACTAATCCATTCTATATGCAATGTCATAATGATTTATTAACGAGAATTAATTTTAAACTCACCGAACAATCCAATAATCTGATTGATTTACGAGGTGAGGTTTTACAAATTAGCCTGTTTGTGATATCGTAAAAAGATTTGTTTACCCCCATAGAAGCAGAGGGGACACGTCAATTAATTTGCGTCTCCAAAGGAAACTTTTTTTCAATTTTGGACGATTTCTATGTGTAAACGCCAGTCAACTCACGACAACGAATGACACGTTTAGACGTAATTTATAATGTGTGGGTGAAAGAGGTTACTTGGTTAGCGTGGAATTTATTCATTTCATGGGACATATTTAGTGTGTGCTTTCTGCTCACACTCTACAAGTTAATTAACTGATTTGAAGGTCGTTTTACACTTCCGGGTTTGCCGACTAATCCACTTATAGTATTTACAAATATAAATGTTAATAATGTGTCTAAAGATTAGATGCCACATTGTTTATCCTCAGAGTGAGAGATAGTTTTACATCTCTTGAGTTGAATGATTTTGTTTTAATATTCCAGTTTCTGATTTTGGTTTTGTTCATCACACGTGCTGAACCACCTGCAGCTCAGTTCAAATAAGTGAACATATTTCAAATGCCATTGATACACAGGTGTTATGCTAAGTAGGCAAAATCACTTCCTGATTGATCTGTTGAACCAACGTCTTTCTCTTACATTTTAAAGAGGACGAAAAAGTACAAATAAAGTGACGGACTACAAAAGGCAACGGCAGTATCAAGAGAGATACGAATAAAGGGCTTCAAGCGAATTAAAGTAAGGTCACTGAGGGCAAAAATTGAATAGCCGATTTGTGTGTGTGTCTGTGTGTGTCTGTATGTATGTATGTATGTATGTATGTATGTATGTATGTATGTATGTATGTATGTATGTATGTATGTATGTATGTATGTATGTATGTATGTATGTATGTATGTATGTATGTATGTAGATAGATATATGCCTCAGACATGCATCATGATGTCCCACCCGGTCACATTATCATGACAACACCCAGTCACATTATCCTGACAAATAGTCCGATCAATCATAACTAACATTTTAGTGCTGAGGGCCAAGTGAGGCAGCTACTAGTGCCATTTTGATGTCCATGATATGACGTAGATGTTCGAACCCGCGACCTAACACTTCTGAAATGGACGCTTTAACCAATCATGTAACCGGCGCGATCTGGATTTAGGTTTTTTGTTTCTTAGCACAACTAGTTAACTGGTGCTCTATAATTTGCTCATGGTCACCACTTGCAGGTAGTTATTTCAGATTCCACGATTTACATACTTTAAATATATTTTCTTAATTTGGTTTCTCACCATTATTTTTATTTTAGGCATTTGCACATTATTCGTTTTTCCCGTCCATGGTCTGTTTTTATGCTAATTCCAGCATTCACAGAAATATTCGGTTCGTACGTCGACAATATTTTAATTTGCACATATGTTCCATATAATGATTCCGTATTTTGTATCCATAGTTCCTGCATCTTTAAAACCAATGAACTAATTTTCTTTAAATGAGTAACATATATGGTTAGATCCCTAAGTACAAGATATCCACATCGGACATGAAAACCTTTAATTTAAATAGGCGATGGCATATTCTAAAATGTTCATATCATTTCGTCATCTGTATTCGTAATGTCGTCAATAATTCCACAGAGGACATGCATAACTAAGACGTAAATATCAAGCAGAATCCAGATGACACTATTTTAAGATTCTATACCAATGCATTCCCAGTAGAGATGGTCTCAGATGTGTCCAGTGGACCAACCGATTGCTAGCAACAAATCCACATAAATGGTTTAAATTCATTTTTTGTTTATACATTAGTAATACACATCCACTCACTTATTACTTAAGAACATGTTAGGCACTAATATGTAGCTGCTATTTGAAACAGGTTTTCGTAGTAAGAACAAATTCTACTGTCTACTATGATTTAGACCACACTGCATATTTACATAGCACAAAAGCTACCATTCATCATAAATACTTTCAAAAAGTTTATTTGGAAAATGGAACTAGAAGACTTTCAGGCATCAGATGAAGCGACATATCGCATGTCATTTCAAACTTTTTCTAAGAGTAAGGAAATCCAGTTATGTGCACTTGGTGAGTTCTCAATTACTAGTATACGTTTCTAGTACAGAGATGTTGTATGTACTCATTGATTTAGTGTACAACAAAAGTACAGTAACAAATGGTTTTCATGTCTTTCATTATTAGTATTGACTAATATTCCCGTTCTAGAAAATACCTGTAGGCGAACTGACCATGCCACAGTATTTTGCATATCACTAGCGAACTTTTTTTTGTTCTAAATGCAACAATATTGCACGTGAATACTAATAGATAATACTTAAGGTAAAACACGGAAGAATGAGTTTATCCCTTTCCACCACACTGTATAAATGGATACGTGATTGAATAAAATAAATTTATATAGAATGACACAAAAACATTTCATCGCAAAGTTTAATGATTAACACGTCTGTTTAGTCTGAAATTAACAGAGCTCGAGCAGTGATAACGGCAATTATTACCATGCTCTCATACACCAGATTTTCTATAGCCATTTGACCATGAGTTCGCTCCCCCAAATTTGTCGAAAAGTCCTACCAAATAGTCATATGTGCATTGGAAAGGTTTCGCGGGGATAGCACATTTCTGAACATGCAAACATGTTGGACCCGTACACATAGATAACTGAAAACACTGAGCAGCATGGTCGTGGTTCTTGTTGTTCTTGTTGTTTTAGGATGTAACGACATTTTTCAGCACATGATAGGCTATACATGGCGGCCAGTATTATTGGCGGAGGAAGAACCCATTAAAAAAACCGGAAAGAACCACCGACCCAAGAGAAGCTACTGGCAAGCTTTCTCGAACCCACACAGACAGAGGTGAAATTGCAGTGATCCGTAACGGAGAGCGCTTTAGACCATTCGGCCACTCGGGGCCCCAGCATCATCATGGACACACACACACACACACACACGCACACACAGAGACACACATACATACATACATATATGTATATATATATATATATATATATATATATATATATATATATATATATATATATATATATATATATATATATATATATACAGAGATGAAAAGAGTGAGTACGGCCAAATCTATATTTTACGGTGTTATAGTCACAGCATATAATGAGCTGAGCACCAGCCCACCACCATCACCAGAAGTGTACATAACCGTGGATAATAGTTATAAAATAGCATTTAATTCCATTGGTTGTACAGGAATGTCTGTGTATATTAGACCATGTGACAATAGTATCTGTTTCGTCATATGTGAGCTACAGGTGTAATACATTTGGTACTTTCAAAAAACCAAATAATAACGTAGTTAATGCTAGTAATTTTAGCATGTTCAGACTTACCTATCATCTAGTTCAAATAAACGTTTCTTCAAAGTAGCTATATATATTTTACTCCAGGATTATTTTACACTCGGTACTTTGACATTTACTCGCACCTACTTGATTATCAATAATATATACATGAATCTGTATTGTACATGATTTGAACAAAAGCAATTACAGGTTAATATTAAATGACTTATACATCGTATATTCCAGTTAAGAAAAAGCAACATTTTCATTATGTAAACCTTGTTTCAAGCATTTTATGGGATGTCAAAATCTTTATGCGCAGTTTCGATACATGTCGATTCAGGAGAGCCGACTTTGAGAAACATGTTCCAGAGAAAGCATATTATGAATATAGGACACGCTATCTAATAAAGAAGAACTAAATGCACGCAAACTGGTTCTGGTGCGAATTAAAGACCATTATTAGGCACAAAGCACGTATATTTAAGGCAAGGATGCTGCGCACCTGTGTATCTAACTTGCCGGAACACTATATTTTTGGTCAGAATAGTCCTTTCTAAAGATAACGTATCTTAGATCTTAATCATTGCAGAGAACTCATCATCGGATATTCTTGTACCGTCGAGGCTGGATGATATCAATGAAGATATTTGGGAATATGTTGCATTAGCGACATGTAATTTAAGTATACAATCATGTTGTTTACTCTGACTACACGTGGATAATTGTTTTGCAATTATATTAGCATCCCCTGTAATTGTTGTTGCCGCTGAAACACAAATTGTGACAATTGCTGCTGCAATCATTATTACCGCTGATAGTAATATACCCGTTCCAGCAATAACAGCTGAAACCGAACAAACGATTATATCAACGCGGGTAATACGCCTGTGATATCTTTTTTAATTTTTACTTGATACACGTCAATGAGATTTTTTAGTTTCGTTTGCAATTCACGCACTTAATCATATCGATACTGCTGGACATTCTTTATGCCATTTACTTAAATCAATTACAAAATCTACGTACCATGTGATTGACACCAATGTTAAATTACCATTATTACGGTTTAGATTAAATTTTTCGGTGGACCCTTTATCTGTGATTGCATTTACGCTACCAATGCCCGTAGATGAAGTAGATGATATACTAAACTGTAACGGCGAAATTAGGGTGTATCTATAGATACCCCGGACCTCGGCAGTAATTGAAACAAATGTCATTTTGGTGTGTCCAGGTAAACGACCCATGTTGTATCGAATAAACAGTGTTAATATTTTCTTTATGTGGTAATTCAATTTTATCAAGCCTTACAGTGATAGCAGGAAAATCACTAACGATATTATCCTGTGTTTGTTTGATCATGTCGATAGTTGTTTTAATATCAGAACGTTTCATGGGGATAATTGGCGGTTTTCCAAATAACGTTGATATTTAATTATTTATTGTATCTACCTAACTTTTGGATAACCAAATGATGTTATTTTAATTAAAGTCATGTCGAGTGGGCATATTATTGTATAACCCGATTTTCCTACCCGCGAGTAAATATTATCTAGCTTAGTTGAATAAACAACTTCTGGTTTAATTGTACCACTGGAATCAAACACCGCTATGAAGTTTTTGGTTACTTAATTAATTGTAACTATAGTAAGGAAAGATTACTCGTTTTTAATTTCCCCTTCCCCTGTTTGTCTTGAAATAAGACTATTTCGTTGGATCCACCCTTGCAAGATTTAACAATTCGTACATTTCATCCTCGATATAAAAATTGTATATCTTTGGTTGCCGATATTTCACCGGTGGGTTTGTTTGTCGAGAGAGGTCTCCTGTTAATATCAATCATTATACATTTAAGATCTCTATAAAAAAGTGACTACTCGTGTATTCGTGCTCGGTTTTATGGGGTGGTATAGTTGATTTTTATATATCATCACGGACATTATTTCTTGGCCGCATATTGGTGGGTCGGTTATTGTCTGTGTTGGTAGCGTTGAATACCAGACTGGAAGTTTTAATCGATTAATATAGAACATAAATTCCTTTCGTGGAGCTAACCCATATGAATCAAAATAAACAATTGCACGCGGATCAATCGCGTATGAAACCCAGTGATTTCCAGGTCCGGTGCTGTTATCGAGATTAATAGTACCGGTTTCAGTGTTGTTCGGGTATTTTGGTAATTGATCTCTTATAAAAACACCTCTCTGAAGGTTTTTATTCTTAATTTTAGCAGCATCGATTTAATCAAAATTTGACAATGGTGTTATTAAATCGTCCCTACAACATCAGGCCGCTTCCGCTGTACCATGAATTCGGAGTCCCTGGTAACCTTCAGCGGTTTCCCTTTTTTAGTATCCTTTCCCCGTTTCTTTCTTTAGCGCCGTTCCTGTTACAACTGCTCCTAACGCAGCAGCGTTTGCGACTGCGGGGGCGGCCGCGGAAATCAATGTTAGTGTAGCAGCGAGAAGTGGAAATATACCATCTGATTTAATTGTGTCTTTAATCGCGGCCGCAGAGAGAGTAACTTGAACACCTTTTGTATCTTCTTTTTTGTGCATCATTGAAATGCTTAATCTGACGCGCTGTCAGTGATACTTTATTCTGTCCATGTGTGATCTGATTGTGTTTCAACGATACTGTAGTTCCCTCTCTTTTAGCTGAATCCGCCTGAAGTTTGTTGATCTGATATGGAGTCAGAGTAATACTAATGTTATTATATGACATTTATAATAGTACGAGTGATCTAATTGTGTTATAACTTTTCAACCGGGGCATCAATTAGTCTCATCCGTCCACCAACATCCTCGAGTAACATCGATTTGTCGCTGAGTATGACGGCAGTTTCTCTGTACTCTGTGATAACCCCCCGATCTACACGATCTCGGAAGTGTATAACAACGACATTCTGTCTTGTTAAATCAGGATGTTCCAGCGAAAAGTAATACATCGGATATTGGTTTCTAAAATCTAATTGTGATATTTGCTGACCAGTATCTATATTAAGATCACGTCATATAAATGTCAGCAAACGATGATACGCGCGTGCTATTTGGTTTTGACGTAATTAATTAAAATAGCTACAGATGGTTCTTGTTGACTGTTTATTTTTAACTAGACTTCCAAAACACCCAGTTGGTCAAATATGATATGACTCTGCGTTTGTGAATTTAATTTCGTAACATCCTGTAGTGATACAAATATATATGGAGGCGCAGAAACACCTTGCTGTGATGCCATGTGCCATGTAAATATACCGATGATGGTACTTTGGATACTATCAATGGTTGCTGTTAACCAAGATAACAATGATTTACCACCTGTATCCATAAACCATAGTAATTTTTCCTCTGCGGAGATCGATGGAGTCATTACTGGCATCCACAGTGAAAGTTTTGTTAGATTTACTTTACCATCAGCAATACCAGTACCAGATTCATTAGCATCACCTTTTCGCACTAGGACTACTGTGGTTTTTTTTACGAAAGATAACCTTCCTCACATTTCTACAGAATCCAAAATATATGAGACAACGGAATTACACATGAAAATAATCTACACACTCCTTGTAACATTCATACACGTGTTGCAAACCCTAAGTTGAAAGTAGCGCTAACATCTTATACAATATCAAAAGCAGCACCTGGTCTAACTTCATATCCGTCTGGTTGTGGATCAGATGCTATAGCTCGTGGTGTCCGTAATTTGACATACTGAACATTCTCAGCGAGATAAAATGCGAGATATTGGTCACGTGAAGCCAATATAATCTAGCATATCTGATAGGTGTCTACGATGCCTAAAAAGTTTGCGATGATGCCAGAATGTGTCCAATATCATGAAGCAGTTGCCTATTGGTAGCAACTAGGGCCCAACTGTTTCTCCTCAAGAGCCATGGAAAATCTGGGCAGCTGAGAGAAAGAGGTATGCAGAGGAACAATGTAGTTGGCATGGCACCAGTCCGTAACAACATGCCACTTCCCCGCATGGGCCTTAAGAGGGGAGGATCTGCTTACTTATCAGATTCTCTCCATAACCAAAGGTTTGAAATGCGTAACTGGCAAGGCTGTCCTGATAAGATCCGAGCATGTAAGAGAGGGTGGTCCAGACACGCAAGCACCACCCGTTAAAGTGGATGCTAGAGAAGATCTGGAATGGCCTGAACCTTCATAGGTGTGCTATTGCTAGAAAGAGATCAGTGAGCCAGTGCTTGTCCATCTAAGGGAGTGGGGGCTATCAAAATCACCTTTATTATTATGAACGCCAAACATCTAGGTTATTTTCAATATCCGTGGGAGTGGAGACAAAGGCCCACAACCCTTCCCAAATGATTAACAGCGCATCTACAGCCCAAGCTTTCGGTTTGGACCTGGAGAGACAGCGACGGGTAGCTTTTGGCTAAAACCTGTTGCCTAGAGGTCGATCACTGGATGCCCTCGAATTGCCCAAATCCAAGTGAAGATGATATGTTTCATTTTTAGGATGCTAATGTGTATTGACCATTCGCCTAATGTCGATAACACAAATGAAGGTCATCAACTGGTTGGAACCGATACCTTGTGCATTGGCGATGGAACCTACCATTATTTATGCCTGGGGCTTCTTTAGCTGGATTTCAATGATCAGCCGAACTGGATCGCTATACTTATGCGGGAATTAATTAATCTCAGGCGTGATCATGACTGTTTGATTAAGAATTCATAAAACAAGGCATAAGTGTGCTAGCAGAGCCCACAAGAGACTGCCAAGTGGGATCAGGTCTACCGTCACATAAGAAGCCACGGATTTGCAATAAATCTTCCGCTGAAATTCTAGTCTTGATGGAAACAGACTCAGCGAGTTCAATGCTAATGTAAATTGGAAACAAGAGCTCAGTTTCATGTTCAGGTTTCTTAAGAACTGCCTACCCAAAGGGTGTCTTAGATTAGGCTAGAACTTATCTTTTTTATGTAGATGCCTCCCAGGTATGCTGCCACTGACATAGTTGATGTTGGCCGAAACAGCGAGAAACTGAGAAATTTGCAAGAGATAGGGCGTGTAGGGACGTGAAAGTATGCGTCTCTCAGATCAGTATTGATGGTATACTCGACCCATCTGACAACGAGAAGGATTGACCATTACCATTCTGAACTGGTTGAGGATACTCCAGTCTCAATGGTAGAGTTAGTTAATTATTAATCCATAATTATATAAGAACATTGTCAAATATGAACAAATAAGGTATACTTACCAAACAAAACCTCAGAATGTCACTCATAACAGCCCCATAATGGAAGAAGAAAGTGGATCAAGTAAAAGGTACACTAACGTGTAATGATCTTGTATAATGCCAATGATAGCCACGTGTGTCGCCAATGTTTGTTTTAGGACTAACAAGAGCATATACGGAATGCATGTACAGTTTGATGCCAATCATCTGACTAATTTATCATTAGTAAAAATATGAAATATTGTTGAACCAATGCATGGACAACCAATCACACCATCAGCTTTTACTTTATATAACCAGATTTTGTTGTTGCTGCTGTAGGGGTAAAACGCCATTTGTTAGCACATGATATGCTGTACGTGGCGACCAGCATAAATGGTGGAGGAAGAACCTGGGATAACCCAAGAACTAACAACCGATCCACGAGAAGCTAACGCAATGCTTTCTCACATACCCACATATGCGGAATCCGAGACTCAAACCCACGCAGACAGAGGTGAGATGGCAATGGACCAAAAAGATGAGCAGTATAGACCACATGGGGCCCCTATATGACGATTCGAGATATAATAAAACGTTCCACTTATACTGCAAAAATACCATAACAATGCATAAGCAATGTGAAATAATTACTACATACGTCAGGCAGATAAAGATCGACATGTCCTGCATTGTTACCGTCGGATACATTTGTGACATGACATTAATTCATGTAAAAGTAATAACACATTACAACATATGTATGTCAAGTATTTCCAATATTTTAAATTAACTGAAATGTCTCAAAAAGCCTAGTTGCCAAGTCATCTGAACATAGTAACAACCAAAATAAACGTTGCTGTTTAAGGAAATGTTATCTAATTGTTTCATTTTTAAAAACCAAACTTTTCTGAGAAATGCAAAGTTTACATTTGTACAAGAAATGAACATAATGAACCTACATATTTCCAGACAAAGACTGTGTTGTTGTTGTTATAGGTTTTAGCGCAATTTTCGGCACAAGATAGGCGATACCTGGCGGCCATTATTAATTTGGGAGGAAGAACCAAGGAAAACCCCAGAACGAACCATGGACCCACTAGCAGCTACCGGCATGCCTTCTCACATACCGACATTGGCTGTGCTCGAGAATCGAACCCACGCAGACTGAAGTGGGATGACAGTGATCAGTAATGGTGAGTGATGTAGATCACTCGGTCACTCAGGGCCCAGCCACAGAGGTAGAAAGCTTTGTAATATCAATGCACACATGTGGGCACACAATTGTAAATTGAAAACGTAATGCTGCCCATCCTCCTTCGAATGTTCCTTCATTTTCAATGTTTATTGATCCCACTTATGTATTTGGATAACTGAATGTATACAAACCAACTGTTAATACAACGGGCAAAAGGATACCAATTTACCACATATACATTTTATGGCACTGATTGATATGGCAGCACTCACATTGTTTTGAAGTTGAAAATCTTTCTGACTAAGCCTCGAATATGTGTACTTCATCAGTGTCAAGCAGATGTCTGACTTTTCCAGTAAATAACTGATCTTAATCCGATAGCTTATTTACCCACGTGACTACGCAATAGTTGCACTGTATGTGTGGTTCAGTGACATGTAACAGAAGATGCTTATATGATCTTGCGGCAAAACTTATATGTTCAGTTGTGCCCTTTAATAAATTTAATACAAATTTAAGCCCAGTCTTGCCAGTGAGTCCAAGGGAAGGGATGACGGATGATTTCAGAACATTATCTGTCAAAGAGGATGAATTCTTAAACTCCGTAGCAGATGGAGACATGCCAACCATTGCGTTTCTGGAACTATCATGATGTCTTTTTAAAAAACAACTCAGTTATGTTTAACAATTGCCTGTATATAGGTTGCACCTTTTAGGTAATTAAAACAAATAACGTATTTAAGAAGTTAATTTTCTTCATTTCTATTATCAAGTCTTTAATTGCACTCATATACATTTGATAATATTTTTAAAAAGATTACTCCTGCATAATAGTAGTGTAAGCGGACTGTCTGTTTGCTTTTATAGCAAAATATCTTTGCCCCACCGAGTCACTATATTGATAAGATGTTTAGTTTGCAGACCAGTATCTATTTTTAAAGAACATGGCACCAGATGTTTAGTGAAACGTATTACAGTGTGAGTTGTAGATGTTATAAGACAGCAATATATAGAGTAGATGTATCTTTTC
Organism: Unio delphinus; assembly: GCA_029339505.1. NCBI lineage: Eukaryota > Metazoa > Mollusca > Bivalvia > Unionida > Unionidae > Unio > Unio delphinus. The sequence goes on along the minus strand of JAQISU010000243.1, from coordinate 7,150,383 downwards.
AAACTTCAAAACATATCTGATTTAAAAAAACGCCAAATCAACACTGCTTTACAAAGTTTGAGAATAGAATATTATGATAATGTAATGCAATATTTTGGTCATATAATCATGCCCCTGTAGAATTCTAGTCCATGATCATTCAGTGAAGTTACATATTTACAATGTAGAATAGTTAAAGTTAGTGCTGAACAGAAACACTGTTTCGATATATTTTGTATTTGCATTCTGGTTCTAATCTATACGAATTTTGCCCTTTGTGACAAGAATTTCGACCAGCTGCAGAACTAAGTTATTAACAAAAATAAATGTATCTTGTTATATCTGCTGTAATTTTGCCAAGTAATATATACAAATGACATTACGTATCTATCTATCTATCTATCTATATATATATATATATATATATATATATATATATATATATATATATATATATATATATATATATATAGGGGATATAAAAACAACACAAACGCCGATAAACTTGTGCGACTAGTTTCGCATTTATGCTTCTTCAGGCACAAACTTTATTTGAAAGAATCTGATGACGTCTATAAAGTTATAAACAATTACGTCATTAACATAACGTCATGCTTTTGAAAGAAGCGGATGACGTCTATATGTCAATAATTACGTAATTGACATAATATCATAATTTATATTCTTTATTATACAAATATCATATGTACAACTGGATCAGAATGATGCATGAGTCTCTAATGAAAACTGAGAGTGAGATTATAATGTAGAGACTAACAGTAATACATATAACTAGATATTATATATACATATATATATATATATACATATATATATATATATATATATATATATATATATATATATATATATATATATATATATATATACATATATATATATATACATACATATATACATATAAATAAATACAATATATCAAATCATCCACTAAAATTCTATACAATTTTATATAATGCCTTAGTATTAAGGCCATTAGGATAAACAGTATCTAACCGATTAATCCAATAACTTTCTTTAATGAGTCTGTTCATTTCTCCGTGCACAATATCGATTGGCATGAAAGAAAAATCCCTTAAAGAGTGATTATTTGTATTAAAATGCATTGAAACATTAGAGGAGAACTGAGGATCCATATAATTTTTTATATGAAAGCGGTGATTATTCATTCTCTTAGAAACTTGTTGAAGTGTTTGTCCAACATATTGCATGTTACATTTTTTACAGGTTATCAAATAAATTACATCAGTTGATATACAATCAGTGTTATAACGTAGAGAAAACATTTCTTTAGTATTGGAGCTACTAAAATAGGTACTTTCTGTAATATTTGCACATTGAGAGCACCTACGTCTGTTGCATTTAGATGACGAAAAACATCCTTGAAACTTTTTTGTCGGTTTAGTTCTGATCAAAAGATCTTGTAAATTCCTAGGTCTTCTATAAGCAAGAATTGGCTTGCTCTTGTAAAGTGTTTTGACGCTGTTTTTTTCTGATAAGTTAAGGAGAGTCCAATATTTATTAATTATAAGGCCTATATTTGGCAAAGATGGATTATATTGTATTATGAAAGGAATTATATTTTTATCTTTCGTACATTCTGCTGTATTTAAAGCATCATTTTGGGTAAGAATACAGACTTTACTTACAGCAGACTCTATTACATGTATAGGATAATTTCTTTTTATGAAATATGTTTTTAATTCATTTAAAGAATGTTTTAATTGATGATCGTCTGAAATGATACGTCGATATCTTTTCGCCTGACTATAAGGTATGCCGTTTTTACATGACCTGGGATGACAAGACGAATATTCCACATATTGGTGGATATTAGTTTCTTTTACGTGAACATTTGTAGAGATAGTATTATCAGGATTTTTCATCACATTTACATCTAGAAAGGATACATGCGTAGTGGATGCAGTGTAAGTAAATTTAATTGTGGGGTGAAAATTATTTAGGCTATTAATAAATTTGTGTAGATCTTCGTCTGAGTGGTTCCAGATCATAAATATATCATCTAAAAATCTTAGCCAAACAGTGGGCTTAAAATTCTCGTTTTCAAGAAAATCTTTTTCTAATTTACCCATGAAAAGGGAAGCATATGAAGGAGCCATAGGACTACCCATTGCCGTACCCATTATTTGAATGTAATTAGTACCATTAAATTGGAAATTATTATTTTCCAAGATAAGAGTTATTATTTTACAAATATCTTCACTCGATAGTCTGTTATTATTAAGAGTGTTGTCAAGAAAATATTTACACGCCTTAATACCATCAGCATGTGGTATGTTTGTATACAATGATGTAACATCTAAAGATACAAGGAGGGAATTATGAGATAGTTGTGGAATAGACTTCAACTTTTTTATGAAATCAGTAGTATCTTTAATATATGAAGGAAGCGATTTCATTAAAGGCTGCAAAATACTATCTATAAATTTGGATAAGTTCTCTGTATATGAATTACAACCTGATATAATTGGTCGTCCTGGATAATTTAAAGGTAATGTATGATCAGGAAATTTATGAGTTTTGGGCAATATGTAGAACTGAGGTGTACGTATTTTGAGAGGAAAAGTATCAAATTCTTCATATACGGAACTATTATTCTTAGATATTTCATCAATGCATGTGGAAATTTTAGATTTAATTTCTAATGAAGGGTCTTTATCGACTTTTTGATAGTACTTTTCATCATTTAATTGACGTTCAACTTCTTTAACATAGTCTTCCTGATTCATAATAATAATATTATTTGATTTATCAGCCTTTTTAATAACTATACTCTCGTCATTAATTAAATTATGTAAAGACTCCATTTCTTTCTTAGAAATATTACTATAACCTCTCTTATGAGGAATATTGTGTAATATTTCTTGTGTGATAGCTTCAATGTAAAAATCTAAATGAGAGTCACGTCCACTAGGTGGTGTAAAAGATGATTTGTTTTTATTGAAATAACCCATATTTTTTGAATTGAAAGAATCTGATTCACAATTAGAGTTGCTGCTTGATTTATCATAAAAAAATTCTTTTAATTTTAGGCGTCTAGAAAAATTGAAAATTTCTTCAGCTAATTTAATTTTATCATGAGATTTTGGTTTGGGACAAAATTTTAATCCTTTACTTAAAAGTATGTAATCATTAACCGTTAGTTTTTTACGTGATAGGTTTAACACTGTCTCTTTACCTCTCTGAATTTGTTTTCTCCGTTTTTGTTCTTTTTTCCATTGTCTCCTACTACTAAATCTCTGGAATCTCCTGTTATTTTGTCTTGGTAAGTCTTTTGTATCAATTGTTCTAAAACTTTGACAAGGTGTGTCAATGTTTTTGTCATGGTCACTGACTCCGATTCCCCCATGATTACGGCCTCTGCGTAACTTTTCTTTGTTGTGCCATGGGGAGACCAGTTTTTTTGTTGCTCTTGCTGATCTTTACTGTTCTTGTTTGAATTTATCACATTCCTTTTTGCCTCTCCCGTTTTGCTTGTTGATGCTTTTGGTACAGTTGTAGGTGTTACATTTTTCAATGTTGTAATTTGGTTCGGTTTTGAAAATTTCTGTTTGGGTGTATCTTTTCTCTGCTGTTGTGATGCTGTTTTAACATTTGAATGATTAACTGAATGTTTGTTCTTTGAATACTGCTGTTTTTGCTGTTGTTTTTGCATCGTATAACGTGCTCCATTCTTCTTCTCTAGTTGACTTTGTCCTTTATTCTCTCGCAATTTATGAATTTTTTTGTTTTGCTTGAGAAGTATACTATTTTTTGAAGATTCTGTTTTTTCATACACTTCTTGATCAAAGTCAAAAAGACTATGTCCGTCAAGTTTCTTTTTAAGTTTATCTCTAGCATTTTCCATTTGCTTTCCTATGTCTAGGGATATTTTCTTTTGTTCTTCTGCAAGTCTCTCGCATATATTTAATGAAACTTTATCCAAAAGGTTGTCAATTGATTTTTGGAATTCTTCACCGCCGTTTCCAATGTAAATTTTAAGTTTTAACTGTAGTCCTGACGGAATTATCCCTTCTTCGACACAGTTGTTTAAAAAGCTGCTGTGAAGACTTCTTTTCATTTGTTTTTCTGAAAGTTTTAGAATTTCGAATTTTAAAGACGTCAAATCTTCCGGCGGATCACTTTTTGATGCCATTGTGTTGTTGATAAAAATTCAGGGGATGAAAAAACAACACAAACGCCGATAAACTTGTGCGACTAGTTTCGCATTTATGCTTCTTCAGGCACAAACTTTATTTGAAAGAAACTGATGACGTCTATAAAGTTATAAACAATTACGTCATTAACATAACGTCATGCTTTTGAAAGAAGCGGATGACGTCTATATGTCAATAATTACGTAATTGACATAATATCATAATTTATATTCTTTATTATACAAATATCATATGTACAACTGGATCAGAATGATGCATGAGTCTCTAATGAAAACTGAGAGTGAGATTATAATGTAGAGACTAACAGTAATACATATAACTAGATATTATATATACATATATATATATATATATATATATATATATATATATATATATATATATATATATATATATATATATATATACATATATATATATATACATATATATATATATACATACATATATACATATAAATAAATACAATATATCAAATCATCCACTAAAATTCTATACAATTTTATATAATGCCTTAGTATTAAGGCCATTAGGATAAACAGTATCTAACCGATTAATCCAATAACTTTCTTTAATGAGTCTGTTCATTTCTCCGTGCACAATATCGATTGGCATGAAAGAAAAATCCCTTAAAGAGTGATTATTTGTATTAAAATGCATTGAAACATTAGAGGAGAACTGAGGATCCATATAATTTTTTATATGAAAGCGGTGATTATTCATTCTCTTAGAAACTTGTTGAAGTGTTTGTCCAACATATTGCATGTTACATTTTTTACAGGTTATCAAATAAATTACATCAGTTGATATACAATCAGTGTTATAACGTAGAGAAAACATTTCTTTAGTATTGGAGCTACTAAAATAGGTACTTTCTGTAATATTTGCACATTGAGAGCACCTACGTCTGTTGCATTTAGATGACGAAAAACATCCTTGAAACTTTTTTGTCGGTTTAGTTCTGATCAAAAGATCTTGTAAATTCCTAGGTCTTCTATAAGCAAGAATTGGCTTGCTCTTGTAAAGTGTTTTGACGCTGTTTTTTTCTGATAAGTTAAGGAGAGTCCAATATTTATTAATTATAAGGCCTATATTTGGCAAAGATGGATTATATTGTATTATGAAAGGAATTATATTTTTATCTTTCGTACATTCTGCTGTATTTAAAGCATCATTTTGGGTAAGAATACAGACTTTACTTACAGCAGACTCTATTACATGTATAGGATAATTTCTTTTTATGAAATATGTTTTTAATTCATTTAAAGAATGTTTTAATTGATGATCGTCTGAAATGATACGTCGATATCTTTTCGCCTGACTATAAGGTATGCCGTTTTTACATGACCTGGGATGACAAGACGAATATTCCACATATTGGTGGATATTAGTTTCTTTTACGTGAACATTTGTAGAGATAGTATTATCAGGATTTTTCATCACATTTACATCTAGAAAGGATACATGCGTAGTGGATGCAGTGTAAGTAAATTTAATTGTGGGGTGAAAATTATTTAGGCTATTAATAAATTTGTGTAGATCTTCTTCTGAGTGGTTCCAGATCATAAATATATCATCTAAAAATCTTAGCCAAACAGTGGGCTTAAAATTCTCGTTTTCAAGAAAATCTTTTTCTAATTTACCCATGAAAAGGGAAGCATATGAAGGAGCCATAGGACTACCCATTGCCGTACCCATTATTTGAATGTAATTAGTACCATTAAATTGGAAATTATTATTTTCCAAGATAAGAGTTATTATTTTACAAATATCTTCACTCGATAGTCTGTTATTATTAAGAGTGTTGTCAAGAAAATATTTACACGCCTTAATACCATCAGCATGTGGTATGTTTGTATACAATGATGTAACATCTAAAGATACAAGGAGGGAATTATGAGATAGTTGTGGAATAGACTTCAACTTTTTTATGAAATCAGTAGTATCTTTAATATATCATCATATATCATCATAGTCTGCATTCTTACCCAAAATGATGCTTTAAATACAGCAGAATGTACGAAAGATAAAAATATAATTCCTTTCATAATACAATATAATCCATCTTTGCCAAATATAGGCCTTTTAATTAATAAATATTGGACTCTCCTTAACTTATCAGAAAAAAACAGCGTCAAAACACTTTACAAGAGCAAGCCAATTCTTGCTTATAGAAGACCTAGGAATTTACAAGATCTTTTGATCAGAACTAAACCGACAAAAAAGTTTCAAGGATGTTTTTCGTCATCTAAATGCAACAGACGTAGGTGCTCTCAATGTGCAAATATTACAGAAAGTACCTATTTTAGTAGCTCCAATACTAAAGAAATGTTTTCGCTACGTTATAACACTGATTGTATATCAACTGATGTAATTTATTTGATAACCTGTAAAAAATGTAACATGCAATATGTTGGACAAACACTTCAACAAGTTTCTAAGAGAATGAATAATCACCGCTTTCATAAAAAAAATTATATGGATCCTCAGTTCTCCTCTAATGTTTCAATGCATTTTAATACAAATAATCACGCTTTAAGGGATTTTTCTTTCATGCCAATCGATATTGTGCACGGAGAAATGAACAGACTCATTAAAGAAAGTTATTGGATTAATCGGTTAGATACTGTTTATCCTAATGGCCTTAATACTAAGGCATTATATAAAATTGTATAGAATTTTAGTGGATGATTTGATATATTGTATTTATTTATATGTATATATGTATGTATGTATATATATATGTATATATATATATATATATATATATATATATATATATATATATATATGTATATATATATATATATATATATATATATATATATATATATATATATATATATGTATATATATATATATGTATATATAATATCTAGTTATATGTATTACTGTTAGTCTCTACATTATAATCTCACTCTCATTATATATATATATATATATATATATATATATATAGAATATATGTATAGTATGTACGCTGTATCAATGATATACCACGAGATGTATAAATTTTTCATTAAAAGGAAACGAGGCTTGCCCGAGTTTCCTTTTAATGAAAAATTTATACAACGAGTGGTATATCATTGATACAGCGTACATACTATACATATATTTTATTTATACCACATCAAAGTTTTCATTTTATATGGGAGATAAAACTGACGGCCACAAACAGCGTACTTTAGGGGAGTGAACTCTTCACAACCCCTCGCATGTATGTACGCACAAAAAAGAAGTTCTGTAGTTATTCATAATTTCGTGTACACTTCATTCATATTAATTTATATATGTTTACTTTAGCAATATTAATCAAATGAAAACACAAGGCTGATAGTTAAAATTCAAAATATTTTTAATAATGTGCATGCAAAAATTTAATTTGCAGCGTTCGTTGCCATGAACAGTAACAGTGCGGCCATTTTCATCGGTAGCAACCGTACGATTCGAGCCGGAAATGTCAAAATAATGAAGGAACAATAGGTAATTAAACAATTTAACCTTAACCACATTTCATTGATATCGTTTATGTCCATATTTAGCTATTTCTACTGACTGTCAGTGTCACTTTCAATAATTCTCCTACGTTTCCGCTGTGTGGGCCCTGTTTGAGAATTCGCCTGTTGAAAGTTGACCCAGTTAGGGATCTCGTTCATAACAAACATATTTTGTACGGTGATGTTTGATCCGTAGAATGGGTTGCTGATAATCTTATTCTCCTGAATATTACACGTTTGGGAACTTGATATACTGAAGTCTGCAGCTGTGCAGCTGGAAATTTCTTTGTTGTGGGGGTGGGGGTTAACATCATCATTACTTGGGTGGCCGGTGTTGCTCAGGTAATTGGAGTACGTCTGTTGTTGTTTTTCACTAATGTTTGAGTAGCTGTTTATAGACTGCACGTTTTTGTGGCCAGAAATTTGCATGATATCAGTTGGGGGAATGTTTTTGTCTCTTAACTTCTGAATTAAATACTTGCGGCTACTTGTGTTTGTTAATTTCTTTCTTTCTGTAATATTTGCCTTCTCTTTCATTTTTTTCATGATGCTTCCAAGTTTGTTAATTCCAACGACTTGTTTCCTAAACCATTTTGGGTTTGTCGCTGAGATTGGCATAGTGTTGGGCGCAATATAGAAAGGATCTTCACGTTGACAAAAGTCTGCTGGTCTTAGCTCAGCATACCGTTTGTAGATAGCAAGTGGATCTCTCTCTTTGTTGTTTTTGTTTTCATACATCTTAGGATTAATATCCCTGATGTCCTTGACATTGTCTCCTGTTCTTGTTTTTGTCTGCCTTTCATTGAGTTCAAGATATACCAGGCCATTCACATCTTTCTTTAGTGTAACATCCCCCCATTTCAAATTGTAATGTTCAGTCACTCCCCTCAAACCAAAATGTACAGAGTTGTTAAACCACAATGTGTTAACAATGGCCTCAGGTGTTTCCATCCCCATTAGTTTTTTACTATACAAGGCATTTATTTCTTCATCTGTGATAGGTTGACTCCGATTAGGTTTATTTCCTTTTCCTTTAGATTTTAAATCTTTTTGCTTAGCCCGAAGAGCTTCCCTTGTTAATGCAAAATTTGTGTCTGTTCCTCTCATGATTGTACTTGCATATTTCTTGATTTTAAGGTGGCGATTGATGGAGCTGATGATGCTTCTTAAGCTGTTCGGTTCAAACTCAGATCCATCTTTTCTCCTAACACTGAGTATAAAACAAGCCAGGTGCTGATCCAATTCAGATGGGTTTATCTTGTCTAACTTTCTGAATTCATTTTTTGACTGCAAGAATTCTGTCACTAACCTTACATCAAAAAGTGTCTTTTTTAAAGTGTTTGCATTCTGATTACTTTCTATAAATTTTAGTATATCATCAGGCTCATGGTGTACAAATCTGTCTTCCCTAACACAATGATCATTTTCATTTACAAATGTCTCAGCCATGTTTCCATCAAACTCTTCAATTAACTCACAGTTTAGTAGATTAAATGTTGCTTCTTGATCTTGCTCCGTATCTGATGTCATTCTTTTCTTTTTTCCACAGAGTTGCAGTGTTTGATTTTTGCCAGAGGGAGAGACTTGAAACGGCAGTGTTGACAGAGATGACAGCAGACGACACAGGGCAGAACTCAATAATATTTATTTCCTGAATTGAGTATTGTTGTGTTTTTTTTTATATAAATGTTAGTTTTTAAAAAATATTTTACAAGAAAATCATTATTATGTTATTTTTTCCTTTTGAAATGTAATATTATAAGAAATTCATATCCATGTTTAGAGAGTATAATAGCTATAAAAACATCTTCATTATGCGTATTCATACGCCATGGGCAAATCACAATTTGATATACCAATACTATTGGTATATCAAATTGCTTTATACCAACACTTCAAAGGCCATGTTATTTTTAATGTATGTGGTATAAATATATATATATATATATATATATATATATATATATGTAAATATCTGAGATACTTGAATTGAAACAAATACGGACTTAACATTAATACGGTAGTATTCATGTTAGTGTCTTTCAGCATAGCTTTGGTTGCTATGTCGGAAAATATGCAACGTACATTTTAAAAATAGCTTACTTTTCATCATAAGAGGGGAAGAGTGTTCTGGCATGTGTGGGAATTTGCTTGTAATACAAATTGTTATGTGAAAAAAAAAGACAAATGAGAATTGCTCAAAAAAAACTATGTTGATGGTTGCGACCTAAATGTTTCAGTTATACACCAAAATGAAATTGCACAATGCTACCAGCTGTTTACCGCTTAAGACATACATGAAATGTATTGCAGTTAGTTTGCTTATTTCTTATCCTTATTTATAATGTTTCTCTATAATCCATGTTACACATATCAATCATACACTAAACATAAAGGTAATTAAAATATATATAAGATCTTTGTTGAATGTCAGTATAAGCTGTAAGGAAAACATGGCAAATTATTTTTAAAGAAAATAATCAAACCCTACCTTATATTTCAAACGTCTGAGCGTCACCTTAAAACAAGTATGGAAATGTTTGCAATTATTATTCTTATTTTGATATGATCATATAATATATGGTCTTTACAAAAAGCTGTATATTAACATTAATGTTAAGCATGACAATACGCTAATTATTCTTAGCTTGCTCTTGCTTTCACAATATGCCTTGTGGCATTATTATTTAGAAAGTGACCTTAATTATAGGGATGTTCGAAGTCTTACAACACAGATGTGAAGTCAACTTAAATTTAAGACTGTTACATTAAGTGAATTAAATGGATAATGAAAGTGTTTATATTTGTTCATTTTGTAATGTAGGTAAGAGATAAATGATTACAATGCAAATTTGCGTTCTTCCATATACCATTGCTAGAAGAATATGCAAACATTATACCCTTTGACCTGTGACCTTAATGAACCTATTAGATCTGATATGTTCCATCCCATGTCAAACAGTACAACGTATTAGTTACGTCACAGGAATAACTAGCAAATTTGATGTTCCTGTCTTCCAGCATAGCATTGGTTTCTATGTTGATAGAATGCAATGTGTTCTTTTAAACTAGGACACCTTTATCATGGAGGAAGGACTGGGATAGTATGGGGCTTTTGCTGATTAATTATGTTCTTTGAGGGAGAGCTATGTAGATAAAAAATTATTATATGGTAAGTGACAGGCATCCAATTGAATTAATTCCTGTAGAACCATCTTGAATGTCATGATAGTCATTGCACGAATTGCAATTGGTCATACTTGCATAACCCATTCCTACATATTATAAGGCGAAGTTCCACCTGTGTGAGTCTTTTGTAATGAACCATTGACCTTGAAACACTATATGATAAACTGTTTGGATTTTTAGTCTACAGACGATCGTAAATTACAACTTTCAATACATGTATTAACTCTGTTATTTTGATATGGTAAATGTATCTTTGGGTTTTTAATTTCTTGAAGGAAGGTAAATTTTATTGTAAAATATTATTTGTTATTTTGCTACGGTAAATGTATCTTTGGGTTTTTAATTTCTTGAAGGATGGTAATGTTTATTGTAAAATATTGCTTCTTCTTTTGATACGGTAAATGTATCTTTGGGTTTTTAATTTATTGAAGGACGGTAATGTTTATTGTAAAATATGGTTTGTGTGCAACCTTGGTTTCTTGAATATTTTAATCGACATGTAAATACTATTTACATTCTCTGTTGTTTGAGAACAATAATACATTATCCTCACGATCTCATAGCAGCATTATTTTTGTTTTATAAATCGTGATTTTTAGAGAGAGGACATGCACAGCTAGCTTTGTTTAGATATATAAATCATTATTATGTAACGTTTTTTTTTGTGGCACAATGTAGTGCTTCAGTGCTGTTGCCTGTAAAAACCACAATCAAATAATCAACGTTGCGCTTGAAGTTTCTAAATAGTTGCCAAGTCTTTCATATGATAATTGAAGATAAATATATCTTTACATACATTTCAGTTTTTACACTAAAGTTGTGTGTCACATGCTATTATCTATACCTGCACAAACGGGTAGTCAATATATAGACGTGGTGAACCATAACAAGTGAGGTAGTCGCTTGAATGTTATTCAGTTAATGAATAGTGTCCAGCTATTGCCAGTGATCTTTGTTTCCTTGGTATATATATATATATATATATATATATATATATATATATATATATATATACATACATATTATTAACTCTACTCCCGTATATTTCAGGCGCTATTTTACATGATATGGTGGTAGCATAATACGTACTGTTAGAATAGTAAACGTATCCAGGAATGCATGTATTGTGTATATATCAAAATGGAAGAATGTTGCCTTGAACCGTCGTTTATGAGAGCGAATCTGCTGTGAAAATTACATCGGAGTTTGATTGTGGTAAGAACATAACATTTTTGTTCTAAAAAACATAACCTTTTGCAAAAGTAAAGTCCTTTTGACAAATTGTATGTCTCCCGAGTGTTTAAAAAATGGTTACAAAACGAAATATGTGTATGTACATGTCTACACACACACACACACACACACACATATATATATATATATATATATATATATATATATATATATATATATATATATATATATATATATATATATATATATATATATATATAAAGCATCCTCATGTATAATCAACGAATAAAACTTGCCATCTGTATAAATATTGTCGAACGTCATTACACAATAGGTCACTGAAAAATATTTTATTCAAGCCGAATGTGTAAAGGCAACGACTATAGAGATTGTTCACAGTTATATGAAAGTAGGCCATTAGCTTTGTCTACATAAATGCACCAAAAATTGTTCGATATCTGGAGGGCCATTTAAAATCATCTCGTGGGCTGCAGGTTGGACAGTACTGATCTATACTAATTTCAATACTTAATGCTGTGAGACATACGCATTCAGACTGTAATTGGGCAGTCTTCACGTGTGTTTGTTACACACGAATATTATACAAGCGACTATATTCCAGCCTCATTTGGAGATTATGCATTTTAATATGGTTTGGTACACCCAGACATGACGATTTGCGGATGACCCAAGTTTGACTCTCAGTTAGAGAAACATTTAAAGCTTATCTAACGTGGGTTTATAATATTCTTTCTATTTAAAAACACTTGGGCTTTATTTCAATGCATCCCCACTTACGACTCAGTCAAATATGTAATTCAATTGTTACCCCCTGTATGTTACCGATCCTCCCACTCCGTCTTTCCGGCAATACATGTCTTAATGATACGGCTTACCTGCTTGCACCACTGTATACATTCCACTCCGTCAGTCTCAGGTATACAGCTTGCAAATATGCCCCTCCTCTCTCTCTCTCTCTCTCTCTCTCTCTCTCTCTCTCTCTCTCCATCTGTATGTGTATCTCTCGCTATATATATATATATATATATATATATATATATATATATATATATATATATATATATATATATATATATATATATATATATATTGTGCGTGTTAATTATTTGGTGGATTGTACCCCAGTTTTTTGTATTGATTTCGTTGATGAGAATTCTGTGTAATGTTTATGTCAGCCTTGCAAGGGTGTGGTGTGTTTGGTAAGTTGTATATACAGTTGTTTGCTTCTCGTCTAATTGATATTGACGGAATGTAAAATGTAATGATGTAACATTGTCCATGTACATAATGTCATGAGTGTACTTATCTGAAGAACACCAATGACTAATAAGCCTTAATAAGTGCCTTAATGCCTGAGTATTCTAGTGATTTTTATCTGTTGCCTGACCTAACTTTTATGTGATTCGGTACATGAACTCATTTACTTTAATATTCACGTACACATACACAACCACACACCGTATATAGTGAAGCCTCAATCACACATTCGTCCCCAGTGGATATGTCCGGAATTACGAGTTTTCCGGATAGTTGAATCATGCACATTTTTTTGTTTATTTTATGATATCATCACACCGTATATATGTACATATACATGCTAGCTTTAAATGTAATGTGTTGTAAAAAGTACAACGAATACAAACTGTTATCTCGCAGTTTATTGCGTTATCGTAAACTAATAAAATGAAGTCATTTGTATAAGCTGTTACAATGAAGAGTTTAAGGTTGTTTTTTTCTGCGTTTATCTTGGTATAAACTGTCAGTTGCCGAAGGGCGTTATGTAAGCTGTGTGAGTCCGCAACTGACAGTTTATACCACGATAAACGCAGAAAAAACAACTTTAAACTCTTATAATTGAAATTTCAATTGTTCACTATGTTATTTTGATTTGATCATTAAGAAACATAAATCTTAACTGAGCGTAGTAATACATGTTTTGGTGCCGTTTTTTTTACGTAGCTATTTATAGCACTTGGGGTTGCCCTGCATGATCGTAATAAGATCATCACAATACCAGTCATTGATTCAATGGAAGCCTATGTATGTAATTTGAACACTGCTACGGTGATTTTGATATTTTAGCTTAATGGACACGTGTATTCAAAGTGGAACTCAATATTTAAAGTCACGATTCATGGTCAAGAATGTTTTTTATTCGGAAATGTAGCCGTATACTGTCCACACCTTAAATCAGTCAACTTTGTTTGTACAACCATCAATAAACTGTGATTATGTTACATACAATTGGTAAACAACAAAGAGGTTTAAAGATATTTTAATCTATTTATTATTTGTTATGTCAAAAAGCGTGGATGATTTGATCCCAGTGTGTTTATATAATTATTAACACCACCGTCGCCGACTAGCTAACACACTGTTTATACAATCGCTGGTTACAATATGGTTACGTTACTTATTTATTGACAGTGACCATATATTCTCAAGGGCTTCACAATTGTATTGTATGTATTATTCTACTGAAGGTATTTTCATATACGATTTTTCGAATTTTCTTATTTTTGGACAGATTATTTTTGGATTATCGAGACAAGTTTTAATGTTATTTTACACTTTGGTCCGCGATTTGGATTTCCGGATCCGGAACGCGAATTTCTGGATAAACGGAGCAAATTAACGTTAAGGAATTCCGCTCCCGTTGAATTATGTCCGGATAGCGATGTTTCCGGATAAACGGAGTCCGGATTAACGAGGCTCCAGTATATATATATATATATATGTGTGTGTGTGTGTGTGTGTGTGTGTGTGTGTATTATGTAAAAGTTTATTTAGACCATTTATTATGTAGTCATTGTAGGACAATTCACTTCCGTCTTAAATAATTGCCTATGCATTCTATGTCGCTCGATAAAACCCTTGTATGTGAAACTATTTAATTTTGTCATTGACGTGAGCAGCATACATGTAATAGCTTGCTCTAGAAAGAGACGCATGTAGAGTAGAGACGTTTCACCTGACCTTGAAAAGACTGAGTCATATAATCACAAGTTGCCACCAGAAGTACTGACCGCATTTGGTGTAATACTGGTGTAATATAATAGCAAAATGTAAAGTTTGTCTTCTCTTAGCAAACTGTATCCCACCCAGATCGACATATCTTATATCTCGTTTCTTCCCAATGTATTGCAAGTTGTTATTTGCTTTGCTTAATACGCGATATTCAGAAGTGATTAAAACAAAGTGTGGAATGTTTTAATTAAAATCAATATATTGCTTAAATTAATAAGATCAGTAGTCGATCATTGTTATGTGTAATACTTTATCAAATCCCTAGGGCGACTGTGAAGCCCGTATTCAAATATAAAACCAACCACAGTGTATTTATATTTCCTCTGTGCAGTTTTACCTGTTTTATAACTAAGGTAGTGTCCTATTGTTTAAAACAAATTTAAACAAAACATTCTGAGATCAACAGACACATTACAATAGATTCATTGTATATTATGAAGTCGTGAATGTTCGAATCGTAATTAGACAAAATGTCATTATGTTGATTGAACTTAGAAATAATGCAAGTGAGCGTGTCAGCTAAGGAAACATTTTCTGCAGGATAAAAGGAGACCATCGAAGTCGTTAAAGAGATATATTTTGCAAGAGAAGAAAAAAAACGGCTTGTTAATGGCGTTATACTGAGAGTTTTTAGTCTGACATGTTGTTCAATGAAGCTCCTAGTTCATATGGTTATATACGAAAATATATAATGAAGTATAGCCAACACAAATAGACAGCCAACTTCTCTACGCCCTAACCGTCTTGTTATTGCGTATGATATGCACATGTTTGTACTCTTACTCATATCAAACGTTTAGATGGTAAGTTTTTAAAATCAGAAAAACATATTGATTGGGCATGTTGTTGTTGTGGATTTAACGCCATTTACAGGACAATATATGCTATATATGGTGGACAGTGTAAATGTTGGAGGAAAAACCCATGACAACCCGGGTAAGAAACAATGACCTACGGGAGCTACTAGTATGCTTTCTCATATACCCGTAGTGGCCAAGCTCGAGACTCTAATCTACACAGACAGGTGAAATAGCAATGCTCAGTAAAAGGAACTCAAGACCACCAAAAGCCACGAGATAAACCCAGCGTATCTGTGTTGTTGTGTTTGCCTTCAATGCCATTTTTGCAGCGTAAGATAGTATATATATATATATATATATATATATATATATATATATATATATATATATATATATATATATATATATGGCAGCCAATATAACGGATGGAGAAACAACTAGGGGGAGCCTCGGTAAGAACCTCTGATTCACTAAAAGCTGCTGAAAAAGTACTCCAGTACTCATATTGGCCGATCCTCCTGCGATTCGAACACAGACAGATATAAATAAACCCTGTGGATGTATTGAATGATGTGTTGAATCACTAAATAATCCAACGATTATCTAAACTGACTAATGTCGCACAAACAGTTCAACTTCAGATGCTACGAAGCCTACATAACAGGAAAGTACCATTAGATACCACGGTAGCTTGAAGGGTTCTAGGGCAATTCGGCGCAGGACAATTCGGAGCGGACAATTCGGAGCGGATAATTCGGAGCGGACATTTCGGATCGGATATTTCGGAGCGGACAATTCGGGGCGGACAATTCGGAGCAGGATATTTAAAACATATCTATTTGAAATTTAAACGAATTTTTTTATTAATCATGTTTAATAGAACTATAATACCGTATAAAGTAAAGTTTTTTTAGCTTGCTACAAAAAAAGTCATAGCAAATATCAGCAACTCTTGCACAAAATCACATTTTTAAAAAATGTTACCAGTATACTAAATGTTAATCCATTAAATTAATGTTGTGACTACATCCGCGCAAGTAATCAATTGATGAACAATTTTCGTAATCTAACAAAACCGTGTGCAATCGACGATCCATGTCTCGATATTTCTTTTTCCTCAGAGGAGGATCTTCACCAGCAAGTAGACGTTCGACGACCAGTTGATTTGTGTTCTGTTCCTTCTGAAGTTTTACTATCAACCTCGGCAGAGTTGGGTGAGCAATTTGTACTGACCGTGCAAATGCACTGTGCCATCCTTCCACTGCGTTGTTAGTTCGAGGAGTATCGTCACGCACAGCTTGGTAGCAATTCCAGATGTCGCATGAAAACAGAGCAACAGCTCGTTGTCGTCGTCGTCGTCTTCCAATGAAAGAGTCTTCGAAGTAGTTGAGTAGTTGGTCAACTTCTGGAAATGAATCGAGCTCTATCAGTTCTTCATAAACACGAACTTTATCGTTGTTTGGAACATAAGCCAGAGCGACCAGCATTCGGATGTGCTTCGCATATTCGGGTTCGGTGTTGTATCTCCCTGCGTATCCATATACGCCAGATGCATTGTCCAAAATGGAAATAGCAGTCGTGAATCTGTGGCTGGAAAACGCTTGTGAACGAATTCATTGCTGCTTTTTCGAAGTCGGTTATGACGGTGTGTGGTTGTAATCGCGGTTCAATCTCTTTCAATTTCATCAAAAAAGCTGTGTAAGTAGTTTCCGTTTTATTCGGCAGCAAGGCGAAGACGCATGGAATGTTGATGCCATCACGTGTTCCATGAATAGTGTACAGTTGTGTATATTCAGCTGGACTCACTTTAAAAGTTCCGTCGGCTAACCACACTCTTCATCCACTAAGGAATTGAAGATCTTCCGCCGCTGCGAACAATTTAAAGTCAATATCATGTCGCAGGAAAGGTCGACCATTCGTCGTAAACTGAAGTTCAGCTGGAAGATTATTGTTGATCTGAGGTGGAAGCTAACGATATCTTCTGATGTTGCGTATGATCGTTTCGGTTTTTGGTACAGTTGCTTGTGCTGCTAAACTCAAATTTTCCATTGCTGCCTGGACAATCACTCTTGCTGGTTCTTCTGTTTCTTCTGCACGTCGTTTAACGGTTGATCGGACTCGAGTTGTTTCAAGTTGACCAGTAGATGCTGCGTGCGAATGTTGAGATGGCGGTTTCATTATCACTCCATTCGCTGTATGACAGCGACCTTTGCAGGAACGATCGCAGCATCTCCATATCTCTTTCTGTTCAGTTTTTCTTTCCATGTGATAAAGATAACCTTCGTAAACCAGCATTCGTTTATCTTTCTCTGATTCTACAAATTCTAAAGCCATTTCTACGAGTCTCTTTACTTATTTATGCATAGGATAGTTAAAATTTAAATAGAAAACAAAAACTAAAACTAAAACTATCGAAATAACTAACTACAACTGGACTTGCAAGTTTAAAGTTCCAAAGGTGTCTGTCCACTGACCTTTTCAGTCATGCTTATATACACTGGTCCCCCTAGCTACTATGTACTCACTTATTGTGTAATTAAATGTCTTGGTTAATTGAAAGCGTCTAGGTTTCAAAACTATATACTCACTTATTGTGTAATTAAATGTCTTGGTTAATTGAAAGCGTCTAGGTTTGAAAACTATGTACTCAATAATTGAAAGCGTGTTTATACGGCGTTTAAAATATAAAAAAATGAATACATTGCAAATTGTCTGCTCCGAATTGTCCGCTCCGAATTACCCCTTTTTTGGTCCCGAATTGTCCGCTCCGAATTGTCCTGCGCCGAATTGTCCGCGCCGAATTGTCTGCGCCGAATTGTCCGGCACCGAATTGTCCGGTTACCGCTTGAAGAATGTGGACAAAGCTGTGTCAATATAATATATTATAATATATTTATGTCTATAATACAATGTTGTCTGATTGTGAAGACAATGTAATTTTGGGACAATACCTTCTAAATTATCTATATTCATTAGAACGTTCGATCAGTCTTTTGGTCGGGAATACACGATAATTGTTTACCTTAAAATTATATTAAACTGACCAGTTACAATAAGGTCGGTCTAGTTAATATATAAATTTTAGTGATAAAATAAACAATTTCGAAAAAATGCCTCAAAGGCTTGTCTATGTTTAGATACTTTGCGTATATAATCTTTCAGATGAAATAAACAGCATCCTACTCATGTTGATCACATTGCCTCCATATTTTTTGTCATGTTGAAAATAAGGAGGCAAAAGGATACACTCAAAAAGATAGGGGTTGTACTTCTCAAAACATCATATAAGTTAACATGCATCTTGTTGAAACATTAGACACTTTCTAAACAGTGACACGTTTCAGCTGAATACTATTCTTATAACTAGCATACACAAAATATATAAAACTATAACGCTTTTGAAGTGTAGAGTTAAATATGTCCGAAAGAGCGAGTGGAGAAATATCCCAACATTTTGTGACTTGAGCCAGACGCTGCATGGAATGTCAATTAGTCACTGTTGTTACACATATTTTGCTTAGCATTTAGAATGATTTTAAATTTCTTTAAAGGACGTGGTTTTCTTTTCTTAAAGCTGTAATACCTTTTTCATATATGACAAACATTTTCCGATTGTATGATTTTAGTCGTGTTCAATTTGCTTTTATTGACAGATCAATTAAAATCTGAACTAATTCACCACTGCTTGTGATCATGGACTATAGAATTGGAAATAATTAGATTGTGTTTGGAAATGTGGGATGTGTTTTTGATTAAGTGAGCACATTTGGTGATTAGTGTTTACAAATTTGATGATGGGAATCTATGTTGTGTATTGGAATAAGACGTACTCGAAATAATATTAGTTTTAGAGTAGATATCGCATCTTCTTGAAAAGTTAGTGAAATGATTATATACTTTTACAATATTTAGATATACATGTCTAAGTATTACTAATACCAAACCTTCCCTGTTACGACTTATACATTGTTAATAATATTAATTAAGCTCGATAAGAATATCGCCTATAGCTGCAAGTATTAAAGTAAGTTCAGCCAGAAAGATTGTTTTTCTTAATGTTATGTTTGTTCTACAAATTTTACAAATGCACTTTATAAAAGACAAACTAACTTAAATATTTATAATTTTCAGAGCATATGGACAAAACAGATGTTCACATAAATACCTTCAACAAACATTTATCACTAATACCAGATGAGTATGTCGTAAGGACTGTTTATCCTGTCAAGACGAGAGGACGGGTGATAGTTTTGGGTTCTGAGTGTCATATTGATACATGTAATGTAATTCAATAATTAGTATTCATGTGTTTTCAGAAGATATATATTTGGTCTTTAACTATAAATGTCAGGGTATTTTATTATACACATGCTCATAAGACTATCATAGTTGATTATCTTTACAATATATTCGTATTATAAATATACATTGTTATGTTTCTAGCAAATTATATATTGTTTGCAGTCAGATTAAACACACGCATATGAAAAAATTATTTAAGTGAAATGTATGCACTCGTAGCTTTCTGAATTGATGCAGACTAGTTGACAAATACATATTGAAGTGCATACAGAAAGTAACGACGGATTATTTGTAAAAATGGAAAAAAAGCCAACTGATAGGAGTACTGCTATATACTTGGCGTTTAGCAGCTTAAACAATCTTCGCTAGGCAATGTTTCGATATGTTAACGCTAGCTATACCAAGTTATGTGATTTGTACCAGCAACATCTATTGGATTTCATGAGTCGACTCCCTTAGGGTATGCCAGCTAACTAATAGCATTGCACATCGGCAGAAAATGGTGGACGCAATCGACTTCAAAAGGATACTTTGTATAATAAAAATAAAGTAATGCATGAACGTGCTAGTTTAAATATCCAGTAGGACCTTCTCTATCAAACATCATATTATGTACTTATCCATGATAGCTAAATGATAATAAATTACAACCTTACAACTCAATTGATTAGAAAAGAGTTACTAGTTTAGCTGATTGGCTAGTATGCCACGTGTTACGCGAAGAAGGAAGCAAACAAAATTGAAAATTTATATGATGCAGGTCATCATTTACTTAATCAGACAGGTAACCTGATCTGCAAATTAGTATAAATTGATAGGTAGGAGAGTAAACCTGTCAAAGATCAATAATGCTCTTTTTCTTACTTTTAGATTAACATGATGGCCAAATCCTTGCTGTACTGCCTATTCGTACCGGTACCTCTACTGGCTGCATTGTGTTCAGGTCGGTAATGTTACTATCTTTATGTTATAACATGTTTGTTAATATACAGCATATGTTCCATCACAATTTTCAAACGTTATAGGAGTCAATGACGTATATTTATATTTATATTTTAACGGAAGAGGATATGCCTATTGCGTTCTCCCACATTCCCTCTCTCATCAGGAACAAAGTCGCCAACAAAATGAAACCGCACAGAACAACATGTACATTGCGTTCATAAATTATTATTAACAAACACGATCAGTATTTGCTATGACCATCATTCATTGATTTATATCGTGAACGATTACATAGGCGAAATTGGTCATATCATATTTAATTTTGTTAGTTCCCAAAGAAAATCCCACTCACTTTCTGTCATTTTGTGTTGGCCTGCTAATACACACACACACACACACACACACACACACAAACACGAATACAACTTAATGACACACTAGGAAATATGACCTAAATGTGGACGAGTATGTTCGTAATATTAGAAACAAGGAAATAAAATGTGGAAGCGCCTAATAATGAACTCTTGCAAGGAAATACATTATCCATTTAAACCGTGTCCTATTCTGTAATTAGTATCGTTAAGATTTTTACACCGTTACCTCGCTCACTATCTCTTTCGCTCTAAGTGGGTG
The DNA here is from genome assembly GCA_029339505.1 of Unio delphinus. NCBI lineage: Eukaryota > Metazoa > Mollusca > Bivalvia > Unionida > Unionidae > Unio > Unio delphinus. The sequence continues at coordinate 7,128,597 of JAQISU010000243.1, read as the reverse complement.
TGTCTGCGAAATAGGGTTATGTATAGTTTATATATTAAGATTTTTGAAGGGAGATATTGCATATTAGAAAAACGGTATTATAGGTTGGTTAAGTTTTCTATCCGATCTCTAGTTATCTGGAAATATCATTGTAGTCATTTATCTTGTTGCTACTTTCACTAAGGCCTATCTTGTAAATTAGATTCCGCTTTTGTCGACCATTACTTAGTTTGGCTTCCTACCAGTTTTTGACTACTTTCGTTGTTTTATGAGCATACTTCTTGTCTGTACAATTCATGGCATACTTTAAGAATGTTGTCCGTGAGCAGCAAAGGCAAGTGCGACATACGTATCATTGTATTCGCATTGTGCTAGTCATGACACTCAGAGATTATGTTATTCATGTTTGTCATGAATTATCCTATAAGGTCTTTTCTTATGTTCTGTAAATAGTTGGTGCAGTATACAAGTATATTCCCATTAGGTTAAATTTTTTGTTTATGTTTCAGTCTAAGAAGCAGGTTTTATATAATTACGTTATAGTGGAGGCTGTGCAGATGTAATAACTGCTACTGTGTTACCTTCGTTTAGTTTTGACACTAATATGTACCCCACATTTTGTATCTACTCGTGTGTTGTCTTATCATGTTTAAATCATTTTACTACTTTTACTACTTATAATAACGCATTTATCAAATTTAAGATCCGTCTAAATAGTATTAGTCGCGAGTTTTGCTGTCTGGATAATATACTCTTTTGCAGTTTATTTTTTGCCTGTATAGTATAAAGTCAGCCGTTAGCAGAAAGTAACTGTTATTTCTTTTCAATCCTTATTTAATAGTCTGCATTGTGAAACGCATGAGTACACAAAGTGTACACTTAAAAACAATATCTTGATGCAATATCTATGTAAAAAAAACCTTTTTGATTCTGAAATACTTAGCCCAGATTGGTGGCATCCCATGCGATGAAATACTATCTGCTGTGAATTTCTGTATGTTTATGGTCTTAGAGACTAGCCGGAGACATTACACGAGCCATCAGTGGAATGTGTGATGTCAATACAAATCACATGTTTCTTTTGCTATCTTCGCAATGCGGCTTACACTACACTCCTATACACAGCACTAACTATGTTACTGGCAACTTTCGTTGAAATTCCTAATGGTCACTTCGGCAAAAAAGCGTTTCTTTTAGTACCGTTGAAAAAATGTTTGTCAGCATGTAGTTGATCATTTTTGGGAAATCATCTCTCTGTCGTCATCAGAGGGTTATATGCTTTCTCATTAGTCACTAAAATCTGCTTCTGAGTTCTCAATCGTGTTCTTCAACAATATTTTAAATACAAGTGGATGTCTGCAGGCATTACCAATCATTCCTTGTCTTGGTTTATTTGTTCTGTTGTTGTTATTAAGTTGCTGATCAAAAGCCATAATCTTTTCCCTGTGTTTGATCTGCATTGCCCCTTGTGTTTAATAGATTTTGTTATAATTTTGTGGTGTAATCGTTACCCTCCTTTGTATGTCCAAAATGGTACTGCATAAGTTATCCACGACACTGAGCCTTCAGTGTAGCTGCCATTGTTCAATCTTAAATTGCCTGTGTTTATTGCACAGTGGTACCCTCTCCATGTATCATTTGATTTCTTATGACAATAAGTAGATGTATTGCTTCATTTGTTCGGTCGTTCCCCCAAATACTACTACTACTACTACTACTACTACTACTACTGCTACTACTACTACTACTACTACTATACTACTACTACTAATAATAATAATAATAATAATAATTAAGGACTTTGTATAGTTCCTTATATGTAGAAGCTCTAGGCTCTTGACAACATCTATATAGATGCGAATACAACAAACACAAACAAAAACAAACACCATGAGTGTTTAAGTTTGTTCTTGCACTTTGAAAAAGGCGAGTTTTAAGAGCACTCTTGACAAGGATTGTCTATGTTTGTGTCCAACTTAAATGGGCAAATCATTCCACGTTGCGGGGCCCTGCTAGTCATTTTCATAGTGGGAATAATGAATATACGATTGTCAGAAAAGGAGCATAAGTATCTTGTTGGTGTGTACACATTGGTGAGGCAGGATAGGTTTGCTGGACTGGAGTCCGTCAGTGAAATGTAGAACAGAGAAACAAATTGTGTGTTTGATTTTGGATCGAATGGATAGCCAGTGTAGGGTACAGAGCAGCAGGGAGGTGTGGTCTGATCGCGGTATTCTAAATATGATCCGGGCAGCTCTGTTTTGAACGTTTTGAAGTTTCCGGAGTATATTTTGATACGAAACGGACATAATTGAGTTACAATAGTCCAGTCGTAAAAGTACTAATGAACATACAAGTGTTTTAGTGGCATCAACTCAAAGATATTTGCGAATGGACCTGATGCGTCTCAGCTCATGATATGCAGCCATGGATATGTTCATGACATGTTGGTGCAATGTGAGAGTACTATCTAGAGTAACAACTAGGTTTCGCACTGATTGTGTGAATTTACTGTTGGTGTTGCTGATATTTATTATCTGAATTAAAGAATTTGAATGAGAAAGTCTATGTGTTGTGATGAGAATGGCCTCAGTTTTATCCTGATTCATCTGCAGCTTATTACATGCCATCCATGATTTCACATCAGAAATGCACATCTCTACTCCTTTGATAGTAACATCAACTTATGGTGGGTGGCTGCACTCATATATTTGGGTGTCATCAGCATACATTTGGTGAGACACTGGTTGATGATCTATGAAACTTGAGAGCGGCTGATTGGATAGAATGAAGAGAACATTTCCACGAACAGAACCTTGTGGAACACATCAACATAGATCAACTTACGTTATATAGGTATATATGAAACAATTACTGACGTATGCTGTTCTGCTGATCACTGTTTACCGTTTGTGTACAGTCGTATACTAACATTACGTAATATTTTCTTACTTTTCATTCATTTAACTCTTTTCTTTCGAACTTACATTTAAATAGCAAAAAGGTATTCATTTTATTTACAGTTTTCTTGAAATATGTTTAGTTCAGAGCTTGGTGTACTATTCTGTACAACACTCATGACCATTAATGCTTTAAGTTTCTTCCATGGTGTCAGTGTAGGTTAGTACTAAGAATTTGTTTTCGTACATGGATATATCACGACTGTTTGTTACTTTACGTCCTTGAATGCAGAAAGTATAGCTTCCGTTGTTTGATACTGATACCATTATTTTTTATTTCAATATTTCTTTTATTATTATTATTATTATTATTATTATTATTATTATTATTATTATTATATCACAATTATTTAAATTTCAGACATAGGAATTATTTCTAAATTTCTCTGCATAGGAAATACAGTTCAAGTGTTTCAAGACATTACATCCCCCAATTACGGGTTAGAAATTATCCTTACAATATTATGCAAATTCATTTGTTCCCAATGCAACAATAACATGAAAACGCATTTATTCTCAATGCAACAATAGCATGAAAACGCATTTATTCCCAATGCAACAATAACATGAAAACGCATTTATTCGCCATGCAACAATAGCATGAACACGCATTTATTCCCAATTCAACGTGAACACTAATAGTAAGACTACTAAGGGGATCCAAGAAAAAAACCTTGACACCACACTGTATACATCGATACATGATTGACCGAAATAAATTTACATGAAAATAGCATAACAACATATATAATCGAGCAGCGAATAACGGCAGCAATTACCATGTTCTTATGCAAGACCACGCTTATATACTTGACCATGCCTTCTTTCCTGAAAGAAAGATTAAGGAAAAAATTAAAAGAAAGTGTCAAAAGGTCATCGGAAGCAATCCGCTGATATAGCACACATAGATTCACAGTTAGCGAGTAATGACAAAGTGGCTACAAAATACAAATAAGATGATACAAATGTTTACATTAACATTACACTAAGGGCACTTGAATACAATCATAACTAAATGCATTCGATAAATATAAACTACCAACTATATTATAGCACAAAACCTAAGAAGATATAGCCTTAAAATAAATGAAAAATTAAGATGAAAGCTGGTATCTAATCTGTTTCCGATATAAAAAAATAAATATATGGTATAAATATCTTAGCGAGTGACTGTGACTATTTTATTTGAGAACCTAAAGTACCCCTGGAATTGATTTTATGTGTCTTTTTCAAGTTTACGATGTAAAAATAATATTTGTTTTCTTTTCAGATTTGTTGTAATTCATCATTTAAGTATAGTTTTTGAACATTTTAGTTGCGATCGTACAGTACCATAGTCTTGAAGTGAGAATTTATTTTCTGTATATTCATTTCTAAAACATATATTGTATGTCTTAACCGCATATTCCCTCGTATGCTGTTGTAAATAATGTTGAACGGTACATATTTCATCTGATCGAATCTTTAATTTTTATAACAGCGGTATAGCAGGAAGTAAAATATCGAATATTTGTCTAAGCAAATTATTATCTCGTTTTTATGTATAAGTTGTTCTAGTTCTAAGATTTGTTTCTGATTTTTGTACTTATTCTCCACATTACTGTCAACCAAGCAGAGTCTATCCTCAATAATGTTCCGTTCTTAGGTAATATTTTGTCCTTGTTCAAGCTTCATATTAATCAAATCTTTTGCTTCCTTTCCTCGTTATGTTACAAATACGGCCATAGTGGAAGTAAATATTACTCGTTTAACCTTGTGCAATATGTTTGTTATGCGTTATTCTTGAAAATTAAACGCTAACCATGGTACTTTTAGAAGATATTGCGATATACACGTACTTCAAAAGGAAAGCAGGCTTTCCACTTAATGTGACAAGCTGATGCAAATATTTAGAAGATAAGCTTTAAACCTTTTATTGAATATTGTATACGTTAATAACTGATACACAATGTTAACTGAAAAACGTTCTATGATACGCAAAGACTTTAGTAAACATTATCATTGAAACATAAAGTGTGGTTTTGTTGATTTGATCTTTGAAACCATTTTCATTTTAGGCTTAGAAACCCACACACCGTATTAGATAAAGTATATGCCTTTATAGTGCGACTGCATTTATCTATCAATTGCTAGTAACAATTGCTGATTTAAAGTATACACTCGTTACTTTTATTTTATTTTTATATATGTACTACATGTATTCTGCATCTATGCTTTCTTTGTGGTCAATAATTTCTTCAAACGTGTTCAATGTATATTTTGATGTTATGTGCTATGGACAATATTGTAATACCAAATATCGTAAACTTTTCCTTCTATAGAACATATATTTGACCACGGCTATTACCAGTTGCATTTGTTAGAGTCCGTGTAGTAGTATATAGTTTTCTTTAATTTGCAAACGTGTTACCGTTGGTACTTCGAAGGATATTTAGCAATGGAGTAAAACCTAAGCATTTTGCACGAAACGCCTTTTCTTCTGTTTATGACTTTACGATATCGTCTACTCAATTGGTGAGTCTGTTCTAGATAGCATTATCATTATACTTGCTTGCATGCCCCTAAATATCTAGTTGGACTTTTCATAATTCCCGTATGTAATTTTTGTATGAGTTAAATGTTTATTATTGAACGTAATTAATTAGGCCTCCTTTAATAGATCTTGTACCAATACCTTGCAGTGAAGTACTAGCACCACACATAGCAAGATAGCAACAGTGCCGGAAAGCTGAAACCATCCGCAGAAATTCTTTTACCGGTTTAAACTGTTTTCATACTTGTATACACTCAACTCAGAACTTTGCATGATACTTTGTATTTCTCTCCCAAACCCTTGTACTGACTGTTCGTAATGTTCATGTGACCCGACAGCAACAATAATATACGTATACTTTATCCCGGTGGTGTAGGCTTTGTCACTTAGCGATAACGCCACGGTAATGATTAACGGTGGGTCGCTTGCTACATTTAAACTTCATATCTTCCTAGTGTGTCTTATGTGACCTAATATATCCTAAGAAACTAAAAACGTTATTACATCGGGTCATCTCTTTGTGTGTATCATTTGTGTGTATCATTTGCATATATGTCCTTAGGTGCGGCTTGTATTCTTGAATTTCTTTAAATAAATGTATTTTTAGCATTTTTCTAAGCTAATTATGAATTCTTATTTCAATATGTAATATCTAAAATTCAGCTTTTTACACTTTCTTCAGCTTTTCTCATCATTAAAATAAGCAAAGAAATGGACTACAAACGTATTAACATGAACGAGATGAAATTCATGTTCACGATTCTGAAAATCGTATACTGGTAATCGAAGAGCGACGGTATTTGTAAAACTGTTACTGTACACTATAAACATAAACACATTATTCACTAAAGTTTTAGACGTCAACGAACTGCTTAAACGAGGACTGAGAATATACAAGCACAATATGATTTGTAACTGCATCAAATTACTATATAAGAGAGTAAATAACTGTTTTAAATGTTTCCGGTTGGATAAGATGAGATATAAATTTAAGTGAATATTTCAGTGAAATGCCAATTCAGGTCGGTATATGAATACAGTGAAGCTGTTGAGGTTATGTAAATGTACTTGAGATAATATCTTTAATATAAGAATATAATACCTTTATTAATAAAAGATACAATGTACGTTGTTGTTTTAATAGTAAACCTCTTAATAAATATAAATCAATGTCGTCGAGATATGTCAAGCATTTATATATGAAAGATTAACATTTGTAACAATAAATCTTATCTCTAAAATTGTCAGCTCCACCAACTAAGCGCTGCAAGGCAGATATAAGACAGGATGAACACTTTTTGATTGCCTCTCTGGATGATCCAGAATATTGTGGAACACCTCGAGCGTCTGTCCACTGGATGAAATATCCTGACAATTTATACATAGTAAGTAATATACTTTAACTCTACATCTTTATTTAAATATATCCTACAATTCACACACAAACACACGCACACACACAAACACACACACACACACACACATATATATATATATATATATATATATATATATATATATATATATATATATATATACATGACTTTCTTTACTCACAGATTAGATCTCTTTGCATAAATAATCTATTCAGGAGTCAAAATATATTGCAAGGGTATATATGAATAATCGATGTCCCGAAAATATCTGCAAAAAAGATTCCAAACTAAACGAATAATGTCTGTAATGCCCGGTATTCAGATAATATAGTTTGAATACTATACTGTATGTAATATACGGTGCAGATACTACGTTAAATTGTTAACCTTCGTTTTTACAGACCAAAATATTTCCTTAAAAACAATCACATGTGATGAGTGCAATCGGGATATACTTTCATAAAATGACTAATACAGCTACTAAAAGACTAACGCGCATATACTTTCATATAACTGGGTAAGGGTACGGAGTAAAAAAAGACGTGCGTGGGCGTGATTGAAATATCCATGACCGGAAATTGGACTCATTTCGTCGCTGGCAGACAGAGACATGCATAGATTTAGAGACTCTAAGAGAATGAGGCAGAGCGAAAGGAAGAGAGGAAATAAGACGGTACAATATAATACAATATTGTAATGCATTTTGGTGAGTTAAATCACTTTGTATAGACTGACCGTAAATGGAAACTCAAAACTGACTTTCAGATTAAAAAATGTGCGGACTGATACGACTGAATGAGACGAGAGAGAGAGAGAGAGAGAGAGAGAGAGAGAGAGAGAGAGAGAGAGAGAGAGAGAGAGAGAGAGAGAGGGGGGGGGGTCAACATTTGTTTGTAAAATGAATATATAAACCCAAACAACTTTAGAAATATCTATAACGTTAAAACTCACCACTCAAACAATGATTCAAATTGAAGCATAATATGTATTCTAGCAGCACTCTTAATATACAACAATTGCATATGCAAATAAACATCCCCAACTCCCAACATGGTTGACAGCGTTTGGTGTTGAGACATGCATTCGAACGAGATAAGACAGAGTCATCTTGCCATTATTGTACACAAAGTAAAACACATCTGCATAATAATTATTAACCACATTTCTGTTTTGTCATCGTTTCTTGGGATATAAAATTTAAATAAAAGTCAATGCATTTTCCAATGGCAACTTAAATACAGAAAACATTATTCATTCGGTATACATTTTGAACCTTGCTATGTCACATCACTGAACCGAGTGGAAAAAACGTTTATTGTCATAAAGGGTGCATTATGGTCTTGTAGACAATTTATAGGAATCGACTGTATTCCAGTGAATAGTAGATTGTCAATAATGATGGTTCTTGGTAGCTGAATATCGTTTATTTCGGTGAAATAATCTGAAGTAACTTTAAGTTTGATTGAGAAAAGGAAACGAGTTCGTACTGTAGTTCAGAAGCTCAAAATGTTTACAGGTACTAGATTGTTTCTTCCCAAAGGTAATGATAAGCATATTATTTTATTCCTGACATTTTTTAAAGAAGAGTTATGTTAAGTATATCGACGAAATCGACTCGTTTCCTGTCAAAATCAGCTATTGGAGGTTTCCAATGGCCTATCAAGTCTTCTTACAACATTATAAAGACACTATCTCCTTGGAAAACAGCCCTTTGCGTCCTCCATATAAGTTTCCATCATTCTTTCTTGGCTCAGTTTTAAGCACTGTTCGTTCAGTAATTGACGATCATGGCGAATTTGAAATCAAGATACTGTATGACTGTTTTGGCCAAATGGTACAGAAACATGACACTAAATGCTGCACTATTTTACACTAAATGCTGCATTAATTTACTCTCTTGATCGTGACACTAATGGTTTTGTTGTTTGTCTTGTTGTCTTGTTTTATTATTTTATTCATTTAGAGGTTGCATATGAAACTGTTGTAATGTTAGCACTACTGGAAATGATTCCATATATATATATATATATATATATATATAAAATTTGTTCTATAACAAATTTGTTCATTGTACTAAACTTAGAGTCGATATTGTTTTCATAATAGCTTAAGCATTGTAGAAATATTTTCCTACTTGTATAAAGTAAAATTGTTGAAGATTATAACTGCCACCTACAGCTGTGCCTATGAAGCATTGTACAAAGCTTTTAAATGTTCGTTGAATTCTCCGTTTAGATATTATTAATATGTTTCTACAAGCATGTACATTTAAAGAAGGGTTTTACTGACTGAATTGAAATGTATATGATTCAAATATGAATTTACATTTTTATGCTTACTTTATCCTAATGCACAATTTGTTTTTTTAAGATCTGATACATATGTTGGCTCACGTAAACTGTATTTGTACTATGACTTGAAATATTATAAAAACTGCACACAACTACCTTGATTTTCTGTAATGAGTAGTCCATCATATCTAAAACTACAAATTAGGGTCAAAAGCAATTAACACAGCCAGATAAATGTTGGACATGTTCTTTCACAGAGAAAAACTGTAATAGAATTACAGCCTGGAACAGAAGCCAGAATATATAGAGCATCTATTGAGGGTGAGGCGCTAAAGTGTTTGAAAGACTCCGCGGAATGGAACAACTGTGAAAACTACACTACACGATCTATAAAAGGACATACGACTTATTGTTTTCTTCTCTCATTTATTTTATCATTATGCTGATGATTCTATTAAGGCATTGTGCATTGCCAAATACGACTACGTTATCACAATTGTATCGCAGGTGGTATTACGGTCTTAAGAGCTTCTGTGTTTAGAGCCACTTCCTTTATATGCCGTCTATCACGTCCTACTGAAGGAGCTATATATTTAAACTTCGTCGCAAAAATTTAAGGAATCAAATCGCATGTGTTGTGTTTAATTAATAAACAGTCAATCTAGAAAAGCAAATTTACGCAAAGTTATTAAAGTTATTAATATCACTTATGAGTTTTTCAGACAAATGTTTATTCAAGTGGCGATTGGTGGGAAAATGTTTTAGTGCAAGCAATTAATACGCACAATCAAATGAACATAACATCTGTTTTTAAATAAACACAAAATAGAAACACTCTTGCAGTCTTTACAGAAATATGATAAAATGATGACTGCTAATGTATAAAAACGAACCAAGATTAAAAAACATTATGATCATACATGCATATTATGAAAACCCACCTAGAAAAGTACAATGTTTCCTCTCTGATATAGGAATTATCTCTATCTCAAAATTTCAAAACAGAAATTCATCGAAACTCAATTACAGCAATTTGTGAATTACAAATAATTTGATAATATTTATGTTAAATCCAGTTGTAGAAAGTAATAGACAGATTTAGTCTTTCTTAAGGAATGAAAAGCGCAATTGTATCTTCTAACGTCGAGTATCCCACACAGTTTATAACGATATAAAGCAATTTGTTAACCAGCGACATCACGACAAAGACATACTAGAATAACCACTTCATAAGCAAAGTACTCATAGTATTAAAAACTCGAGGAATAATGTAGACCTTAACTTACTATTAATATTTAATTCAGACTTCCAGTTTACGTGGATGTTTTGCTGAATGTTTAGAAGATAGCACATGTCTTTGCACATGAGCGGTCAATTTAGAATGTGAAAGATTTTATCGATTGCATGTGATTTACACTGTTATGCACGACGCTTAGCACAGTTTTCGATTAACCATCATATGTATATACATACATATATATATGTATATACATGTCGTTATCCATAACCTCCCTGAACATGAATTTGCGTGAAAGTTTACTTTCTTTAAGGTCCAGAGACCTATAATTCTTCCAATTAATTAATTTGAACGAAGACACGTTCCTGGAAGAGTTTGGTCTCAAATTAACAACATATATACATGATTTTCAAAGGATTGTTTTTTTTAAAAAAGGGAAACAAATTACTGCATATTGCTGAGTTGGGGGTCGGTATGCCTAAAAGTAGATAAAATTGAATTGCAGCCTTATTGTACGGGGTCTGGTAGATTTGGGTCTTTAGACTACCTTATACTGTCTAAATTGGGAGCATAATATCGGGACAGAATTTTATGATAGTCTGTTCTCATATTAAACTTATATTTAAATTTTCGCTATCTGACTTCTGACTTTCGAATTTGATACGTATTGTTAATTATTATTTGCTGTCTATATTTTTCAGAGGAATGTCCAACAACATTATCCGATATGCCGCAAATAAAAACAAATGGCGTTGTGACTATTGTTATAGTCTTGTTGGTCCTAGTTATTGTGGGCGTCATTCTATATATACTTCAGAGACGTAAGTTCATATATATATATATATATATATATATATATATATATATATATATATATATATATATATATATATATATATATACTAAGTCAAACTTTTGTAGCATTTGTCAAGTGTTAATTAGCATACTGCTTACCGTGAATTTGTTTTGGTCATGAAATGTAATGAAATCTGTACCTTTTAGTTTCTAAAGAAATAGGCGATACATTCAGAGAGTTGAAAAATTAGCTTACTTTACGTACTTATCAAAACAGTGAAAGATAATAACCTCTCAAAGATTTAACATGTATATTTTATTTATTTCCGAGAAAACAAAGTGAAAATGAGACAAAACAGCTTACAATGTTGCGAATTAAATCTAAAATATAAACTAAGAAACTTAAAATCCAGAAAAAAAAATTTAGTAAACGTCCAGATAATATCTTAAACTGAAGTCGATGACCAAACAGATAGCTGTTGAAGTGCTGATATGCCAAACGTCTTTTGCTGAATCACATAAATATAATTTCAGGTTTGAAGTCATTAAAAATTCCAATGAATGTATCTATGCAGAAATTGTGAAAGAGTAACAACCAAGATAATTTTTTCAGCTGCATTCAAATTATGAATGCAAAATTTATCTTTCTTTTATTTAGAAAATGGTTGTATTGTTCTTGGTATTTATAGATTTAGGATAAAAGGTAGCTATAAGATGTACAATGTTTCCTTCTATACACAAGCAATCACACGCATATGTATGCATGTATGTATGTATGTATATATATATATATATATATATATATATATATATATATATATATATATAGCAAGAAAGTGAACTAGAGAATTAAATGTTTCTTGCACAGACACGAATCATTCTAAAAACGACAACTTTTGACGCTTCTAAAATCTTTAAATCACATTGTTTGGTCATGTATAGCAAAATTGTTGCTTGCATTTATATTACATGCATTTATATACGATACTTAATTAGTAAAAGAAATCAATATGCAGTGGTGGTGCTTTAACACTTGATATAATTTCATACTTCACGCGTCTAATGCATAATTACGAACGGAATGAACGTAGCGCAGTTGAAAAATGGGACGCATATATGAGTTATATTTTAATGACAGCTGTATCATTCACTTCCTAGCACCTAGATAAAATGTATTACAAAGTATTTGCAAGAGCATATTAAACTATTTTAATTCAGTTACACTCAGAACTATTTACATGCGACCGGTCAGTAATTTCAATGAAATATAAATGAAATAAACAAATATCTGTCTGTCGTGATCATTTTCTCTAATATAAGTAAAAGATGGTTGAAAACATCGTTAGTGATCACTGAATTTCTTAAACAGCTTCTTCATTGATCTGAACAATACTCAGATGTTATGTTCTATCGCTAATCTTTGCTTCCTTTTAGTTCTACTGAATGACGTCTGTGTTACTTAAAAGACAATGCTGTCCTTGCCAGCAATTTCAACTAGTGTATTTATTGCCTTCTATTTGTTCACACTTCCCTACAATACTGCCTTTTGTTTTGATACAAGTCATTATGCATTTTACGCCTATTTTGGAGGTATTCAAACCCCATCATTTAAACTAGTTAGTATAGCTAAAACAGTATGCCAAGATTTTAAATCTCGTTTGTTAATTTGTTTATCTGAAATAACGCATTTGAACTAAACTAATAACTGTATTTTGACTGTTTTAGAATCAAATTATTGACTTTGAACATTGTCCTATACAAGGCTATGTGGTTGATGATCTGGTATGTTATATCCTAGTCATTCAATGATGTGCTGCTCGCTTATTTTCTAAGAGTAACTTTTAACTTTTACGCTTGTATCTGCCAAATGCCTTGATGTGCCAAAAAATGATTTAAAATGAGATATTTATAATTATTTAAAGCAATACATATGCTCAATCTATACTACATAATTGGTTATTGAAAATAGATCTTACCATCATAAAAGTGTAAAGTTTTGATTGTTTTTAAAAATCACCGTCCATTAGATGCAACGTCTAAATGACAACAATTTTGTGCACTCAATAAAAATTCAGCATGATCATCTTGCATGCATTGAAAGTTTGCAAAGTTATTTGTACGCGTTCAACATTAGATATTTTTTTCCTTTTGTTGGTTTGTTTTGTTCGAATAATTTTCTGTAACGTCTAGTTTTCTTCCATTATCTAGCATTCACTGTTAATGAAACACTAATATTTTCGATTATTCTTTATCCTCATTGTTAAATTGTCTTCCATCCGTTGAGGTTTCAAGAATAAAAGCAAATAAAATGTTTTTATCTTTTATTATTTACAAATGATTAGTTTTATATTAACCTATAAGTTATCTTGTAAAACACGTCGTAAATTAATATTACATCTTACAAATAACATATTTCTTATCTTTAACTCTTATAATATTATCTTGTAACCCACATTATGAGGTATCTTGCATAATATCATTTTATGTACCAGAAACGTAGATAAGGTTTATTGTGTTATATTAGCACTCCGTTTGGAAATTAGGTAAATGGCATAAACACGGAATGATGTGTAGTTTTTCTTGTAGGTATAGTTAGAAACAGCAAACAAAGTTGTCTTGAATGGTGGAAAATGTGAAACAGATCATATTATGTTTTCCTAAGACGATATAACACTATATATTGGGATGTGAAACAGTTGAAATGTGGTGAAAGCAAAGCTAACTCAATGTAAATTCGTATGCGTGTTTGAATTTCTTTCATAGATATTGTGTCATTTTCCATTTTGACTCATTATTGTGCTGAGTCAAAATTTATCAGACAATACATATTTTGATTCTACATAATGCTTTTCTGGTGTTTCATCAGTACGCTTTACATATCCACTAAAATTTTTTAAAGTTTGTATTTTAATTTTTCGTGAATAATTCAGTTTGTAAATAGTAGATAACCATACGGTATAGTCAATAATAAAATTCCTGTTGAAACTATATTTTTTACAATATTTAGAATATGAATGTCAATTTAGTACTGAAGATTGTTAATTGTCTTTCACGCTCATTTCGTCATTGATCTTTATTGTATGTAGCTTATATAGTCAATAAAAACAAATAAAATGTCAAGTGTACAAAACGAGCGATTACAACGTCCCTACATAGATATCTTATGAGAGATCTTGTAAGGTAATCTATTTTACTACAAGAGTTTCCAGTAAGATTAAAACTGATTTCCTTCAAGCATCCTAGTGAATTAACTGAATTGTTTTCCTCAACAGAATAATCAATATGCTTTTAAGTTATTATGATCCTTTAGAATATCGGCAATATTATATTAATGACATAAACGTCAGTAATGTATTCAATTATGCTCGGTATCAAATAATTAACATTATTTTGTAATTCACCAATTAAGAACGTACGATAAATTTTGAAATAAAACTGTACATAACAAAATCTGATAAGACATTACACACCTTAGCCGACTGTGCAATACAACGAATACCTATAACAGTCTTATTGTATGTGTTCATCGTATCCACGTCATTTTGTTAGCAATTTCACCATCTATCTCCTTTTAAATTACATTCGATGATGTTTAAATGTGCATGTCTTTAGTAATATTTGTTCCCCTTTAATGTATGCAGTAATGTACAAACTCCATTTTATCGATATGCAATACGTTGGAAGTCGCAATACTTACTTATATAAATAACTTTACAACCTGAAGCATGTGTATGTTCACATACTGTAACAGTAAGAAAAAGTTTATTTTATTAGTTTTTATTTATCTACTACAGATGGTGCGGAAAGACTTGTTGGAGACACAGAAACGTAAAGAATGAGAATTAGCTATAATTTGAATGTCCCTTGGTTGTACTAACAAATTGGTATTGGTCAGTATAGTCAGTTAGTCATGGAATGATTAAGTACAATTCGTTTGAATATAGCACAGAAATATCAAACCTTTTAATGCAAAAGTTGATGAAGGCAAAATAGTAATAATAACACCTGTCGAGATCTAACATTGTTACCTGGCATCTACTAGAATTAGTTTCTTGCAAGCTTGGATTGATATTTATCCGATCACAGCCTATTATATTCGTACAGCAGCAAATAGTGCATCTATACATCAGATTCAGGAATCACGTCAGTAGTGATGGACAAAGTTTAAACAACGTCGATACCAGTGATATGTACAAACGATCCACTTTAACATTCAAGTGGATTAAGCTACTGCTATATGGATTAGTAACATAAATTACAAATATAATTAATGGATAAGATGACTCTCAGTCTATCAGTGTAGAGATTTGTGCCAAACATACCAATCACACAAAGGGAGTTTAAAATTGTGACAAGATTGAAAATACAACACAGAAACTGACAATACTAATAAATACAGTTTGGTTATCTTGAAACCAAACGATCGATATGTAATAAATGATTGATTGCAAGAGGAAATAACTTTTCAGAATGTATTACAAAGGTAAATACAAATTTTGTCTTAGTATGGGAGATATCTAGTTCAACCAAGACAAGATAAATTCTACGAGAAATAGAAGTCTTCGTGGGACATAACTTATCTCGTACGATATAATTGTTATATCTCTCACCGAGCAAGGTTCAATACATCATTTATTATTGCGATTCATGGGGACACGTGAATAGAATGCTGGAGGCATGTTGCCAACTTCTGCACGTGATATCATGTGCTCATATTATTGACTCTGCTATATTAATGAGGTTATATATTATGCACTTAAGATGAAAATTAACGGTACCATTAATCATACTTATATGCACTATCCATTAAACAAAACTCATTGACAACGGCCAAGACAATAGTGTGAAAATAAATTATTTCGATTCATTACAATATTGCATATTGACAAATTTTAATGATATTACTAATAATAGTACATTGGTATTTGACTGATTGCGACTTGTTTTATGTATAACATGAAATCACTGATACTGTCGTAGCCAAATGTCTTTTAGTATGTTCTATATTGTGCGCATTAGTTCATATTTACATTTCAAGCATTACTCTCACTTGTTTCCTGATACAATATCGTGTCATAAGACAACATCCTAAAAATTTGAATTCATATAGTATCGTATACAACTACTACTACTACTACTACTACTACTACTACTAATAATAATAATAATAATAATAACAATAATCAGGCTTTTGTATAGGGCCTAATCTTTAAAAGCTCTAAGCTCTTTACAACATCTATAATGATATCACAATATAAAAATTCAATAACGTTCTAAAACGTTATAACCATATATACCTATTTGACTAAACTGTTAAAGAAAGCTTTACTGTATATACCATATTGTTTCGTTAGATGTATTATTCAATTTAATTTGTATTGCTTGCAGGAGATTCTCTGTGATTATTTGTTATGTATATCTGTATTTTGTAATTGACCTCGTTCCAATATTGAGTTATGGGTCTACCTGACTAGTGCCATTAATGTTGTATAGGGCATAATACATTAAGTATATTTCTCCATGATATGTATTAAACATTCAGACATTGGAGGCAAACATATATACTTGTATTTGAGTTTAGGATATTAGTTTGCAATTTATAAATTCCTGATATTGATGTCAATCTGGAATGTTTAAAATAGACTTTAGCTACATCATGGTTTTATTATTGTGTCTTAGCTTATAATGTTAATGTTGTTATTGTCAAATTTACTCTTTCATATCGTAACGTCCGAGAGATACTCAGTTTTGATTAAATAGTGTTTGCATTAAATCATTATTTAGAAATTATCATGGATTAAGTCACCGACATTTTAGATTATATCCGAGCAATACATGTAGACTGTCAACACATCGCTACATTCCACGTTATTGGCGCATCAGCGGATTTAAAACTCAGGAATATATTTGGAACGCTATATACACGGCGTTGTGATATAGCGTTTTAAAATATTTGAATTTACAATACTGCAATGTTTGAAAAAGAGTTTTACGTTTGTATTCAAGGGAAATATATTATTTGTTGAAGTTTATTAAACGTTTACTTTTTGCTCGTTTTGATTGATTAGCTTACGATCATATATATATATATATATATATATATATATATATATATATATATATATATATATGTATATGTATATATATATATATATATATATATATATATATTTGAAAATGCAAAGACGAAACATATCGAATAAAGATACGATAATAAATAACAAAATATAACATTAATAATATATATATATATAAGCCAGTTGTGCTTGACACAAATTATATTTAACTATTAAAAACATCAAATTCATTTATGATCCTTATGATCAGTCGATACCATGTCTGACCGGTATCATGCGGCGGCTAAATGGGATGCTTGCAAAATATATTGAGGCACAAACAAAGGTTTTGAATTATATAAATGTCATATTTTGTTTTTTATTATCGTATCTTTATTCGATATGTTTCGTCTTTGCATTTTCAAAGAATTTAAGTATAGCAAATGTCTTTCCAATTTGTAGTACTTTGTTAGGCTGTCTATATATTGTATCGTGTCAATCAGACAATCTTTCATAAACGACGTATGCGACCATTTGGACAATTACATGTGATGGAGCAATTTGTTTTATGATTATCCTCTCTGATACCTATCTTGATTGGATATTGGGATTATACAAAATGTTCCCCATTAGATCAAATTTGCTAACATCAGTCATCAATATGAAAATTTCATTTTGAACAGCCATCACCCTGATTTCATCTCTATGCCTTTTACAATTTAATTGCAGTTTTTTTATTACAATTAATACAGCAATCAATGTACACTTATATAAGTATAGAATAGACCTACAGCGAAATCTTCTCGATGTAAATTCAACTGATCTGTGATTATTCAATTCAATAGCAAATATAGCACAAATTGCTGTTTGGAAATGATCGGTTGACAAAACGTTTGTTCCTGTGTTTTGAATAAATTGTCTATTAAACGACGAATATGGCATTCATGATGTTGTAAAAGCCATTTAAAAGGTTTTCATCATTTTATACGTATTTAAAAAGTAAACCACTCTAATTGCCCATACACCTTGTTTAAATGCTAGTTGCCAATTCACTATATAGTCTTAATTAGAATTATGTTTAAAGTTAAACAACGTGATTTGTATTGGACATGGTAATTTATTCTAATTACTTGTGACCTAAATGACTCATTGGTTTTGCAGTTCTTGAAAGCTCATATAAAAGATATGAAATGTTCTTTTAAAACTAATACTTTACCGTAGTGGTTGGTTTATTTAAGGAACATTATAATGTTCTTTCGTGGACAAGTGGATCATACGTTTTAAATTATTTTCTTTACAGAAATAGGATAAATGTAGTACTGTGCTTCTAGCGGTGTCCATTGTTTCGTCAAATATAGCAATACAACGTTTAAAGCAATCTGTATAGAAACCATGTATGATATATAGGCATTGTGTATAATTATATATTGTTTCATTCAGGAATCACGGGCCATTTCTTAAATACGTAAATCATCCACGGACCCTGTGTTGATAGCATCTTATGAATCGAATGTCAAATGTTCATTCATATGTGTAATTGTGTCTGTTTAGAACATGCCAGCATACAACTTAGGCAGTAAGTATTATTTGGTAATAGGCATGTGCAGCCACGAAATTCAAAATTGCCACTCGGCATACTGTTGTGTTACTCCATGTGTATTTACAAGTCTTCAACGAAAGGATATGATCTGAAAAAGGTCGGAAGATATTGGTAGAAAACAACGCATCAGTGTGTAGTTGCAGAAGAATCTAAAAAATACCAGTAAACATCCTATATCTAAATCTATTTTTAAAATACAAAAACTGTTCTAAAAATACATTTATTTGTTGTATTCCGATTTACATATCATCCATCCGTATCAGTGGATGGGAGGAGTAGTGTTTAATATATAGGACTAAGAGTCCCTTTGACAATCAGAACATGTGTACATCTCCTTAAGGAAAACATGGACTTTCACATGTACCGTAACATAACGTATATACGGACTTAATGTCGTATTTCTCTATTAAGTTATTTAACCTCACATTATTGATAAGACTAGACAACATATTGAACTTGAGTGTAGTTGCATAAGGCGACGATAACAATGAAAGCAACATTTTGATATCAATTATTTTTTATTACAAAACTCGCACATTTAAACGAAGTAATACCAACAGGCAACACAGAACATGACTAGCCTGCAAGACTACAGGACCATAGAGAGAGGGAAGAATGACAAGGAGGAAATTGATAACTGGTATGAGCAAAAGGTACGAGGAAGATAATACTTTAATAACATGTTTTGATAAATACATTGCCAACATAATCTCACATACTGACCACAAAACAATAATACGTATATCAAATCGTTTTAATCTTAATCATATGCATAACGTCACGTGTTTGACGATGAGGTTATTGGAAGATTGGAAGAGATTGTTCCAATGATCAATATATGGAATATGATACTATACAATGAAACTCTCCGTGACGATCAGATCATAGTTCATTGAAAACATACTAAATATATAATATATGTATGTATAGATGGGGAGAGCCACCGCTGTGTGTCAACTAAACGTTTAAAGTTTTATGACTAAGAAGCTGGTGCAGGAACGTAACAATGGAAATAATTAGCACAAGTTTTCTTTATAATGAACGTGAGCATAAATAGTTTCCCATTGTTGTTAATACGAATGTTTCACAAAATATTCAGTGACTCCTTTTCATATTATGTATTATTTGTAATATTTACAATAATTTCCTTTTGTAGCTAAATACAATACTTAAAGGTCATTGCAAAAGTGTTGCTCAACTTTTTAGTATAATATCACAGTAGTTTTTCTTGTAAAATCTGACACTACACAGCATGGTACAAGTTAATGTTGCGAAAACAAATTAGAATAGGAAACATGGATCCTGCCTAGATTACAGTTTGCCTAATTCTACCGATGGCATTTGATAATGTTTTCAAAATACCACATCTAGTAACGAATGATGTATTGGCACTATTTGCGATGAGAAAATAGTAAGACAAGTGCTGTCAGGCAACATATGCAAAACGGCAGTTGAAGGTCCTGATCCATCTCTTGATAGCAATTGGTCAATGATCTCAGATATTACGGCATCGCTTTTAAATTACGTTGTGGCAAAGCATAATGATAGTGACTATGAAACAACTTCAATAGCATGTACAAAAACCAATAATTAAAACAACACCACTTATTGGACAATCGAAATGCGAAGAAAACCTGCATTTATTAAAGAATTATAATAAACTCTATGCCTTCTTGCATAATGCATATTTAGAGGATGGAAAATATATAAAAAAACACAACTATTATTAAGTACGAGGAAATAATATTAGTATTTTAATAGATTTGCATGTGTTGTGAAAGAAAGCAATAGAAAAAATTGGCATCATTTGTTATCTATCATTTTAAATAATTCTCATATAATCGTTTGGATGCATAATTCCAGGGCTATTTATACTGGTGTTTGAGGAAACCACTGCTTTAGTTTAATATCTTTCAGATAACGGTGACGTATATTTTGTATTGTTTATTTCAAGAACAATTAATTGCAAAAACGACAAGGGTCATGTAATGAAGAACACAGTCATGTCATTTGTACAAATTAGTGTTAGACTGATTATCGTCCATAGTGTTGATGCAAAGATATCTGAATTACTAATCACCGCAAACTAACTCGGTAAAAAGGTAGACACCTGTTTTGTAATTAACATATATATCATTCCAATCTTCTTTTCTTCATCATATCTTTATTGAAATATTCTGAACTAATTTGAATGAAATGCTACCATAAGCACCGACTCCTCAATAGTTGTAGATTTGTATACATGGCACATCTCAATCACATTAACCGTTCAGTGCAACATATCTTTTCAACCTAAACGTTTTGAAGATATTATCCCCAAAGATGCACAACCAGCGATTTGTTAAAATTCGTATCATGCACACATTTGTTAAAACATGTAAAAATAAAGTTTCTTTGCAATATAATATGACGTTTAGCTGAATAAAGTTTAAACTGTTTGGAAAGGAAAGGTTTATTCACAAATGTGACACCGCGCATCTTAGCATCAAACCATATTATGCTACTAGTTTCCAGATTCGATGCTGACATTTAATTATATGTAAATATTATTACCATTACGTGGAAATATTTGAGTGACATTTTCAAATTTTGTAACTTTTCAATTCAGTTTAAAATAAGTCATTCGTAATTTATATTTATTAAGAACATGTTAACTTATTCACGTTTGGCCAATCGATGCATTCTGGAAAATCGTATGTTCAGGTGGAGTTGGATAGTATTACCTCAATTCGAGATGAAAACGATGCGTGCCCTATCAAATAAAGCGTTTGCATAGGTTATAGGTGTGAACACTTTAGATGCATACTTCAATACGGTTTATTCGTTTCTTTGTATTTGATTGACCGTACGCTAATTTAAACTCATTAATGAGTGGTAATGAAATTATCAGTGATCAGAAGTAAAAAAACTTAATGCATAAGTTATGGAATTTTGTTTAGTCTGCAAATGATGTAATTGTAAATTGAAATTCAAAAATATCCTAATGACGACTCCCATTTAGCTGAACGACACATTTTATTTCGAGAAACTAATGCTAAAGAGACTACACTATTTAAATTTCGTATAAATAATCTCTATTATTTGACACGTTTTGTTAAATTCATTATAAGCACACATATACCATTACTTTCATAATTATGTTAGGTACTAACGTTACGAAAACCTATTGGAAACTAAGCTAAGTTATCGCAAAGCGTGGACAAAGATGAATTTGATTTACGCAGATGTCTAATCATGTATGTCCCGATCATATATTTAAATTAAAGGTACTGTGATGCAAGCGTTAAAGAATGTATTTTCAGTCTGAGCTTTGTGTTATTTTTAATGTTCAAACAATAACAATATGTACTCAGCATATATCCAGCAAACATATAACATAAATTGGTAATGATATTAATATCATGGAAAAGAATCCAACATATTCAGATGGATAAAGCCTTGACGTCTCTGCGGATGCTCATGTTCATATTGCAAACCTGATACTCCTTAACCTCTGATAGCATATATGTATTCAAAGGAGCTGAGTGGATTGGATGGATGTAATCATTGAATTCCATCGTACATGAGTTAATAGGATTAGAATATCTATGTATTTTCTGACTAACATATATGTCATCTGCCCTCATCGATTGATCAGATTCACTACTTGTAGGAACTATACTTGGTTTAACCAACGGTAATTCTCGGCTTAATCCACCGCCTGTTTCAATGGCGGTGCTCATTTCATCGTTTGCATTGCTTACAATTGTCCATTAGTATTCAATCTGGTTTACTTCTTGTACATTTTCGTTTCCGTCATCACTTTTGGGCACTGTATTGATATTTGAACCTCTGACACCACATATATATATATATATATATATATATATATATATATATATATATATATATATATATATATATATATTAAATGCGTGGAACATTTAAAACGAATTCAATTATTACCATCAAACTATATTCATATTCATATATATATATATATATATATATATATATATATATATATATATATATATATATATATATATATATATATATATATTTATATATATATATATATATATATATATATATATATATATATATATATATATATATATATATGCAGACAGACAGACAGACCCTAATGCGCATATAAATATCCATGTACTCGGGGACAAATATCGTTGCAGTTATTCGAGGGTATAATTGATGTAATAATTATATAAACGTACAATACATACATTATCCAACATGATATTATATACTGAATTTTAAGAAGAGAATAAAAATATACAAAGCAGAAATAAAAGGATATGTGAATGGACCACACAAGTTGCAAACCTATGTATATAAGTCCTAATTAACAGTGAAGATAATGCAAATGTTTTAATCACTTTGTTGTTTTATTAACGGATACATTAATTTGTGTTTGGAGATGACCTCAGTGAGTAGGCTAGTAATCGATGCTAATATGTATATCTTCTAAATTGGAACAAAGTGTACAATCCTAATCGAAATTAGGTTTCATTTTTTTTTACTGGGTGATTCAAGACGGATAATTTGCAAAAGCAATAGAATATAATATATATATATATATATATATATATATATATATATATATATATATATATATATATATATATATATATAAATATATATATATATATATATATATATATATATATATATATATATATATATATATATATATATATATATATATATATATATATATATGACATTTAGTTTTCGATTGTTCCGATTGCCCTTGGTGAGTACAAATAATATGCACATTCTAAGTCGTGTTGTGTTATTTTGTTTAAAGATGGAAACTGGATATAGTCTAAAGAGATCTTATTATGTGCAAATCTTCTGGAATCACCCAGTTGATGCAAACCCTGCTTACAAAACAGTTCTAACCGATATATCATGACGTTTAAAGAGTAACTGTCCCTACATACATACTTTTCATTTCAAATGGTAGAACAAGGACATCATTCAGATATGAGCTCATCTATGTCTGGTCATTTAAACGCATTAAAACATATATCATATTTTCCTTGAATGAAATGTTAAACATATTTTTTAATACTACAGATTCCTACATGATGATGCAATTGTGAACATTTTATTTTTCTCAACAGGTTTTATTTCTGCCTCATTGAAATCGTATAAAGGGAGAATATACAATTGTACTTGCGGGAAACTCTTTCAAAGAGGATCCAAACATATGTATTCATCTTTTAAACTTTAAAATTAAATTTCAGTGAAGTCCATTACTTTGACGTTCAGTTTCAGGCCATGTATAGGAATTGCTGCGTTTTGGAGGAAAGCAAAAATTATTAGTTTGTATGCTTATTATCAAGCGTAATTAATCACTTGGAAGCATCGCATGCAAATAAAAATAGTATGAGAGATTGTAGCGTTCTGTTTCAACGGGTCTATGTTTAATAGTTCGATCATCGAAAAAACTAAACCATGTTTGAGATAGTTAATTGATTCTTGTTAAAGTGAATGTTTTACCAGTCGTTTTTGAACATTGACATTTCTTTTTTTGTCATCCGAGCCTGAGATTAAAACGCCTTCCAAATTACTTTCCAATTATATCTCGTACAATATCCGTGTGTCAGACAAAACTCATATTTATAAATGCGTTTGTAGGGGGAAGATACTGTGTATGACTGTCTAAATATAATTTTTATAAACAATTTCATTTCGTACTTTTCATGAGGGTATGTGGATATACTTTGAAGTATCAGATGCATGAATATAGATATGTTTATCGCTACTCAATGATACGATTTCATATCCGCGATTGTATAACGTACTAACGTGTCCCATTTGATCATGTTCACAATATGGCGTCAATTATTTATTCCTAAGTTCATCTCAAATGTATTACATGGTACTGTCTTCGACAAAACCATCAGCGAAATTTGACAGGTTTCTACTAAGAAGACCAATATGTTTTCGTCACAACTGTAGAGTTGGATAGCGTGAAAATTAAAATGTCAGTGAAAATCATACAGTACCTTATACATTCACATTTGAAGAGGTAGCCGTCATCATGTAAGTATAGATCCCTTGAATAAAAGAGACATTTTCATTGTTGATAGATAGTTAAAGCACCTACGGATATGATATTGGATGCTTCGAGTTGTTGTAAAGTAATAATTAGTACGCACATCCTACCCTATGCGGTGTAAACAAATATTTACCTTCCTTCCCATTCGATCCTTGTCAGCGTGGACCCTAGGCTTTTGAGAAGGGAAAAGCACAAAATAGTGCACGAGTTTAATGAAATGAATCTGCGAAGTTGCGGTCTAGGTCTCTTTAGTCAAGGAGTCATTCGTAGCCAATTCACAATAATTACTTATTGAACATAAACAATTACCATAAAATTCTAAGTCTTAGCAAACAATTATCATCAAACTATGACTGGTTCAGCGTTAATATAGATTAAATACAAACACAATCATATGGATGATTTTAGTTTAGTTTTTGTACCATACTACAAGGCTGGCGTAAATATAGCTTTTATGGGATTTTGAACGACAAATACTTTGAGGCATGAAAGCAAACGAAGGCCAGTCTATTATTGTTTAAAAATGAATCAGAGTACGACATAAATAACATACGGAAAAGAGTTTTATTTGCTATGAACTTACCTTCTGTATCTTCTTTCTTGCTCAAAGTTTGTGTCGTGTAGTGATTGGTTTCTGAAAGAAACAATGTGAATACCTTATAGATATTCTCTTTATTATCAACTCAATGAATGTCACAAACTATGTCCATCAAGTTGAACCCTATTAACAGTTGTCCAAATATATGATAAACAAATAACGGTATACAGCCTCACATACATATAAAGAAAACGTATAAAATGGGCGGCAGGTAAGTGAGAAAAAAGCCCAGACATACATAACCTGCATAAAACAGACAAAATGGGATAGCCTGGTGGGTGAAAAAACTAAATAGATTGACTAGTATGCCAAATATGTTATTTTGGCTGTTTTATACATTTCAGCACTCTGTCGAGCGTTTTCAAAACCTGAGGAGATATGTAACAATGAAGTAAATCTTGTCTAATACTATTAAAGATTTAAAAAAGATATCACGAGAGGATGAAGTTAGATAATTATTTATCGACTGCTGTTTTTTGTTTCAACTCAGTTCAACGGAAATATGTGCGTTACCTCGCTATGATTTTATTTATACTTTTATACAAAAAAGGACACAGAGAGAGTGATGTATGTTATAAATATCATATGGTAAAAGCTACTGAAAAATTTACCTTTTGTGTCCTCTATCAGAGTTGTTGCTTTGGTAGTTTAAAGATCGATCCCTGAAGAAAAGAAAACACAAGTAAATAATGCACGAACGGTCGGCTATATTAAGACACACAAGCTGATCATATGTTGAATACCCCTCACATTGTATCAAAAGGTACCTCTATATTATTCTTCTGATATTTTCTTGTATGACAAAAGGATCCTCAATAGAAAAATGTTTGTATGTCTTTATTCACATCCATATACTATATGGTTTACATGCGTTACAATTTGTTTCTGTATGTTTTTGTATTTATTTAATATTTGTTCTATCCACTGCATGTCTAAAAATGTTATACATTCTATAGTGAAGTAGGTATAACATATTTTAAAATATATGGGCTATTCGTTTTCTGTCAGACACGTGCCATGTCAGTGGATGCAAGTCGTTTTTCGCATCATGCAATAAAAGGTTTTATTATTTTAAAGATGATATCACATATATTGGATGCTACCCACGTTGTGGACGATTGGTTGCTAAATGGTTTGAATGTAAATTAGATAAAGTGCAGGGCATTTCCCGGGAAAGATCGGTTCAATTTTACTACATTTGCTGGTTTTGCTTTTTTTCTCACTTTGTGTAATACTTGTAACACAAGTAGGCAGCTTACGCAAATGCAGTCCGACAGAACAAATTGGAACTTGGTTTGTTTTTTGGGGGCGCGTCAGTATAATTTAATTGAATTTTAACGCGTGATTTGTGCATCGAGATTATAAAGGATTATCTACATTTCAAATTACATACCAATTGTTTCTAGAAGAATAATGTCCTTTATATTCGTTGGATTCAATGGACGCACAGCACTGTACATTCCAGTGTCATTTTTTGTTACGTTCATAATGTTTATAATCACAGTTATTGTACTGGACCAAGATTTATTATCTATCACAACTCCTACTCGATTTGGTTGCTGAATTGTTATACAATTATTGTTATCTGACCAAATCGTAGCAAATGCAGAATCGTTATGCTTTATTTGGATAAAATCTCCATTGTCCAAAGTCATAGAAAAAGATACATTTCGTCCGATTATGCTTTGTACGATTCTTCCTCCTGTGACAGTATTGACTGCAAGGCAGAAAAACACGAGATGCAAAGGTAATGGAGTCATATCCGCTTCTGTTTGTGTAGAAATGTTTTATCAGGACAATGTTACACTTGTGAAAATTAACAAATAAATTATTGTTTTCCTTCTAATATATTGTATGATAAAACTGTTCCAGAAATCACCCCAAAACATTTTCACCATTCCAACAGCAAGAAATGAATGATTCTACACGATTGACGTTTCATCTTCTAACGTATACCAAATAGTATCCCGACTACAACTTGGAAGAAATTAGATTACATTAAAGTGATGTGTTACCATTCACATAAAAGGAAGTAATGTGTTAATGTGGCATGCTATATAACTAGTATAACAATAGAACATATAATCATCAATTCGTCCAATGTATGAGTTAAAATACTAAATCAAGGTATAATTATTTGTTTTAAATGGGCATTTTCAATTTGAATCACTCTTCCTGATAATAAAGGAAAAACATGGTCCAATATATATCGAAACAAAAGAAACCACACATAGGAAGGAACAAATAACACGTTTTTGCTTTCGTGAACGAAAGGTTATATACATACACATATACACCTTTGACACATATATACATACTACGAACACAGGGACGTAGAGAACACATACATACAGACACACATACACGTATATATATATATATATATATATATATATATATATATATATATATATACAGACACACACACAAACACACACACACATATATATATATATATATATATATATATATATATATACAGACACACACACATATATATATATATATATATATATATATATATATATATATATATATATATATATATATATATATATATATATATATACATATATATATATACATGTATAATCATCAGTGTCTTGACCTAGTACACTGTGCTGATTTACATCTCCACTTGTCTTGATCATTTGCCAATGCATGTGCCTCCGCAAACCTTTTCCTGGTACATGCGGTGATGCTGAGTGTCCACTTTTTTTCTCGGTCTACCTCTCCATCTTCTACCTTGCACGCTGCCTTGCAGTACTGATCTCAATAGACTATTGACTCTAGTGATATGGCCATACCATTTCAACTCCGTCTTTTTGACAGTGATGAGAAGGCATTCCCAATGGTCTTCGTTGTGTCGGATGGTATTACGCACTTCTTCATTTGTGATGTGGTCCAAGTTAGAGATACCAAGGACGGTTCTGTATCATCTAAATTTCAAGTTCATGGATTCTTCGTTGGAAATCTGCTGTCAGGGTCCAGATCTCACATGATCACCACAAGGTTGAGATGACTAGTGCTCTCAATAGTCTGATATTAGTTTTCAGACAGATATTATTGTTATTCCAGATGGGTCTTAGATTTGGCATAGCTTCCGTTGTTGGTGCTGCTCTTAACAAAATGTCTGCTCTTGATCCCTCTTCGGAGATTATGGGACCAACATATTTGAACTGGCAAACTGTTTCCAGTTCCTGGTTTCTGACTTTAATCTTGGCAAAGAGATTTTGTTTGACACTATTTGTTATCAGCTTTGTCTTCTCGGCGCTTAACTCTATGTCAGATCTGGCAGATGTTTCATCCCGGTTCTTCACTATGATGGCAAGCTCATCATTACTGCATACCAACCCATCTATGTCGTCTGCAAAGGTTAGGCTGCTAATTATATGTCCTCTAATGCTGACTGTCCCACAGTAGTTTTCTAGGGCTTCGCAGATGATGCGCTCTAAGTAATTGTGGAAAAAAGTGGTTGACATGAGACATCCTTGACATTTTCCATTCCTGCACTGGTAGCCTTCGCGTACAGGGGATTGGTGGCATTGGTAAACATTTGATCCATGTTGTACGTCGTCATTGTGGCCCACAATAGCTCATGCCACACTCTGTCAAAAACCATAAAAGCACCGTGCAGATAACGGTCATAGTTAGGATTAGGAAAATATATATGGATACACTGCAAGATAATTGCAAAAGAGCAGGTCTGAGAATATACGATTCTTAATCATTTAGCAATCAACATTCAAAGAAACAGTGATGTATTTTTTAGGATGTATTATTACACTGCGATATCATCTTGCGCCTGACAGATATAAAGAGTAGTCCCCTTGAATTTCAGAGATGCTCATCGTCAAGTGTGTACTCTAAGATTAATACATTTTTATGGATGCCCTGCTATTCTCTTCTTCAAATAGTTAAATCCCCAAAACAAAAAAACCCACCTAAAATAAAATTGACGTAAGACTGTTTACACTGAAGTGTTTATATATTTTTCAGTACATTGTAGGGTGTTTGGTTACTTCTGGACCTATACTTCATGGGACAGGATTATGAACAAAAAGACTCCGAAACATGTCGCCATTGGAACATCTCTGCACCAAGCTAATAGATCCAAGCTTTTAGTGTACCTATTAGAAAGTGCAGGTCACATTGATAGCTACATTTGCTAGCATTGGTCAATACCATATTGGAAAACATCGGTCCTGCAAATAAAAACACGGTAATCCAACCTAACTAATATTTTCTCTTCTAAGCAGACATAATACAATTTATCTCTAGATGGCAAAAACCAATCCTCCATCCTGAGGTACGTTGACCCATTGCAACATGCAATATTTGAGTATTTCGGGGAAAACCTTGATGAGAAAATATCTGCAAACATCGTGGTGTTCACTACTAAAACATAACTCTATGACGTGGGAGTAGAACCGTTTGAACACCCAATAAGTATCACACGCCTGCAATAAAAGTTCAACTGTTGATATCACTGAACTACTTAAATCTCTATATGAACAGCCAAGGCACACCTGTCAACCAAACATCAATCTGATTTATCAAAAACTCAATTGGATACATGTCATGTGTTCAATCTCCTAGTCATGATACCAAGATGTTACAAACAACTATTCAAAAACTTATATAAGTAGCAGCCTGTATTATGCAAACTAATAACATTATAGTTTTAGCACATTGCATATATGTGTTGGTGCAACAGGAAGTACATCACTGAAACATTTAGCGTGGGTGAAAGCTGGCACAATACAATGTCACATATAATTGTAAAGTGCATGAAATCAATCAGACATCTTTCTTCACCGAACCGGTCTTTAGCGTAGCCCTAGTGTCGTACATATGTTTATGCTTACTTGTATGTTCGTAATATCACTTATATGGATGTAATCAAAACAAAATATCTGGTGTGAGAATGGTACCATCCGTTTTTTTCTCTTGTATATAGTTCGTCAATTTGCAGTCTTTTTTACATTTGTATTGCCTGAAAATCTATAATATTCTATATAAACTGATTTCGATTAATTTCTATTTATCATAGTCAAACAATTTCCAGTTTCATAACTCTTCCACAACATGCTTAAACGTGTGAAAGAAATGCTTCTTATGGACTATCAGTAATACATTGGCTAGTTGTGTTGACCATGGAACTATACACAGTTCTCTCTTGGTAAGCAAAGTAACATGCTAGCAGATAGAGTTATAGCGTGTCACCTATTCGAAAACACATAAAACCCTACATATCCAAGAGATTCGATGCTTTCATGTAATTTCCACATTTTAACTGACGGCCTCGCTACAGTATAATATACTAGCTTTCGTATATTTAAAGACTTGTTATATATTTAAATCTGTATCGAAAATATGTTCTTTCAGGATCTTTGTTAAAACTATATGGCCTAATACATTATAATAATATATTCAAATCCCTAGAACCTATATTGTCCTTTTCAATAGCAATACTAATTTATCTTACACTGCTAACGGTTAGCCAATATTCTTCAGAAAGGGTTATATTTAGTAGGTTTCTATTTACAACATCAGCATTGAAATCAATAAATGTTTCGGTACTTGGTAGTATGTCCAGACGTACGTTAATAATATAATATACTATAAAGTGAAAAATCACATCGTATGTAAAATCATACGGCACATAACAGTCTTTACAAAGGCTGCGGATTTGCATACAAACAGATTGTGTTAGACTGTGAAATAATGGACATAGAAAATTGGATAAACAACAGAGCAAAACTGCTGCTTACCCAGCACAAGCGCTAGCGGAAACTACATATTTCTTTTTTCAAGGGCACAAAGCCACACATGAACAATTATTTAATGGACAATAAAACAAAGCACAATGTATTTGCTGTAAATATTTACAATTAATTAGACAATAAAGTCTGAACGATTTTAAGTCATATCTGTTTGCATCTAGCGATGCTAGCAAGTCTAGAAACATTGATCCCTATTCAACGATTTAGTGGTACTATGGGATGTTTTCGCACCAGTTTTGTAATATATATATATATATATATATATATATATATATATATATATATATATTCAACATAGTATAAAGAAAAGTCTTTTTTTTGCGATACCTGCCAATGCGATATTATTCAAATCCACGTTTAGGTATGTAACACTTCAATCGTCGTATCCATTGGAAAGGTTGTACACGCACTTAGTCATTATTTTATATCGGTTCTATTTGGTTGACAAGCAAATGTGTATTACACACTAACAACACTGTACAGAATAAAACAAACCATGTTGTCTGCATGAATTAAACAGACGTTGTATGATATTGATCTAATGCCTATATAGCATGCGTTGATGAAGGAACTGTTTTGCTAATATATACGATTTTTGAAACTAAACACTCTAAGCATATACATCATTTTGGTACACGAAACATGACGAAATCCATACACTCAGCTTCTTAACATTGTTTGCCCATAAATCACAACTACCTCTCCCATTTAGCTCTAAATTGTAGCAATGTATTTTTATATATGTTCCCATGCAGTTTCAGAGTTCTAGGTCAATATGTGAAAATACGTTTACATATTAGACACTGTATAAGAATTATACCTAACCCATTATATACGAATATATCTGGCGCATAGATACATTTCCATGAATGTAATTACGAAATGACAAACGAATATTTTAATATCATTTGCATTATCAAACACCCGAAACAAAGTCCAATAATTAAGAACGGGAGCCAACGTATAGACACAGACGACGCCATTCAGTTTCAGGTACTCTGACAAACGTTTCCTCCAGATGTTTTGAAATGATTTCATAACATTTGTATAAATTTATTTCGCTTCAATCAATTCTAGTTATAAAATCGTTTTGTCTTTCATATATGGTGTGTGTGTGTGTGTGTGTGTGTGTGTGTGTGTGAGAGAGAGAGAGAGAGAGAGAGAGAGAGAGAGAGAGAGAGAGAAGAGAGAGAGAGAGTTTCCTTAAAGTTTGTGTCATCATTAATAGAGTAGATATAGTTCCTTGCGGAGAGATGTACGTGTTCCCTGAAAGATGTAATCAATGAACCCCAAGCGGAACGAACTGTATTGAAATTTTTTAATATAAATGATTGCATTCTAGCTATATAAATACATTTACATAAAATCACAATTTAAATACAAGAAATACTTATACATTTACAAACTTTCTTCAGACTTACAGGCCTCTTACAGTTCGGAACGTCCCGTCTTCAAAACAAAACCCAAAATACTATCGTATCAATTAAATTGAGCCAAAATGTATAAATATTGAATATTTCAGACCAATACAACAATCACTTTGCAGAAAGGTATCCCACTGAATTTGACCTAAAATACCACACTAGTATGCTTTTAAAGACTTATTTATTTCTATATTAATTATTAAGGATTAAGAAGTTGTTGGTCAATTCGTGTTTTACAATAGTATGATTACAACTGAAGATAAATTATTAACACAATTTCACTTTCCAATACATTATCATAAGGAATAATAAAATAGAATTAAAATAATTAAAGAAAGTTCAAACGTATATGTCATTACCACATTTCTTGGCGTATCTAACAGGTCCAGCAAAGTCGCATCTCACTTATTCACTATTTGAGAGTTTCCATAAACACCAAATTATGACATGCGTTTTGAAGCCTGTTAGTCTTTCAATTGCTGACAGTATACTTGCTAGTTTCCACCATAACGCAATACAGCATTAACGTTCCATTGTATGTTATCTGGTTTTGGATAAGTCATTACAACAGATATTTCCAAGAAATACATGTACATGTACCAATACTTTCAGCAGAAGGAATGTGCTTGCTCAAAACACCTTGTATGAAGGTTACTGAGTCTAAATTGCTTGTCTTGGAATATAAGAAGTAATGTGTTAATCGATGTTATTTTATAATTCCCACATAAAGACACTCTTTAGTGAAATAGTACGCATGTATATTGCAAAAATAGAAACATTCCATTTACTAACATTTTCCTGACACTTTCAGTCAGATAGGGGGAGAGAGATATTCAGGCTAGATTTTCAGATATATTTTATTTAATTGAGCATATTTTTGTTATCTCTCATAAGACAAATTACTGTCACTAAAAGATTTAGAATGGATAATCCCAGAAGTGAAAAGGTAGTAGCAAATGTTGTTGTAAAAACGAAAAAGATGCATACATTAAAATTTATATTTCTTATATGATAAGCGCCATTGTGTCTGTCAAGTCCAACCAATCTACTCGTTTAGATCAGTTCCAAGGACTGATACATACATACATACATACATACATACATACATACATACATACATACATACATACATATATGTAAATATATATATATATATATATATATATATATATATATATATATATATATATATATATATATATATACATATACAGTTATTAATGTATAATTAAATTGTTTGTAACTTAGTTCTTCTGTAGTTTTATTATTATTTCATTGCATGGTAATATAACATTGTATGTTAGACTTGACCTTGTCCAAAACTAAATTCATTTCTGCGTGATCCAAATGGAATTTTTTATATTCTTTGCAAACAACTAGTGCATATCTAAATAATTCTCTATTTTAAAAGATTTAAAATTGGTATTATTTTATATGAGAAGTAAACATGCTGATTTTGGTCAATTTATTGAATGCATTTAGTAAAACAAACATTTAGGTTATATTCTTGCCTAAGTACGCACATGAGAGATTTCCGAGTTGGTAGTTGAACAACGTCTGCAGGGGCAACGTAGCCCACCCAACAAGGGGAGAGGTTGTCTTTGCTGCACTTACTGCATTTTAAAGCTGAGTTTTGTGTGAGTTGGAGAACATACTTTTTCCTCTGAGATCGCTGTTAATTAGCTCGATACCGTTGCTTATCTTCGATGTCTTTCAAACCAGTAATCAAAGCGTGTCGCCAGATGGGTGTGTTTAGAGCAAGCTTTTCCAAGAAATCATGGGCTTTCATGTCGCGTTTGCAAATATCCTTGAAGCAGAGATGTGGCCGTCCGAATGACCTTTTCCAAGAGCAAGTTCCGAATAATAAAGGTTTTTGGGGATCCGTCGATCATCCATCTGACGTACTTGGCTCAGACTTCTGATGAGACGTTGGCGTAGGAGTGTGTTTATGCTGGGAATCTTGGCACTTCTAAACACTTTGTTGTTTGTTACTAGATCTCTCTAAGTTATTCCGAGTATGTGTCGGAAACATCGAATGTGAATGGCGCTCAATCTTTTTTCTATTACGGCGTACAGAGTCTAAATTTCCCTGGCGTACAGGAGAGTTTAGCACACAGGCAGGGTACACGGTGATGTTAGTGTTCAATGCCTTAATGGTGTTATTGTACACTCTCTGCGACAACCTGGAGGGAGTTGCTGATGCCTTTCCAATTCGATTGTTGAGCTTGGAATGTAACTAAAGGTTGTTGTTGATGGTAGACCTCATGATCGAAGAATATACTGATGATTCTTCTTTTTGTTTGATTCTTTTGTTGGGTGGGGGTCCATGTAAGACATCCCGTTTATTTTCGTTAATCTGATAGTCAGCACAATTCCACCGCATGCTTTGGTAAAGCGGCCGATCATGTGTTCTAACTCACCTTCGGTGTGAATTTATAGGGCAGCATCGTTTGCGAAGAGCATGTCCTTCTTGGTTGATTCACACACTCTGCTTTTTGACTTTAGTCGTGCCAGGTTAAACAGGTCGCCATCTGATCGCTTGAATAGGTCGATCCCTTCTGTGGACGACCCAAATACATTATTGTACAGGACAGCGAAGAAGATACAGAAGAGCGTCGGGGACTAGGACACAACTCTGTTTCACTACGCTGCGAATGGTGAAGTGTCAGAGGTGGAGCCATCGTACTGCGTTGTGCATTTCATGTCATCGTGGAAGAACTGGATTATGCTAAGCAGCTATAAAGGACATCCGAATTTCGCAGAACATTTGAAGAATTCGTCTCTGCTGACCAGACGGACCATCTTATTGAGTTCTATAAACTCCAGGAAGATGGGGATGTGTTGTTTTCTGAATTTCTCTTGCAGTTGCCTGACAGAGAATATCATGTAAATTGTGGATTTCTGCCCTGAACGCGCACTGCAACTCTGTATACATTCTGTGAGCAAGCGTCTACAAACTGTTTAGGATGACTCATGCTAAAACTTTATCCATGATGCTGAGAAGGGGTATGTCTCTGTAGTTGTTGCAGTAACTTGTGTCGCCTTTGCTATTGTACACGCTTACAATGTTGGCGTCTGTAATATCGAGAGGCACAACACCATTCACCGCAGCACTGGCAACGGATGTCGTGCAGGTGTGTGCGCAGCACTCTTCAGCCGCACTTGGTGACATTCCAAGGTGCTTTACCTAAGGACAATATTGTATAAGGCCCTCTATATTTCTGCCACAATAGCTGTCTTGTCCATGTGCGGAAGCTTTTCAATATCGTAGATGATTTGACAGAGCTGAAGCCAGCTGAGCTAAAAGCTGCACATTGCTTCTGGTAAACTTTTATGTCTATATTCTTCTGACGTAAGATCGTTTGTATGCCAGGTGAGCACTGGAGGTCTTCTATGACTGGCGTAAGTATGGCGAAGTTAGCCTCAAGCACGTTGTTGTTCTTTGATTGCTTCTTACCAAATATACGTGTGGCTGTGCTGTACACAGTCTCTCTCATGTGATCCATCTCTCTTGGGCAGTGCGGTTTCGAGGTTTTGAATCACATGTCTTGGAGCGGAGATATATACATATATTTAAGTTGTATGTTCTATACAGTATGTTTTGTTTTATCAGGCTGGAATCATTATCTTCAGATTATTACATTTAAGTGCTTATATTCACTGGAAATAAATATTAAGTGCTAAGATAACAATTTTGGATAAGTCATTCACTATAATTTATACAAAATTCAAAAGTCAAATTATATTACTGTGAATCAACACAGGACTGTTGACATAAGAACTCTATATTACAGACACGTAACCACCGTAAGTGTTTTTGATTTCTTCGAGACTTGTACTGACTATATTTGTTAAATTGTACAAAGCTAGATATCTTGTTTCCTTTCTGTTACATATTTTATATATATCTTCTATGTATCTATCTATCCATGAAATGTATCAATGTATGATTGTGTCTATCTATGTATGTATTTATATATCTATCTATCAGTGTATGTATCTATCTATGTATATATATATATATATATATATATATATATATATATATATATATATATATATATATATATATATATATGTATATATCGGAGTGAATTTATTTCTATCTTAGGCGACATAAATACAACCAAGTGCAATATTTGTTTCGATACTTAACATAATGGTTGATACATTGTCCAACAAAAATGTAAAAAATAAACACATGTATTGAAGATGTCAGGATGTGTTATACATGTAGGTATATAACTGAGTAGGCATACCATTGATTTGAGTATGTTGGTTCATCATCTCTTCCTGTTTCATGTCGCTAATGAGCACCGTTGTAGGTACAACTCATGTAAGCTGCTTAAACGATACTTGCAATGCATGACGAATGATATTTTGGATGTACAAGGTAAAACTGCACTTTTTTGATGATTGGCAGTGGTATGTAGTTCATTTCTTCTCCACATAGAACGATATCATTCATTCATATAGTTAATTCATCAATGTATAAATTAATTTGTTAATTCAATACATATTCTTGCTTTTTTTCTTTGATGTGTCCATTTTCTTATAAAATATAGGGTAGTCAATATGGCACAGTGATTGAATGGTTAGTCTCATGAACGAAATATTGCGGGTTATATATATATATATATATATATATATATATATATATATATATATATATATATATATATATATATATATATATATATATAACTTGAGACCAGCTACTGTTAGTACCGTTGTGTTTCGTTTAGCAATGCATTTGACTCGTGTTGACTATACGCTATGTAACCTAATGCAAAAAAGCCAAACAAAGCAAACAATATCCCATAACAGTATATACAATACATGTGTATTAGTTATCATCACTCTTAGCAATCAGTTAGTATATTTTACGAGTCATAAGTCATACGGATCTTTCTAGCTAGCAAGAGTTATAAAAGTGGTTGTGTGCCTCTATAACGTGCCCCGTGTTAACGTGACCGATAATTATTCTTCTTAAGATTCTTCCTGTCGGTACGCAAAACACGCACGAGACGATCCACTAACAAACTGACGAATGGATCGAATAGTTAGAATACATTATTCTTCAAGTGTATAGACGCCTGGAATAAACATGAAGTACAATAAGTATAAATCATCGAGCGTCGCCGCGCCTCTGCGAGGTAATTACAGGGAACATGGCCCCGTTCCCACAATGGAACATTCACAGGTTACATCTAGATACGGTTCGACTCCTTTGTTTGTTAATGTTAGCAATTACATATAGTAAGAAATAAACACAAGTACAGACAAATCTCTTAGATATACGATATATAGTATTCCCTGTCTTTACTTTCAAACTTATATGCCTCAATCTATATAATTGTTTGTTATACTCCTCAGGTTTTAATTTCTGTCCAATTGTTATTTTAAAAGAAAAACTATGGAGTCGTTCATGTTAGAATTATCTGCGGAAATTTATAATAAGAGATAAACAATGTATATATGTGTAAAAATACGAGACGACTACTGTGTCTAACACATAGCGAATCGGATTTTTTTACATCTAAGTTTTAGTTTTAAACAAAGGACGGAAACACATCCTGGAAAGAAATCTACACCATGTACAGGATTTGGTAACGACATTATATCCCGTTAGTGTTATGCAAAGTGGTTTTGAACTAAAGATGTTAAGATAATTTTATATATTATGATAATGGACAAACACGATGATGATGATGATGATGATGATGATATTAAATAGTAATAATAATAATAATACAAATAATAATAACAAAGAGGTTATTACTTTTGTTGGTATTAGCATAAAATTTGTGTCGATTGTTAAACTGATGACATACTGTAAATCTGATATGATTGCAACAGATGATTAGACTTTTTCTTTTGTGGATTCCAGTATTGTTCCCTATATGTGCGCCTTATGTTTTTCCATATTGAATCAGTTAAATTTCGAAGAAAAGTCCATTCGCATTATATTGTATGAATACTTTCGATTTGATTTTGTTGCGAAAGTGGATTTTCTGATGATATCAAATAAGCTATGAAGCAGCAGAGAGGGCGAATCCGACAACTGTATAGAAGAGTCTATTTGGCAAAGCAAGGCTTCCTCCAAAATTGAAAATAATTTTTTTTTTACCTCCATAGCAGAAGAGGTGAGGGCGAATCGGACAACTTTATAGAAGCGTCTATTTGGCAAACCAAGGATTCCTCCAAAATCGAAAAAAAAAGTTTCCTTCGGAGACGCAAAGTTGTTGTCGCGCTCTCTCTGCAGCTATGGGGGGTAAAACTCGTTTTAGGATTTCACAAACAGACTAATTTGTAAAACCTCACCTTGTAAATTAATTAGATTATTCGACTGCCAAATAGACGCTTATATAAAGTTGTCGGATTTGCCCTCTCTGCTGCTTATGAATCAGTGGTTTGACAACATATTGAATGCCAACGATGATGCCATCCTGAATGTATCTCCTTCTGTATCCTCTCTTTTTAATGTGTCACGCGAGCTCTCTGAGTCTCTTTCTAAACGAAGCACTATTGGAGTATGTGCATTTGCTTCTAACACCCTAATAATAAACAAACGTTTTACCAAGTGCTGGTCGCGACGGTCGATCAGGAGAAGAAACTGGAAAGAGATATAGCATGTGTTTTACATTACATTGTTAATACCTTTCAAACAATATTTGATAATGAGGATAATATGTATCCATAATATAGCTGTGCTTCAGTATAGATATCGCCATATGTTTCCATGTAGATTAAAAAATACTATACGGTAAATCGTGATATGCCTCGGGTACTTATTTTAAACAGGTGTTTAGCAGCCTTTGATAAGTATTGTCACATTCCAAATTTAGCGGCTTATAATCCCACATGTGATACCTTTGCAAACCTGTGGACCAGCCTTGACATGAGGTAGTTGTTGTTGTTGTAGATTTTAACATTTTTCAGCACACGATAGGCTGTTTATGGCGGCTAGTATTAATGGTGAAGAAAGAAATCGGGAAAACCCCCGGAAAGAACCACCGACCCCCGAGAAGCTAATGGCAAGCGTTCTCACATTACGACATTGGCAGAATCTGAGACCCGAACCCACGCAGACAGAGGTGAGATGGCAATGATCCGTAAAAGACAGCGTTTTGGAAAAGTCAGCCACTTAGGTTCCCTGAGGTAGTTGCAAAAGTGATATAGCCTATGTTTAAAAAAAAATTTCGGTGAATTTTCCCTGTGTATAATAATATTTTGCTTTTCGATTTTTGACTCTGAAATGAAAACGGTAGTATCATTTATTTCTTTTAAATATGCCAACATAGTAGTTGAACATTCAGGCAATGATTACAAAGTATAAATGTGACAACATCTAACAAAATTAATAAAGTAAAACAGGTGTTAGAATGCTGCACGAAAGCAAATTAACACATGGTTATAAAAAGAACAAAACTATTAAAGATGTCCAAATTCATTCTTATATACGAAAAACATCATGTTATAAGGGATAATCAACTAAACGTAAAAGATTTAGCTGTTCTCACAGTTATTTTATGTATACAAATACTTCCTTCAATAGTAATAATACAAAAGGAACTTTAATATGCATTCGGATACAAAATGGGCAACATAAAATGTTATTTTTTTCATCGCATATATTGGAAAAACCAGTCAATGAATATGTAAACGTATGAACCAGCATAAATCAGACATGACCATCATAATGATCAATTATTTTCATATCATGATGCAAATAGTTCCCATACTTTGCACGATTTTCACTTTTACCATGTTGTTATTACTGCTTCTAAGAGGAACGTCTGCTGAAGGAAGCCTAATAGATTCACCATCTTTATACGATATATCCAACTGGTCTTAACAACCAAACGCTATGCAACATTGAACAATCAAACCTTTCCTAATTATGTTTTCTGCTTCCAATTAGATAGTATTATTGTTTTTTGTAATTCTAATTTAGAGAATAACTTAACTAGTGAAAGCATAATCTAATATATAAATACGTTTACTAATTGTTTTACAATGACTCAACATAGTGTTATTAATTATATTCATATTTATTGTATGATCATAAGTATTATTCACACCATACTCATTTATTATATAATTTGACTTTTGATAAGTATTGAACATTCGTCAATCATAAATCAATGTGCATTATACATCATACAAATATTAATAAATTGTTTGTATATGTATTTATTCATAAAAATTATATATAAATAAATAAGTAAATATATATATATATATATGTATGTATATATATATATATATATATATATATATATATATATATATATATATATATATATATATAGTCTTCTTTTGAAGATTGTAAATTTCGGTTATTTTGTAGTTTGCACGGCCATGATGTCCATGTTGATGACAATACAGTGAGATTCGTATGGATTTCAATATATATAATTAATACATTTAATGTGCCAGAAAAAAACAATGGCATATAACGCATGTTTCCAACCAAAACAATCACAGCTTTTAATAAAGGACATAGATTATGTATAACAATATAGGATGCGCGTTTAAGACTTGTCTACTACCACGAAACCCCCCGTTTTCGACATAAAATGATTGTTTACTTCAAAACCATCCAGATACAAATGTAATGTCCTCGTACAAGCAAACAACGACAATAATCACACTACAATTTCAATAACATGGGCATCATCATTGAGGAAACACATTACTTACCTCTACTTTGGGCGCTGTACCATCTTCCATATCAGCTACAATACTTGCATACTCTTTTAGGTGTAATAATCTATCCAGTGCTTCCTCTATAATACCACTATCACATTCAATGAGTATGCTCAGCAATTATCAAATTCTGTAGTTTTCCTTTCTTCATATTGTCATTGGATTCCATGGGAATACTATTACACAGATTTAGACTCTTTCAAATCAGTGTTACGTCGTACAACAGCTACGGTGAAATCGCGGTAAAATCTCTTTCTAAACGTCTCTATGACAAACAGATAACGTGTTAGCATTACATGTGTCTATAAGAATGATTTGCCTGCATACATGGGCGATGAGATGCTAATATGAAAATATCACATATTTAGTGTTGCTTGAGATCAACGTCACACTGCCTACATGATAATTTTATGATCACTGTTGGAAGACGACCTATTCAGTATAAGGTTGTTGATTGTTTTTGCTTTTTACGGAGTTCATCATACATGTCGTAGGGTAATAACGTAAGGAAACCTGTGTTCTAAAACGTATTTTGTGACCCTAGTAATGAAGACCCACTTGCTCTGATATCTTAATTCAGAAGGGTATTTTACAACACATGTTTTTATGTTATAGCTTGGAGTCCGATCGTTGTGAATGCAATGATTTGATCTTTTAACATCCTTGAATAGCCATACAAAATTTTAATAATGTTCTGTCTTCAGAAGAGAATACACAGTAAATCGTTTACCCATTAGATGACAAAATACTAATCTTCCTTTCTACGATGGATGTCTTAATACACGATTCATCGATGATATCTAAAATTATTTCAGAAGGCTTCTTACTTACATTAAATTAGCATTAGATTAACTTACGTGATGAGCATGAACATTGTTCTTTAAAATGTTAGGAATTTTAAAAGTATGCAAGTAGATTGTGATACTTTTTATTGTTGGTGACTTGGGTGAAACAACCATACATGGCAATTGTCAACGGCTCCTGTTACGAGCTGATAACTTGTCTTGATCAATTTGTTGTATACAAGTCCTCTACAGGAAATATTTACTCGAGTGCCCACAAACTTTCAATTACAGCTGTTTTTGACATATGAAAAATAATTCCGATTCCTGAATATGTTTTGCCTGCAGACTTGGAAATGTGTATGATGTTTGTTTTTGAGTAGATACAACTTACCCGGTAATATTGGAATTGTGCCAAAGATCCTTCAAAATTACGATGATTTATATTCATTTCATTATTCGAAACAAGTAATACCATCTTTAACGTACATAAATTACTTTTTTTTAAATTCCAATTCTTGTTGCATGGAAAATATATTTCTCCTAAACGTTTCTGACCTTAATGATAAATCTGGTGCAATTGTTATATTAAATTAATTCACCTGATTGTTTATCGGGACTATCATTCCATGTCAAACATTTATTTATGTACTCATGTATGATATATCATATCACACGATTGCATGATAGTTTACCCAATAAGTGTTATGTAATTGATTACATAGAGGATATTTGCTTGAAACTAGTGAATAACGGATATATTTCATCGAGTGGATGAAAAACTCAGTATTTTCACGAGTGGCGAAGCAACTTTATCCAAGAGATGAAATGTATCCGTTATTCACTCGTTTCAAGCAAATATTATTTTTATTTTATGCTCACATGCGTTGGCTACTTCAAGTTTGTGACACAGTGAAAGAGCAGATTTATTACGGTAAAGGCAGCTGTTTACCGCACATATTATGTTGTTCTATGTGTACCTGCGCACAAAATTAGTTCCACATCAGATTGGTAAAAAATAATTTTTATTTCCAGAATAATAAACTACAAGTTTCAAGTATAACAGACAGTGATTATTAATAAGAAAAAAAACACAATTAATTAATCAATGTATAACAAAAGTATTCGTTATTAGCGCGCAAGAAAATATTAAAAATGTTAAATCAGAGTGACATTGACGAGACGCAATTGTTTAACATTCGAATCGGTGATAACAGTGAGTAAATGAAGCTGAATTTGGCTAAAATAGCAAGATTACAGTATCACTTGAGAAACTTTAAAACATATATACATGATCAAGTGGACATTTCAAGTGTATTTTATTCACTGTCTGTGTCACTAGAGATAATACGTCGCCATTTACACGGCTGTGAAGACACACTCTCGATGCTCTTCGCCTTTTTACCACTGACGTACTTGAAAGTGATTGAGTTTCGCTTCTTTGCTGCAGATGTATATGGACGTCGCCGTGAATTATTGCATATTTAAAGATACCAGAGAATTCATGTCCAGGAGTTGATTGAAAATCATTTGTAGAGGAGCTGACGGTCGCTGGTGCCACTGGTGGGGCGGTTTCACTTATGGCAGGCTGTAGGATATATGGCAATGCTGGTACGTTAGACAAAATGTTTGAAATATTTCTACTTTGGGTGGGGTTTAAGTTACTGTAGTTATTTAACGAGTTGATGTTTTGTGTCCTGATATTTGAACTATTTGATTCATGGAATTCCTTCATCATTGAGCTTCTGGATGAGGTGTTTCCGAACGCTATAAATAGAAAGTGTAAATTGTAAACATTATAATTATATGTATGTAAGTGGTATGTACATGAAGGTCTTCGTAACTTACAGTAGTTTTACATTATTCTTTACTTGTTTGACCCAATTACTTGAAATGATACAGGTACATTTCATTATTACTGCATTTTTAACTTGTTACAACTGTGTTCATATTATGCTAAGGTGCAGATAAGAATTAGCAAAGAATATCTATGATACTGTGAACCAAACATGATTACTTCAATGAGACTACATCTACTTAAATGTGATGACATTTGCATGTGATAAGTAAGTATTTAGAATTTACCTGTAAGGAGTTATACGCTTGTCAGTTGGAGAGACCAGTATCAGTCATCATCTTCTTCATGATGCCATATAACTTGTAGATCCCCATTGGTGTCTTTTTGTACCAGCACTGTCCAGGTTTGGGGTTTGCCACATTTATTGAGAGAAAAAAAGGGACTCTCAGGGCCATTCATATAAGCAGGACGCTTGTTTTTATAAAGTTTGTAAAGACCTACAGGGTCTTTCTGAGGGATGTCAGGTATGGTGTATGCTCTTGGTTTTGCTAGTCTGAAACAATAGAATGAATGACTTCATTACATTTTATTCACTTTTACACATGTACAATCATCTGACCCAAAAATGTAGTTTCTGTAGTGAAAAAATATTGTTATTTTTTCACTGTTATTTTTTCACTGTAGTGAAATATCAATATTATTTTAACTAGAAAATCAA
The DNA here is from genome assembly GCA_029339505.1 of Unio delphinus. Lineage (NCBI taxonomy): Eukaryota > Metazoa > Mollusca > Bivalvia > Unionida > Unionidae > Unio > Unio delphinus. The sequence continues at coordinate 7,083,885 of JAQISU010000243.1, read as the reverse complement.
GTAATTCACTGATGAGCATAAAATAAAAGACATTCATTTCCAGTAAAGACGTTCAACAGACTAAGAATACAATTTATTAAGTCTATTGCATTATTTTGTGCTAACTAGATATGTTCTGAATAAGCAATTATGTATGCAATTGTGTATACAAATAACCGGATAGCACTATCAGAAATACCGGCTTTTATCAACACAACCGAACTGATATATCAGAGCTATTCACCTATAATGGTTGACGTGACCGTTAGTTTGCCCCACAGAGACCAGTAGCTGCTGACCCGGCAAACCCAAAAATCAACTCTACATCCACACAAAAATGTTTCCATTTCATAATTTAGGACGTTATATTGTTTATGTTGTTAGCTTATTATGTATTTTACGTATTTAAGATTGCGGGTGTACCATAGTTATTATATTATTAGTGTAATGGCTGTGTACATTTGCATGATAGAAATGCCGATTCAGAACTAATGACGTCCAGATTGGATAGACAAACCTAATTATAACTAGTTAACATTTTGTACCGGCACAACATTCATACTTCTCATACAAATCAATGCCCAAAGAATGTTCAAGACTACAAAATTTATATGTTCTTGCGCCCATCATGGCGGTCATTTTAAATATCTCCTTGTTACATTTGTGCCTGGCGTACTAAACAATCATTCTCGTTTTCGCCCATGAAATGGTATATGAACAAGTTCGTCCTTGTTGAATAACATTTGAGATCTTTTTTTCCGGTGAGTTAATATTGAGTTAACATATTCATTGGACATTATACAATAGATGGGCTTGGTGGTTCATTCAAATTCATCATTAGAGAAAACGAATCACTGACTTTTCAGACCTGGTGGTTCCGTTCGCGGTTGAGTTTTTCGTTTGGGAATGCAATTATTCCAAGATCTATTAGTATTCGTGGCAGTACAAACAGTTGATTGCAATGGATACTTTGTACCTAACCTCTACACCTGAACACGAATATATTCGAATGCTTCCGAGGGCAGACTGTCGCCGCTCTGAAGCATTTTGTTCGTCGACAAGTTGAACGAAATTGTTCTCAATGTTAGCATCGCTGGTCAACCAGTCCAAAACATTTCGGCAAATTACTCAACCTAGTCACAGCAGTCAGAATGCAGCACGTATGTGCATACTAATCACGCAAACACCCAAAACATTGCATTTAAGTACTCGACTGGAAGGATATTGAGTATTTATATCTCCAAAGATGAGCGATACTGACATTGTATATGTAAAACTATTTGCAACCTTGCAGTCTGGAATAAATAGATGTATTTATATAAATATAAAGGTAAATTATAGTGCAATCAATATGCATTTACGGTTTTAATGAATGTTTTAAAGCACGCAAATTAAATATAACCTTACGCAGAGTCGTTCTATCGAGTTTGCGTCTATATAGCTGATTACGAACATTGTAGATGACTTTGTTCCCCTCGGGTTAAATAATTAACAACTTCAAGTGTTGGTGCAATCGTCAAAATACAGTAATGATTAGTGGACACCGCTTACGCAACTATTGAATTTCAGTTCATGTTGTAAAGTTTAGGTTAACAATGCCGGTTTCACGTGTACAAATCACAGGTGATACAAGTTTCATTTCGAATACACACACCATGAAGATCTTAAAGGGATTTTACCATCGTTAGTAAATCAATATTGGTTAATGGGCACGTGGCCTCGAATACCTCAATATGATGGTATTTTGTTTCTGGTAAACGAAAGACTTTTAGATTTTGATTAGTATGCTACAAGCTACCGATCGTTTCGAGGATACCTTTGCTGCTAACAGCGACGTAAATGAAATGGAAATCTTTTATATTTACATCAAATATAATTTGGATAATTTTAATGAAACCGAGGTTTGTATTTCAATCGGCTAAATTAACCTTATTAAGTTGTGTCAGCCAATTATGTTAGAGAAATGTGCAAATTATATTTATTGTGTGTGTTGGTTTCGCATGTTGGGTTTTGCCAATGACGATTATCACTTCTTGATAGAATATTATTCTTGGAAAACATAACATTTTCAATTACTAGTTTTATACAGGAGCATCCGATACCCTCATTCGATGATACACGCCATCCAACAAGATTCTTGTCCGATAGTGACACGGCATTATATCAGTAACCACAGCCTAATTTCTCAAATATTAGACGAAATTCATGCCTTTTGTACTTAATATGAGTATGCAGTAGAAAAATAACGAATACTTTTTTAAACTCTTTCTTCTGTAATTGACTTGTTCAGTGATGAATCAACATTTGTAACGATACAATGAGCTGTAATGGTTTAAAAATTGCGTATTTATCACATTGTTGACAGTAATTCGTATTGATGCCTATGACGCTGATGCTACTGTGTGCATCATGACCATCATCCCCATGCTTGCCTTAAAATCCGTCAGTCATTTTTAATTGATTTTGTTGTATTTGTAATTGCAAATTGCATGCCATGTGTACATTTACTCTGCACGCGTCGGTGATGTGAGTGTGATAATGAACTTTGAAATATTCAATTACATCGACATGACTAATATTGAGTGACTATATCAATCTCATTATCTCATCACTTGTTATAAACATCGGCGGACAAGTAGATAGTTTGTCCAAAATTCCTTTCGCGGTAATCTAGAGTGATTTAAACAAATAGCACTAGATTATTAAGGAAACTTTCATTTTCGTTGCACCGTTGTATAGATTCAAATGTTTTAACAGGTTTCGACCTAATCGTACGCAGTGCGTTTTGCTTCCAATACACGATATATGTACAAAATGAGTGTTAGCAACGTCTGCAAATAAAACGTTTTCCCGTGTCGACTAAAGAAAGGGAGAGGGGATATTTTACCAATACGTAATGCAGTAGCCACTCTGAAACAGTCATATCGCTCAACAACGATACATTATTCTTGTTGCTTTTGAATGTTGGGATATTTCAAACGGATAGAAGTCGTTACACAAGTGAACACATTAACAGTAATAACTCGTTTAACTATTACAAATTGTTGCTTGTGGACTTTAGTAACCTGCACCGGAAACATTGAGTTCACCAGTATGGCTGGTCCATTTGTTCATTAGCGGGATGTAATTCGGAAACGACATCAGATTCAAAACCTCTATCATAATCGTTTTTTAAATATATTACATGTAGTACTGACCGCGGTGGAACAGGCGTTGGTATTTGTATATTATTATCGCTTCAGCTTGCGTACAGTTAAGAACATATTCCAGAAAAGCGATGTATGCCTAGTATACATTGCCATTTATATCTGGTTTCCACATCATAATTCCTCCGCGACTGCGTTGAAGTAACAGCATTGAATTCAAAGAAACAGTGTTATAACACTCATCATATCATAACATGTCCATTACTAAATGTATCAACAAGTTATTAATAATAGCATTAAATATGTCACTGTATGTCTTTTTGTCAAGCTCAAAATAGAAGCCATATGGTGTAAGCATCACATCAAGGTTTTTTCGTAAACTCCAAAATGCCTAATGTGAGAAAGATTTAGAAACATGTATACAATATAACTACAACGTGAAATTCTTTGGAAGTGACATTTTCAAAATACACGTAACAAACGTACGGTAATGACATATATGTTATAGCTAAAAGCGGCCACATTGTATATCTATATTAAATACTCTTCATTTTTTTATCATCGGGGCCTAGACGGTTTAGTGGTTGAAGTGCAGGACAAGAAGACTTTGTCAAAATAGAAGACATTCCTTACTGGAATAACTATGTCCATGTATAGCTTTGTTTACGTGTAAAGTTTACTTTTTTAATTATAGAGAAGATGTCCACAACAAGACTTTGCAGTGTGTTTCTGTTAGTAAATGTATTGACTGGTATACCCAAAGGTAGGTAATGCAAGTCTATGTTCTTATATATATATATATATATATATATATATATATATATATATATATATATATATATATCAAGGTAAAAACTATGCAGGAATGTCGAGTGAGAGAGAAAAAAGAATTTTGGCTTGATTAAATACTTAAAATAGAAATTACACTAAATAACCTTCACGAATATCGTTTGTCGTAACATTGTGTATGCAGTTTCCTTGTGCTTTTACTACTGTGTTGTATACTGTGTTTGTCAATGTTACAAAGCTACAAACCATGTCGACGTTATACGGTAAATGTATCGGTTACGTGGTAAACATACTGTAATATGTTTTAACGTTTTTGTCTTGGTTTTGTTTCTTAAATATTCTATAATATTCTAAAAATCGATTATTATTACTAACAATTAACAAGGCCCTGCTCTCTTTCTCTCTCTCTCTGTCTGTCTCTCTCTCTCTGTCTGTCTCTCTCTCTCTCTCTCTCTCTCTCTTTCTCTCTCTCTCTCTCTCTCTCTCTCTCTCTCTCTCTCTCTCTCTCTCTCTCTCTCTCTCTTAAACGAGGCGCGAAGAGAGTTTTCGTTTGTATCATTCCACCATGTTTCTTGATTTATAAATGACACTAAATGTTAAATCAAACCGACCAAAGTATGAGAGCGATATATATATATATATATATATATATATATATATATATAGAGAGAGAGAGAGAGAGAGAGAGAGAGAGAGAGAGAGAGAGAGAGAGAGAGATAGTTTGTAGTAGCAGGTAATGTTACTAAAGGAGAATGATGACAGATCAACTATAAATGAATTAGTATATTATAATTACCTCTTTTTGCTTCGTTGACTTCGCTTAGTTTCATTTACACATATAATTGGTGTGTTCATGGCTTGGCTTTCGTATGAATGGATTAGCTAACCACGTATTGGCCAGTTCTCTATCTTCCTAATTAAAACCAGCTTTCATGTTAAAGTGTGTATTATTTTGAGTCAATGTGAAGAAATATAGAAACCAAAAAAACAAACAATCGACTTATCACTATACGAAGGTGGTTGTGAATATCCATTAAAGGCATATAACTACATTTTGTTGCTAACACACTCGGGATTTGAGAATTTCATTTATTCGGTCAATACACAGCTGCATGTAGTAGATGTTCAGTTCAAATGGCAAATATATGTATTTGTATGTGATATAAAGAAAATATATGTACAGTATTTATGCTGTGTCAATGATATACAACTCGTATAAATATTAGTTACATTGAACGTCGGCTTGCCTAGTTAATGAAAATGTATGCATTTAGCGGTATATCATTGATACAGCATGAATACTATACATATATTCTATCTCTCTTTCTCTCTCTCTCTCTCTCTCTCTCTCTATCTCTCTCTCTATATATATCTATATCTACATAGATATATATATATATATATATATATCTGTGTGTGTGTGTGTGTGTGTTTTATGAATATCTGGTTCATAATACAGATTGTTTAATTTCAGGATGCACAGAAACTATTTCTAAATCGGTTTGCCTTGGGGAGTCCGTTCAGTTATTTCAAAACGTTTCATTGACCAATCGCACAATCGTAGTTAACTATATCTTTGGTGACGCAAGTAGACAAATTGCTATGTGGTTTACAAAGGATTATATAATACATTCTTCGGTTGATAAACGATTCCATGAAATATTATTTCTTGATACCTATGGTACTATATGGATGAGAAATGTTCAACATTCTGACGAAGGGATATACAGCTTGGTGTCTACAGACTATTTCAATGCCGAGTATCTCTTGGAAGTGGAACTAAGTGTTCTTGGTTTGTATTTGTATTGAATCTTTTTTACGTTATCCTGTCATTTTTCAAAGCTTATAAACCTACGGTCATATTTACACACACACACACACCCAAACACAAACACACACACATAATTCGTATCAATAGTATGCTGGCTATTAGACTTTGGTTCTTGATGGCTAAAAGTTAGCATAAGTCAATGCTATTTAAATACAGTGGTCATGAAGAGAGGATGTGATAGTTCAGCTCTTCGACATCCATGATGGATGCACTTTTTTGAGGATTTCATCATACATTTTTACTGCTATTGATTCATATATGCTACAGGATTCCTTTAGGTAGTATCAGTAAACGTCGTCGGCACGATTTAGGATTTGTACAACTGCCTTTCTTCTTATTAGGTTAGAACCACTTTGCACTTTGGAATATCAGCATTCGTATTACCCTGTCTGCTATTTCTAGGTCCTGCTTTCATACTTCCTTTGGGGTCCCATATGTTGCTATAAAATGGTATATGTTGTCGATCGTGGCAATATACTAGTTATCTACTCCATCTACGGTGTGGTCACACCGTTTCTAGTTGTCATTGAATTACTTGAGTTATTTGCACTGTCATACACAGCTGGGGCACATGCGAATATGAAGCTATTATTTCAATTGTTTCAATAAATTTTCAGAATTACCTGAGGATCAAATTATACAATGCTTATGTTTAAATTATTCACCAGTTAGGCATGGTTGATAAATACCCTACGCTTACCCATATGTTCTATATTTTTTCTTGCTGATCTGACTTCATTAGTAAGATTTAAAGTACAGTTGAACAAGTTATAAATCCAAGACTAGTTTACAAATATATCAATCGCATTTGTAAAGATATTCTTTTCTGCAGTGCTACCGTTATGAATTAGGCAATGTATCTTGTGCCCTGCATTCAGTCTATATATATGCCATGAATTTTTTGGTTCGCTATATGCCTGAGGTACGTTATTAAGGCGTCCCACCACCTTCCCCTGAGCAAAACAAAATATAAGCCAAATTTAGAACATAAAATACCATTCAACAGCGTTAATTCAGTCTAGACAACGGCATATATTAATATTAATTTTATATTTCTTACATTGACATATCAAAAGTGATCGCCTTCAATGATTCAATTTATGTATCTCATTTGCAGTGGCGCCAAGTATGCGTTGTAAACCCAGGATTGAATCTGAGGAAAATTATTTGATTGCTTTGCTCAATGTCACGTTTTGTGGCAGACCTGCAGCATCAGCATATTGGCTTGGTTACAGCGTAAGTACATTTAAACTCATCACCATTATTATTTGTATACACACAGCTCCATTACAAAGGTAATTAATACAATACGTTTATTCCTGTATCTTCTATTTGCTTACAATTATTAAATACTGAATTCACCAGGACTACAAATAAGCCCAGAGTAGATATAATATGCTATATTATGTAGGAAAAGGAGTTGCAGTCATAGGGTACTAGTTTATGCACTGTCATCGTAAATTACAGGCATATATTTACAGCCACCAGACGCATATACACAATGTCACATTTTGCGTATATCGAGGTATCACAATCCCGTACAGAGTAAACTTGTTCAACCTATCCTGTAGTTAAAATAAGTAAAGTTTCTGGTGACAAATTTGAAGCAAAGCAATGAACAAGGAGAACACAGTTGAAAACAAACCTTTGTGTCATACCTACTTCGAATGAAACATACAATTTATTACATTTACCACATTATGCCAAACTAGCATACAAGCTATACTGTTTCTTCGTTAAGTGATCTTTCCTTGTGTTCATTCAAAACATGAAAACCGTGTAACTCAATTCCTCAAGAGAGAGAGAGAGAGAGAGAGAGAGAGAGAGAGAGAGAGAGAGAGAGAGAGAGAGAGCTCTATCATAAATATACTCATCTGAAGAGGTTATATTACAAGCGAAGTGCAAGCGAACGGCTGAATTATTACCATCTAAGCATTGTAGTCGTGTGTTCCTCCTGCACTTTGTATTCAGCAAAATACAAAATGTATCGGGTTACTTTAGTTCGATTCCTTCATGGGAATAAAATCTTTCATGAGCGTCCATGATGAAATCACACAACTGATGGTGCTCCGGATCGAACAAAATAGGAAGAAATTTTGGAGATGCTAAACAAAAAAGCAGATGGCCAGATATTAATAATTGAACTTTTAACATTCAACGTCTGGTTTGTGAATTAAAGCTTATCTTGTTTTCATTTTGACTCCACTAATAATAAATGTAGAATTAGAAATCCGATTGCCGTCCGTTTCATTTTTGCAAGAACGGTGCAATTTAGATTGGATAGGAAGGAAAATAATATATAGTCATCATGTGGGTTAATGAAACAAAACTTTCAATTATAGATTCTAATTATGTTTTTATTCAAATTTACTTATGATTTATGGTCTCAAATTCTTTAGGAACGTCCATAAATAAACAATCACATCTTATGTCTTGTTGATAAATACATATGTACCATTTATTGTAGAACATAACTAGTGTCCGCTATGTAATATCATTTGTATCACGGACCATAGGGGAACATTTAAACAATCTAAATATAAATTCAAACTAAATAAAACTACTAACGTAATTACTTAACCACAACAGCATATTGTGGTACTGAAGACAGTGTCAGATCACACACAATGATGATTCCCTTTAGTATGCATGGATCAAATGAAGATAAACATTATTAGGCCTTGTGTACACGGATCAGATTCTGATGGTATGTGCAATATTTTGATACTACATTTGTCATTAACTTTCAAATAATCAAATGATGATTGAATAATGATTACCCCTTCCTTACATTAACATATTGTGTTGATTGGTCGTTCTGAAAACACAGTTAAATCCTGATTGTTCTACTTATCTTTTGAAAATGAGATGATGGGGTGCATAAATAGAGTGATGTATGAAACATATTTTGTGATATTTTAAGTGTACTTATGTTGGACCATCAATAACAATTCAACATGATACTAAAATGTAATCTAAAACAATGGTTGTACATGTCAAACTTTCAAATATGTCTTTTGTATCTTGAGTTGTAATTAAAGGGATCTTTCCATGACATTGCATACAAATGACAGAACATATATTATGTCGAAGAGTTCTGAATGCACTATAAATACGGAAAGAATAAATAATATGGTCTTTTCAAATTTTGTGGCCACGTACAGCTCTTCAGATGCAACAACCAATTAAGAGCATCATTCGCTAATTGGCTTATCTAATTGTTTCAATTGTCAAACTACAGGGAAGTATTTTGAACAATGTCCAACATCAATGTCCAACAATTGTTCGTTATTTATTCCAATACACAGAATAGTTAGCTTTTTATCAGAGTGTTCCATTCCTGTAATGAGGGGCTTAGGACTGTGATGGTCCTGATGTTTCTGTGGACAGTTGAGGAATAAATGTTAGTGTCCCTTCAACCTCGTCTCGTGTTCTTAATCTATTTTATCCTACTAGTTATTTGAACTGGGGTTACACCTTCTTGCAAATTATCCGTTTCCATAGCACCCACTTTGTTTAGTAGATACTGCACATACTTTAAGTGCCATTAAGTGTTCTTGAACCTGCCTTTGATAGTAGGGCCGCTACTTTGTCTGCGTTAATATGTCATATATCGATTTCAAGACTGATGATCTCAACACTTTCTTTGTGAGAAGTACTGTCGTTACGGAAAACATCTCAAAGATTTGCTACCCATACGGGGAATAAACAGTACACATGCACCGTAGATTGATATTAAGTATTAAAATGAGCCTTTTGAGAAATGTCTTTCTATAAAAAAGACACCATTTTCTAAAATCAACGTTTATTGGTTAATAAACCCTGGTAACGGAAGCATCAACAATGAAGAGTGAGGATTGGGACTTTCAAATAACTAATACACAGTCATTTTAAGATTTATGTACGTGAAGGTTATGAGCAAAAGCTATCGATCACTAGAGTATTGTGAAATTCAACATCAAAGATGACGTTCTCTGTGCGTCCCAAGGTAATGATACACCGTAATGATAAAATAATGTATAATGTTCATACAAAATAACATGAATGCTGTCAGTGTCAAGTAAGATCTCAAGTAAAAGTTTGGTTTATCAAATTTGGTTGACAAAGTCTAATTTTGGAGATCATAGATTATTTAATTCATAGTATTCATGACGTTTAAAATATGCCAATAGTTTGGTAAGTGTCTTTCAAAACTTCCATTGTGTATTGGATCTGATACAAGCGGCAATGGTGATGGGTTTTACTTCCACTGGTTGTACAGCGTTCTCCCACCATAGATATAAAATATATTGTTGTTCGCATGTATAATCTGGCTCATTTAATGTTCAATATGCGCTCGTTAGCATTAGTGAGCAAATGAAATTCGGTACTACCCTAATTCAGGTTCAGGAGTTCATCAACTCTTTTCAGTAGATACCTGTCTTGTACCTTTACGGTCATGTCCAAATTAAAACGATCAAACATTTGTAACCTGCGTCCTTGTAGTGTTTCTGTCAATAGAAGCTGAACCAAGCATTGTGATGATCCTCATCCACCGTCATCCCTGTATTGCTGAAAGTGTTCAGCTGTCAGGTTTCCATAACATAGACGAAACCTAAGGTAGTCAAAAAACAAAACATAACATATACTGATTATAATTCTTCAATCGTCACCAAAGTGGATAGCTTGATTGAGATCTGCCGTGAAGTATTCTCAATGATGTCGATGAATTTTGTCTTTTTGTAGTCAGTAATATTATGCGTCCAGTAGTCTGATAGTTGGTCTTTTTGTATTCATATATGGTTGATAGAATTTGAAGAAAGACGTTTTGAGATAACTTATTTCTGCATTATGCCATATTTCTGGTGGCTGTTGAAAGAGATTTCAATTTAGTTGCCAGAGAAGCGGATAGCTTTCATATCTCTATCAGTGTTTTCTGTTAGTTGCTGACTTTAACGTTTAATCTCGCTTTAGTTCGTGTAATTTGTTTGTAGGAAACAAATTGGCAAATTTTGTTTTATGGACCTTTGTTTCTTATTATGATGCTTATCTTTCTTACCCCAACTATTGCTCGTAATAACCTCGTGCTCAATTCACCATGTGTATCACATTGTTCACGTGGGCAACGTGTAATATATGGTCCTGCCGCAAATAGGCATAACAAACTAATATCTGGAAAAATGGGGTTAGCATATATTCTTTTTTTTTCTCGTGTCGCGTTTTGTTCACGTCCTTCCCTGTCTTTGAGCTTGCCGGTCTGTCTTTTAACTCGAACTATTTTAACTGTTGTTCACAAACTTGATATATATATATATATATATATATATATATATATATATATATATATATATATATATATATATATATATATATCTATATATATATCTATATATATATATATATATATATATATATATATATATATCGCCACTGAATATTTTCCTCCCCTCCATAACCCAGTGTCTAACATATTGTCAAGATTTGAAGCGTTTAATAAAATATATGTTGTGTATGGCCCAAACAGCGAGGATTCAAACAGTTTAGTAATGTTTTTGCGACAGGGATAACAATGATCTCTGGCGATTTGTTAGCAAGGTGACGTCCAATATTACATTATGAGGAATTGTCGTCCATCACAAAATCAAGCATCATAACACATCTGTCATTAGTATCTGGCAATTTCGTTTGTGGAAACATTTATTTAGATGCCGTAGTTTTGAGAAAACAGACGTATAGTGATATTATGCAATTGCTCTTTAGCGAAATAAATATGTTTCAAAGTGACCAGTGTCACTAATTAAGATTCCATTATAAATAAGAATGTAATTTTAAGCTTCTAGGCAGCTATGCATCAACATTTATGATTCCAATCTTTCGCTGTGTCATCCATCTCGTCATGTTCCATGTTCATCTATCTATCGTCAGATTGATTCACAAATATTCAATATGTATTGGTATCCTTTAACACATATCACGCATGCATGCAATTGAGAAAAATGACAAAAATATACACGCACGTACGAGTAGGTACACACAAACACATTTTGAGTTGATAGTCAAATGATAATGCAACATCAGGTGTGATTCTAGTAATTGTGAAAATGAGATTTACATTTCATGAAGAATATAGGTTAACCATACAATTATTATAGCAAAAATATTTGCCGTGACCAATAAATCTTTTTGTCACATTTGAGTGGAAGTAAAGCAAATGATTATATTTTACACTGACCGTCACTTGTCCAACCATCGAGTTATATTTTTAGAACCAATCTGTGATTACGGTTCAAGCAAGAAAGGAAACAGGTCCATATCATGCTTGTATCCACGGTCCCTCGTTGAGATGCGCAAGAGGATTCAAGGCAACGGACCATTGTTCGTCTTTCAGGAGAGGTGAATGTAAGCTCTATTTTTCTCTCATATGATATAATGTCAGTGCATTTAAGAATCTATTTCATTCCCACATTTAGATCCGTTGTATAATGGACATGTCGCATAGACTTGTGTTTACTATATTGTGAGGTTTGAAAGACATCCGATTTTCATTGTTTAGTTTATATATTATTTTGGAAATCTTTACTCAAACTCTGATGCGTCTTTATAAGTGACCAGAGAGGGTTGGATAATGTTTTATAATGTACATTACATATAATTAATTGTAAAAATCAATACCTGAAATATAACGAAATGGATCAATTATCTTCAACATGGGTAAAAGATGCACACTTGTGCTTAGATGCATTTTGGCTTTAAAGTAGTTTTAATGATGCAGAATAGTCGTCAGACATTGTGACAGATGATCAAAATGATAAAGTCATTCACTAATGGGTGAAGGAAGCTACACCTCATAAACCAGTTGGCCATGGTCTTAAAGAGCATAATACATATGGTTCATGTAATTCAGTGGAGGTTAATAGACATGACATAATACTTGACTGATCCTATCCCAAATGTTATAAAAACCTGAACAAATAAGCATTTGTTTTATTTCCTTCCGTTTGTGAAAACAAGGCACAGCTGGGAAATATAGCCACCTGCAGCCCAAACAATCAACATTAAGATACCAAATATAAAGTAATCCTCTACAAATCTAAATTCTAAAAAAATGTTCCATTACTAACATCGTATATATGCGTTTAATACTTTTTCCATTTGATATAATATGTCCTTCAAATACGCGATATCTAAGAACGATTTAAGTGGTCGGTCCATGGCCCTCCTAATTATGACCCCATTGTAATGTCTAAGATAAAGGAAAACTAAATAAACTCATAATCAAATGTGATATACTACAGATTGTACAATACTAAATTAGATTTATATATATTCATATTCTTTTGTTTAAAAATGATATGTATTCTATATTGCCAGCAGATGAAGAACTACAACCAAAGATAGTTCTAGAAAAAAGAAATATTCAGGATAGATCTATAACTCTTCAGTGTCAGGCGAACGGTAAATCAGCTGGGATGTTCCGTTGGAGACGCAATGGGATTATCATAAGCAAAAACGCCATGTATTCTCAAACGGACAAATATCTAATCATACGGCATTTGAATAATGACACCAAATACGACATATTTACTTGTTTGGAGTCCGAAGGCCAATTTGAGAGTGATCCGTATAATATAGAAACGTGTGAGTAGATATATTTTTTTTAGCAATTTTATATATTGACTATAACTGTTTCATATATCTATAATTAATCATAAGGTTTACTTACACATTTTATATGAGGTAAATTGTGCATTTAAAAAAAATTGTTTCGACTGATTTTCCGTTTTTGATGTTCTTTACTTTTCAATTGGTAAATCAACACTTGATTTCTTAACACCATTACAGTCACTATATGCATGAATACATGATGTAAATAGTAAAGAAGGCGACGTAGACTAGAAATGTAGACTATGTAGAAATTATAACGATTGCTATCTAATTCATACAAACGTTTGTTGACAAGATAAACAATATACAAGAAGATTTACACAATAATTAAATAAACTATTATTAGTTTATATGGGTATTTTGTGAAAAAAATTTAAAGCGTGAATCAAAATTCAAACTAATATATAAACATGGTAAGTACCAATAAATTTATCTAAATGAAAACATTAATGGTATCGTTTGCAAGAAAAAGTGCATATAATACTTATTCTTTTTTGTTGTCCATAGTTAGCATTTTAAGGGTGGTTAATGCCGTTCAAGTCTAATGCTGGTATATTACTGTATACGTATTCCACTGGGAATAGGTTGAATTTATTATGCATAGAAAGTTATTATCTTTTCATTTACAAGTTGTGTCATATTTTACCGAGGATCACTGAAACTATTGCATACAAGGTATGCAAAGGAGCTGTTAGCAATTTATTGTATTGTATAGAAGGTTATGCTGCATCATTGATTGTAAACATAATTGTATTTTTATGTATTCTTTTAATTAAAAATGATGAGGCTGCTATAACAAGATTTAATGTAGCCTTGAAAATCAAGCACTTGAACATGGATCGAGATAATTAAGGTTTCATTTCATCTTTATGATTTTCTGAATATTCTCATGTAAATAATTTACATGTTTTGGTGAGCGACAAAGATACTTATCATCTTCTGATTCTTGATACTTACTGTTTCCAATTGTTAGTTCAAACAACCGTTTTCCTCTCGAATATCTAAGCGCACCAATAAATAAGTATTGTCACTGGATGTTACAACACGAATACAAATATTGATGACTCCCAAAAAGGAATGAATATGATGGATCACTTCACATCCTTATCTTCTATTAAAACTATATTTAGCTACATGCCCAACTTGACAGATTTGGCCACTTAAGGTTTCCCCAATGTGAATACTCATGTGACCTAGGCCAACCAATTGGAGATTACAAATATTTTTCTAGAACCGTCCAAACCCTGTCAACCAACGACGAGGTAACCCAAATATGTCAGTATCGTCTTATTATTAGGATTATTATTTGTAATGGTCAACACATACCTAGGCATCTATTTCTCAAAAATACTTATGTAATTATTGCATTGGCAGATTTGTTTGTTTCTGCCTTCCAGGAGTATCGCTAAAATAATTTGAGTAACTTAATTTCTTTGAAACTGTATAGGGACCACACTACCTAGCCTGAATCAAACAACAAACAGTGAATACCGGCGTTCAAATCTTTTCTCGTTTGAATGTAAAATAACCTTCTCGTTTTGTTCAAACTCTGATGAAATATTTATACCGCCCTATGGACTTGAACTGTTGAATAACTTATTCATTCATATATTGTTGGAATCCCTGACATGAAATTAGAACCTGGATCCGATTGGAGGGAAATAGCAAAGCCAAAATGTATAAATAGTTTTCTTACGGATGCTTATATGGTTTAGCCTTAATATGCTGTAAAGGCATTGCTTCTGGAAACATTGCCGAAGCACACATTAACAGGAGTTACTCAAATTATAAATATATATAACAGGTCAATTTGTCATTAAAGAGAATAATTAAATACTTTATATAATCATTGCAGCTGGACCATCTGTCATACAGGTCATACCAAGCATGACTATGGTAAAAGAAATGGATACATTGAACGTTAGCTGTCTTACGGACTGTTATCCCCTTTGTTCTGTGAGATGGAGTAAGCTGGATCAGTCCGCAGGCCCCAATAACGTATTATTAGAAAATGATGCACTGCAGTTAAGGAACGTTACAAGAAAGATGTCTGGGAATTACACATGCAAAGTTCAGAATCTTATAACTGGCATATCTATTGAAGGCTCTTTATCATTGCATATTCACTGTGAGTACAATATAATGTTTACTGGTAGTTGAGTCATTATTAATGGAAGTAGTAGAAGTAGTAGTGAATGTAGTAGTTGCTAGAACAGTAACACGATTCATCTAACACAACATTTAACAATTTAAATCCCCCATATTTAGTAATTATTTCAATGAAGCTTTGTACCAGAAATCAGAATCAGTTGTTATCATTCAATCTTGAAATGAATAAACGACATTCCTTTGGAGGCATAAATTGATTCTTGCTGGTGTTAATTGAACCGCGTTATTTAATTCATAATTTAGATAGGTTTTTTTATCTTATCTGGTTGGCATCTACGTTCCTGGTTTAGGACGTGTCGTCAACACTTAGGATTCCTTGCTTGTTTGCAACATTGGTCATTCTATGAAGCATATCTATTTTAAAGTCAATCCCTAAAGGTCCTCTATCTTTAAATTCTGTTTGTTATGACAACCTTATTAGAAATGTCTCTTACTGATGACGTATTGCAATATCACAGTCTATTCGAACGTATCATAGATATTGCATGTAAAGTCCTTTTTAACCTTTCAGACGGTCCAGATAAAATCGTTCTCAATACATCTAACAACATTATTGAGGTGGACGAATTTGATTCCCTAGCAATACTTTGTACAGCTGAGTGCTTCCCACCGTGTGTTATTACATGGGCTAAATTGAATGTAAACAAACAAATAGGAGATGCAGAATTGAAGCTGAAGAATGTATCTGCCAATGATACATACACATGTCATGCATGGAATCCAAGCATTGATACCCGCAATTTGTCACAGACAATCAACATTGCCGTTAAACTTGGTACGTATGCACATGAAGTCATCGTCATCAATATTAAGACCATTTTATGTTATCGTTTTAATATTTATGCTACAGTACACTCAACGTTTGTGGACTCTCTTTCAAATTTAAATTTAACCATATATAGAGATGCAATAATACCATTAAATGATAACGTGCTTCAAAAATTTCAGACGACCTTCTCTTTTAGCAATGGTAATACCATTAACATCTAAATATGAAATAACTCAACCTATGTAGTGCCTTGTTTGCCTACTTTGCATTTATAAACTATGATATACGTCACAGACTTAATTACACCATGAACCGACAATTGGCTATGTGGAACCTATGTATGAGTATCAGTAATAGTCTATGCAAGAACCAGTCGTGGGGAAAGAGGTTATGACGTATATCAGAGTTCAAACACATTAAAGGGGGTAAACATCTGATAGATCAGTACTACGCATACAACATAAGAACACATAGATGATTAGCATTAAAAATCCACAAACTCAGCTTGTATTGTCTATAAATCAGTAATCACACGATTCCCTTTTCCTGCTCGAAAAATTCCCGTTTCAGTTGATTATTCTTGCTGTGAGGGAAATTCCAAATGAGATTATTGGGCAAGCCGTTTTCACATTTATTTCCGTTCTTCCTATGTTTTTGTAGGTGCAGATACACATTAACTGTGCAGGTGCGGACATTTAGGGTATATGTCCTGCTTGTTGTTGAAACAGTGCCCGTTACTGAAGTGGTTGCTCTTGTAGACCACACGCAGTTGCCCAGATTTTATAGAGTAGAAATGTCCCTCGTCGCTGCCTTGGTCTGGATTGAAATCAAAAGCCCACAACGTGTAACCTGCTGCATAATCGTCGTAGGAAATACCGTGACTGGTGTTGGTTCCTAACTGTCTGGTGGCTTCGTACAGCGACAAGTACGACCTCAAGCAATTCTTCTGGGCAAAGTCGTGTTCGAAGGGTCGGGTACACAAAGTTTTGCCATCGCGACTGACTTCGATTTTGGATACTCCGCTGTGCTTATACTGGAAATGATTTTTATCGTGGGTACCGTTGAGGGTTACATTGCTCACGATACCAATGAATAAACGTTTGGGTAACTGTCCTTGGAAAATATGATCTTAGATCTTAGATCGGAGTCCAGTAGCAATGGTGAAATTGTTTACTTCGACACGTCGTATCGGATACTTGGCTGTCGTTCTGCTCAAAGTGTGAATGATATCATTTCCCACTTTAGGTAACACTTCCAAATGACGCACGTATAACTTGGCTTCTTGGATTATGGTTTTGTATTAGTTGGCATGAGCCATCAAATGGAAAGCAGTACAGCTACGATTCAGTCTCAAGCGAATATCTACTCCGTTCAGCAAATACTTCTCTTGAAACCACATGTCCAAATGCAAACAATCGAACAGTTCTAAACTACGTCCTTGCAGACATTTATATCGCTCGCATCATTGTATCCACATTGTGAGGATCGCCATCTGCGGTCAAGTCTGTGTCGTTAAACTTATTATCACCTGTTGTGTCAGGTTTCCATACCACGCAAGCATCTAAATGAGTATTCTTGGCTTCCTTTCCGTACTTCAAGAGATTTTCGAGGTACGCTCGGTAAGGGTAAGTATCCTTGCTACTGTTTACCAGTTTGTTATTCATGTACAAATCCACATCGCTGAACAAGGAATGCATGCAATTGTTGACCGGAGCTACTCGGGCATCGGCTCCTGGAACGGAGTTGTCCATTTTAATCACTTTCACTTTGAAATACAAGTAACTGCTGTTTAGATCGATGTAATCTTCGGGCTGCCCTTTGATTTCAAACTCGATGGGAGCTGAATCCGTCAAAGAGGAGACGGGATGAAATTCAACCCATTGGGCTTCTTGCATGGTCATCATCGTGGGTGGCATGGCAAAGAGATCCAGTTCCGACTTGGAACAGGCACAAGATTCTTGGTGCATCTTCGTTTTCTCAGTCTCTATGTTTTACTTTTAATAATCAAAAATGTCTAAGTCTCGAGCGGTTTTATTTCTCTTGGTCTTTCTAGCTTTAGAGGTACGGAGACTTTTTTAAGGGTGTCTTCGTCGACGCTTTCTGCCTTGCCCTTGCTGTGTCCTCAGAGAAGCAGGAATGCAAGACTCGGTACCGTTCAGGGCATTTATAGGACTTTCTCGTCAACCCAAAATCTATTTGCCCGTTTGAAGCAAGACATTTTTGCCTGCTCTCAGAAAAGCTGCTTTGGGATTTTGTTTGTCAATGAGGACAAAATGAAGAAAATCGTTGCCGTGAGTCAATGCGGCATCTTTTAAGGCGTGCAATCCTCGTGTCAGCATCGGTTTCAAAACAGGGACCACGGAACGAAAGGCTGATTTAAACATATCTCCTAAACCATGTCCTCGTTGTCGAGTGACTCCTTGGTACACAGGATACATCATTTTTTCAGTTGTTAGGGAATCGTTTTTGAAAATTGAGTTTCACTGTGACTTTCCCTTTGGTAAATGGAATATTTTGACCCAGTTCTCCTTTTATAATAATGTTGACACTAATACGACTTACCGACGGGCAAATAATGAGAATGTACAAATTCGCGGTGAACGTGATAGATATTTCCACCTTCCTCGTCAGCGGCGACGACAGAATCCACTTTGAAAGGAATGACACGCAGTAACTGTACAGAGGTGTGTCCTACCACGTTGTACTCCACCAC
Organism: Unio delphinus; assembly: GCA_029339505.1. Taxonomy (NCBI): domain Eukaryota; kingdom Metazoa; phylum Mollusca; class Bivalvia; order Unionida; family Unionidae; genus Unio; species Unio delphinus. The sequence goes on along the minus strand of JAQISU010000243.1, from coordinate 7,064,845 downwards.
GTTGGAGTACACAAACATCAAGTTGAGTTCTTGGTTCATTTCTACAGGGAATCGAAAATATTTCGCAAAATCCGAGTTAGTGGTTATGGATGGTATTTCATCTTTCTTGACCATCATACTTAGGTCTCCACCTAAAATATCATACAATTCAGGACAAAAGGTAATAGCCATCATTTTATCATCTAAACATTTCATCATTAGGCGACAAGCCACTTTATGGTACTCAAAAGTAACACTTTTTGACTTTCTCCTCTTGGCTTTACCAAACAAAGTATTGAAACTGAAAGCAAGTATATTCACTAAATGTTGACCACTAAAATAATAACCTGCAGGAATGGTGAACACATAGGTGGTCCCTTTATTTTTGGGGTCCTCTGTTTTCTTTGTGTCACTGCCAGTGATGCTTCGTTCGTCTAAGGCTTTTTGCAATTGCTCGTCATACACTAGTACTTTGAAAGTGTTTTGATTTTCGACGATGTTTTTGATTTGTATCGGGTGTATCATTTCCACTAAAGCCACTTCCCAATGAGCATCTTGATTAAAATGAATGGTTCGAGGTAATTTAGCCGTGTAACAACACAAAGTGTAATTAGGAAACACCTCAATGGAACTGACACTTGGTAACGTTAAGTAAAATTGGTTAATAGTGTTGTTCATAAGTCCAACGTTCTTCTGTCCGAGGAGTCACTCGAGGTTAAAGAAGTGTCTAAAAGAGGATTGTGATTGGAAGGGTGCCTGTTAGGAGAATGACTGACGTTGGATGCAAGACTCCCAATATTGTTACTGTTGTTCCCGTTGTAAGAGCATTTCAGGGAAGGATTTGGAAGAATATAACCGATGCAACTGCTGACTAAAATGGTCCACAATTGTTTGTCTCCTTGTTGCAAACTCAAATTAGTAATGGCTGCACCGATGACAGAAATACACCTAACAGATTTGACAGAAAAAGACGATTTGCGTTTTAGGGACACGTTCTCCACACCACACCCACAAGGGTTGCTTTTATAAATCTTGCAGAGAAGAAGTGGGTGAAGGAGTATTCACTGTGGTCGCTGAAGCTGTTTTAAAGGGCATGATGGTCACTTTTTTATAGTCGATGACTTGCGAAGCGGTGGTGAAAAAATGAATATCACGTTTTTTCATTCTCGTTGGAAAGCTTGGTTCAGAATTTGGTGCCTTTGTCAGTTTGCAAAGCTCGTACTAACTCTCCGCTCGATTTGGATGTCAATGGTACGACCCAGGCAAATTTAGAAAAGACGTCGATGACACAAAACAAATATGTGTAGCCACGATTGTAGATGACTAAATGAGAGACATCGGCTATATCGGCTTGCCATTGCTGATTGATGCCTTCCACTTGAGTGCGACTTCTGTGAAATTCTCGTCGAATGGCTTTGTGTAAAGTGTACGTAGCTTGTTCTTGTAACCATCGTTGTACTTCAGGTAAGCGGAGCTTTTTCAGGCGAGTTTGTTCAGCACGATAAAATTTCTGATTGCCTCTGTAACCTGCAGAGTGAGTTGGATCGTAGTAAATGTTGGCTAATACCTTCTCCAGGGTTTTGTTAATAAGGTACCCACTCTTCGATGATACTGCTTTGGATGGGACGAAATTGGGGTTGTTTGGAAATGGTTTTACGTGTCCGATGTGCCACAGGAGTCGACGTCGAAGGTACTGGTGGTGGTGGTAGTGATGGAGGTAGTAATGATATAGCTTTGGTCTTATCTGAGATCGTAGCTGAAATTGTAGATGATTTGTTGCGGAACATCTCTGATAACGTCTTTGATAACGTCTAGTGACCGATAAAAGTATTGTCAACCCTAGCTGATAACATATCTGATATCGTAGCTGAAATTGTAGCTGATATTGTAGCGGAGCATCTCTGATAACGTCTTTGATATCGTAGCTGATTTGTTGCGGAACATCTCTGAATTGTAGCTGAACGTCTCTGAACGTCTCTGAATGTCTTTGAATTGTAGCTGAATGTGATTGATTGTGCCGTGATTGTGCTGTTTAATTGTGCAATCTAATTGAAGTATCTGACTGTATGTCTGTCAGATTGTCTGTCCGTCTACATCTGTCGTGACGTGTAAATATCCGGAAATCTATAAGTCCGAGTGTCGAAGCTGTCTAGAGGTGTAAACATCCGGGGTGGCATCTAAGTATTTGGGAACGTTGGTTCTAGTAGATGTTGTATGCTGTCTGTACGTATAACTGTGGTGGATCCGTGAAGGGCAAGTGACCGATAAAAGTATTGTGTCAACCCTAGGTCTTCGGAGAAACTGGGCGTCGATTCAACTGTTGGTGAATCGTACGGTTATACAGGGTCGAGACACATGTGTGTGTTGCAATTGTAGTACAATTGAATACAAAGTTATATTTACATAGTTACTTCAAATCACAGTAGTATTTCAAGGGATTACATGATTCTCAATAAAAGTTAGCAACTTGATTAAATACATGTATATGTTCGTGCTAGTTGTCGCAATCCATACATGCGATAGTATAGTTTGATGTTTTGTTTTTGTTATCGTAATTTATACTTGCGGTAATATAACTTTTGTAAAGGTTCCTTGGATCTGTGTATAGTCCAAGAGATTCCTTTGTATCTGTGTATTAATATTTAATTTATTCATGTATTGTGAATGGTTGTGAGTGTAATTGTGGGTTGAACGCATGAGTTACTGTGTTGATACATCATTATTTTTCATTAATAATTTATTTCATAAATTTATATTTTCTTTCACATATTGTGTTTGTGTTGTTCATTTAATCCACCATCCTCTCGGTAACAATTACGTTTTCTCACTTAATGGTTTCCTTTCTTTCTTGTTCACATCTGTCGAAGGAATAGTGGCCATCATCTTTGTAACCCAAGTTTTGAGTTCTTCTCGTTGAGGAGTGTGGGAAGGGGTCAACAAGGAAGCGGCAATCTTACTCGGAATGGGAGTGGCAGTAGGTGTTTGAAAGATATCATGGGGTTCTTCTTCCTTGGGTAATGGTGGGGTGACGTCTGTTTTGGCCACAGTAGACTGTGAGAGCGACGGACTATTCATCAGAGCCTTCAAATCAGTCAGAGTGGGTAGAGCTGTTTGTTTCACAGCTTTTTGATGAAAGAGATGTAGTCGCTGCAAGAGTTGACCGTACTTTTGCGATTTTTCGGTTTCGTACAAATCGTGGCGATGCATCATGGATTGCATTTCGTGTTGTAATTGGGACATCTGGGTCAAATCAGGATTGGGTGGTAAATGGGGGGTACGTTGTTCTTGCCAATGATGGTATTACATCCATCGTTTGTAAGGGACTAAAGTCAGTTTTCGTCCTTCTATGGGCTTCCAAAGGTTAGGTCCGAGATCGTGGTGCTCCACTGGTCCCTTTTATCTTCTGGAAGGATCAACTTTGGGATATCCCTCGTGCCAGCCCTTGTATCAAACCTGGTAATATAACGACGCCGGACTTCTCTAATCCTCTCCACATAGGAAGAAGAAAGGGAAAAAATCCTCCGCGTTGCACCAACATCTTTTTCTTTTGACGGACGGGTATTTTCGTTTGGCCCATATGACGAAGAACGTGTCGATGTATGGCTAAGTATTTTTTCTGGTGTGGAGACAAAGGTATTGTGAATTTCAAGACATTCAAATAACATTCGCACACGGTATCGATCATATCTTTGGAGGCCGTTTTAGTGATTTATTTTCGCATGAGTGGAGAGGCTTTGGACAGGTCGGATAACACGTTTCCATCTTTGCCTAAACGAGGAGGTAGTCCTTTCCTTTTCTTTCCTTTGTGGAGTGAATAAGAATGTGACATCTTTGCTTCTTCGTACCACAATACCACTGACGTCAACGACTTGGAAAACACACCCTTTTATCTTTTTTTTTGTTGTGCCATCACTTGATTTGTTGTGCCATCACTTGATTTATAAATGGCATCACTTCCTCCCTTAAAAAAGGAGGAATAACAAATCCTGCGCGTTGCACCAACATCTTTTTCTTTTGACGGACTGGTATTTTCTGTAGGGCCCTTTGACAAAGAACGTGGCTAAACGAGAAGGTAGTCCTTTCCTTTTCTTTCCGTTTTGGTGTTTTATGCGACTTGACATCTTTTCTTTTTTGTTCCACAACACCACTGGCGTCAATGACTTGGTACACACTCTCTTTTATCTACTTTTTTGGAAAGTACCGCCTCGTCACAAAGGTAACGATATGTTTCCCAATATTGCTAAAGTAACCTCCTTTTTTGGTGACTCTTGTTTTTCTTTAAAGGACAACGTCTTTTGGGGGGATGACATCGATGTTTGGTTTCTAAGCCTTTTGTAATATGACGATATTGTCCTTTTCCTTTTCTTTTTTGGACAGCAGAACGACGAGGGTTGTGATGAGCACGTTTTTGAGGAAGCATCATTGAGTGTTAAGAAGTGGCACAGAAAAAGAACTGATTCCCGTTGTTGTCCTCAAGTCATTTTTTATACTGGAATGCGACGCCACTGATTATCTTTGCGTCGTATCAACTTCATGGCAGGTAACACACGTCGTACAGGGGTACGCAATGGATTTTGACTTTGGAGGCAGGTACTTTGTAAGCAGCTGCTACTGCTGCTAATGTGGACGAGGGAGTCACCGGCGAAAGAGACTTTTTGGGAGACGCAGATTTCCAATGTTTCATCAAATTAGGAAGAACGTGTGCCAAATTGGATTTGGCTGGCTTCACCAGCAACGAAGAAGTGGAAGCACCTGAGGATACTGGAAACGCGGTCACTGGTGCTGCAGGTCGTTGTTTACGAACGTAAGGTTGCGTCCTGGCCGAAGTGTCTCTTTTGCGGATAACAGCTTTTTCTGTGGACTTTTCTTTTTTCTGTGTTTTGGTCATGGCACCATTGTTCTTTTTTTTAGGGGTTAGTTTGGCTTTTTTGTCTTGGTGTGAACTTTGGGAGCATTGGGATAACATTTTAAAAGGGAACGAATGCTGACTAATCCTAGAGAATCGCTACCACCAGGTTTCAATATGATTTGACTTTTGATTTGCGTGTCGATGCGAGGATCGGCCAGTTGCTTTGTTTCTGTCAAAAACGCGCTTAGTTTGATGTGGAATATGAATGATAACTTGCAGTATTTAACGATCTGTCACCGTACACCATCGTAAGACTTCTTTGAGACTGGCTTCTAAGACGTGAGCACGTATTTGTGGATTTTTTTATCGACTGATACCTTGCAAGGCACGAATCAATTTGATGGGAAGATGAGATTAAAGGGACGTCATGTTGACGATGTATGAGACAAGGTCAAAGTGACCAAGGTTTTTATAGATTTTTTAGTGATTCATATTGTTATGTCGACGACGAGGACGTGCACACGACAGGTCCTCCGTCTTGACACCAGTCGTGAAACAAATCGGTACGAAATCGCAAATAATCGGGGGTGGTGGGTTTTAAATCAACGAGTAAATAGGCGTGTGGCGTTTGAGTGGCATCATCGTACGCATGAATCAGACAAGGTGTTCCTAACTGTTTGGCTAACACTTGCACTTGTGATTTATCTCGAAGACTTTTAAACAAGAAATACCAGGAATACTGCCATTGACACTGTTACAGTGTCCGAGACAATCAACATATATGTTAAACTTGGTTTGGATATATTTGCATAGTTTTAACAGTGTTTATCGTTATCGATAGTAAGAACATTTTCTGTAATGGCTTTTATATTTATTTGTTTCCACTTTGCGTATATGGACGATGAAAAACGTTACAGCTTCAAATAGCCATGAACCAATAAGTGATTTGGATACTACGTGCAACATATGAATGATTAGCAATAATATTCTGTGAAAGAAACTTTTCCGGAGGATAGAAGTTATGACGTTTACCAGAACCCAAAAAGGTAAAGTGGGACAAAACATAAAAGATTATTACTGCTCATTCGATCTAAAATATAGTGATCAGCATTTCTAATCAACGGAAGTGAAGAATATTTTACTCAGCTTTTATTGTCCGTGCATCCGCAACCACGCGATCCACTATTTTTGCTCAAAGGTGTTGTTGATGTTCCGTTTCAACTTACACTGTCTCGAACTAGGTCTCACCAATTGTTGAATTTTAAAATGCCGTTGAATCCAATTAATTTGCGTGCACCACCAGAGACCCCGGATGAAAAGCTCAAAAAGATCAAAAGCGCGCCGCCAAATGCGCGCCTACAAAAGCGAGCCGACAGAACCGCGCAGCGAAATATGCCCGTCACATGCGCGCCGTCGAAAGCACTCAACATAAATTCCATATGCCATTTTCTAGTTAGCACACATCAAGAAGCGTATAATCTTTCTATTTAATAGAAATAAACTAAACGTTTAAATCAGTTTGAGCAGACATTAAAGTGTGCACACTCTTAATAATGAGTAGAAATAAACTAATAGTTTGAATCACTGTGTCCAGTGAGAAGACATCAAAGTATACACTCTTAATACTGAGTAGAAATAAACTAATAGTTTGAATAACTGTTTTCAGTGAGCAGACATCAAGATGCGCATTTACGCAGTAGAAGCCTAGACAACTATAAATACCAAATGTATTTTGTGAAAATTTTAAATCCTTTTCTAGCCATGGAAAAGACTGAGTCACAGAAGGGGAAAGATCATATAATAACTGATGGATATCGATATAGAAAAGACATAGTAAATGCCGAGTTCATTGCATCGTGGACATGACGTAAACGTGACTGTATAGAGCGAATTAAATTGATTGAAGTGTACACACGCACTGTGCTTTCTGAGCATAACCATCCGGCAAGCAACGAAGCGAAGAAAACCGTAGCAGAGATTAGTCGAAGAGCAATGAACACGGTCGAGAGACCAAGGCAAATAATTCAGCAAAGCTCTATCAACATAACTTAATTAAACTATATTGACGTTCCAGAATCTCTGCAAAAATCTGCAAGAGACACTAATTTTCTTCTGAGGGATTTGGGTGCGGATGATGATGCTCGCATTCTGATGTTCGTAATGAGTGAAAATCTGACCCTTCTACAGAAAAAGTATAACTGGTTTATCGATGGTAATTTTAAAGTTGCGCCGACACTATTTACTCAGCTATTCACTATCCATGTCTTAATTAACAATTCGGCCTATCCCCTAGTCTACGTTTAGCTGTGGGAGAAAACAGAGCATGGCTATGAACGCGTCATGCAGAAAATTCTATAACTGCATCCTGGTCTTAATCCGGCTAGCATTATGGCCGATTCCGACATAGCCTCTCTAAACGCTTGTGCAGCCATCTTTACAGGAGTACGGTTATAAGGATGCTTCTTCCATCTAGGACAATGACTGTGGCGCGAAGTACACGAATGTCATTTAGTGGACGGCTTACGGTGATGATGAAAATGTTTACATGTATGTCAAAATGCTTTAGCCCTCAGTTTTGTTCCAGTTGAAGATGTTCCAAACGCTTTTGATGAGTTGGTGGAAATCAGCTCTCCGGAATTTACGCCGATCAATGATTACTGGAAAGACAACAACGAGGGAAGACGAAGAAGAAACATTCTAGGAAACCCTAGATTATATATTTACCTGTGGAACATGCGCGGCCGTGTAAACGACAGTTTACCATATATTAATAATTCGTTTGAGGCATGAGATCGGTCATTTTAACAGACAGTACACTGTCATCATCTGTCTGATCACTTTCGCAAGAAGCAAGATCATGTTGAGATTACGATCGAACCATATCGAGCGGGATTTAGACAGCCTGAGGCATCGAAATCAAAGTACGTCAGACTTAATCGAAGCCTGCAAGCTTTGGTTGCAACATACAGCTACGTACCATTGATCGAATATATTCGCGGAATCGCACATAACGTTGCAATTTGAAAAGTTGTCTTCATTTTAACTTTTTCCATCTTTTTTATTTGTCATATCGACTTTTTAAATTTTTGCCTTGCGCTCTTTTGTCTTGCGCACAATTGTCGCTGCGCGCTTTTGTCGAGATTTTGTGAATGGTTACAAGGCCACCATCTGTGATAGTTGCATTAAATACTGAAACTACTCGTGTAACTGCGATGAAATCCGTTAATGCCATCAGAACAATATACCAATACAACGACATGACCATTCAAAACAAGCAGTATTAAGTAATGTGAATGCAATATATTTATATAAACCCAGATTTGAAGGTGGTAAAAAAATTGCGACTGGTCCCATTCCGACTGTAACTAAACATAACATGTCAAGCGTAGTAAGATCCACGTGTTGACCTTGAATATACATACTACATTCAACTGCTCCGCAACGAGGATTTGTACGTGAACAATTGTAAGTAATTACTGAAGATACACAACTACCACCGTCTTCACTTAATTAGCACCCCTACGTCGTTCAAATTTAAGACAGGTCAGCATCACAAGTTCACGTGTACGAACAAGTGCAACTAGAATAATTGCAGAATCATCAAATATCTCAGTCGCTTCAGACGTATGCATTTAGTCAGAGACGATTTTTGTCTAGCACCGAATCGGAAATTGTCTAAATATTTTCTTCATCAGCTTGAAAAAGTTCATCTGCATCATGTATAAGGTAAATTTCATGATAATCAATTGCTCAGTGTTTTATTGGAAACACATATAACATATTCTGAGCCTAGGTGTAAGTTCTGCATAAAGACATTGCAGAAAACAATAACCAATTTATGATGGGATTTGTCAGTAGGTTCGAAAGTTCTCTCCTTGAAAGGTCTGGACAATAAATTGAGAATTAGAAGCAAATTGATGTAAGAAAATACTACATATAAACAATCGCTTTTAGGTTTGTAACGGCAATCAATATGGCTTAAATATTCCAATCATTAGTTGTATTAAATGAAAGTAAAACCAATGTTTCTCGCGGATGCAGCGAACGTTACACATCTTGCTTCTTCAGATTGGTTAGCACGACAGTTGATAAGGCAAATTTATCTACCACTGCCTAAACAAATCGAGTACTCACATTTCGATGTCACCGTTCCAAATTAAGTTCGTCAGGCAGATATATTAGTTTTAACACAAAATACTATTAAACCTGTAAGACGTCAGTACGCAGACAAATATGCGTTGACTGTCGTTGATATTTCAAGTAGATATAACGAAGCAGAGCCATTACTAAATAAAACAGCGTTTGAAGTTGCGTCTTCATTTGAACGATTTTTTATCGCCAAGGAACTGGACCATATGGTGGTCAACGAAGGCCAAATATAATAAAGGTTGATCCTGGTAAGAAATTTCTTCGTTCAGTATTGTTGCTTATAAAATAAAGCTTAATTAAACGAGGACACACCGCAATTCATCGGGATCAGCAATTGTCGAGCAATTTAATCAAAAGCTTGCTGAGCGGTTATTTGGATATCAATACGCAAGAGAAATAATTCAACATTTTATGAGACTTTTTGAGTGGGTTACAAGACCACCAAGTGTGATAGTTGCATTAAATACTAAAACTACTCGTGTAAGTGCTATGAAATCCGTTAATGCAATCAGAAAAATATACCAATACAACGACATAACCATTCAAAACAAGCAGTTTTAAGTAATGTGACTGTAATGTATTTATATACACCCGGTAAATTTGAAGGTGGTAAAAAGTGCGACTGATGCCATTCTGAGTGTAACTAGATATAACATGGCAAGCGTAGTAAGATCCACGTGTTGACCTGCAATATACAGATTAGATTCAACTGCTCCTCAACGAGGATTTGTACGTGAACAATTATAAGTAATTACTTAAGATACACAACTACCACCGTCTTCACTTAATTTGCACCCCTACGTCGATCATATTTAAGACAGATCAGCATCACATTTTCAGGTGTGCGAACAAGTGCAACTAGAATAATTGCTAGAATCATCAAATATCTCAGTCGCTTCATACGTATATATTTAGTCAGATACTATATTTGTCTTGCACCCTATCATACATTTTCTAAATATTTTTCATCATCAGCTTGAAATTGTTATCTTGCCTGATTTCTAAGGTAAACCTCATGATAATCAATTGATCGGTGTTTTCTGGAAACGCATATAACATATTTTGAGCCTCGATGATAACGTGTATTCAAACGTGACATCGATGGTAGACTTTTCTGCCTAATGTTTAATAACTCATTAGTTTGAAAGAGTAATACAGTTGTGATAGATCTATAATTTCCGTCAACATATTGTGAGAATCAGTCTTATTGTTTGTGAGAATATGATATATTAACCCTTTAATATGAAATATATTTCTCCGCACAAGATTTGCCTTTCGAAGTGGTTCTTTGAAAATATTGGGACGTAAAAACTTGCAATCAGATCCATGTAAGTTGTATCAATACATTAGTAGCTTAGATATATGTATGCCTTCCTGGCTTCAACCTTTCACGCCATAAGTGAACTAAACTAGACCGTTTTTCGGACACGTTAGCTCGTCGTTAAGGCAGTCAGCCTTGTCCGATGGGGCTACAGAATTGATTATTCCTGTAGATATAGTGGTATGCAGATTGTCCAACTGTCCACTAACAAAATACCCCGGTGGTTAACAATTTATAGGCCTTGCTGTTGTTCAAGCCTCTAAATGACCTGACATGCACTGCATAATATAACGAATAATGTTAAGCAAAGTTAGGTTTCTTTAGGCTACACGAACCTTTCCACCTCTTTCACTAGAAATAGTACAGTTAGTTTTCGATATAAGATATGTTCTAGCACGATGCAAATTGAATTAAACATAACCTAACCTCTCTCTCTCTCTCTCTCTCTCTCTCTCTCTCTCTCTCTCTCTCTCTCTCTCTCTCTCTCTTTCTTTCTCTCTCTCTCTCTCTCTCTCTCTCTCTCTCTCTCTCTCTCTCTCTCTCTCTCTCTCTCTCTCTCTCTCTAAATTCTAAGGCACGTACAATCAATTGGATTGCTAAATCTGCATCGGTTATACCTGTGTTAAACATTTTGCTTATATATAGCCGCGAAGTATCGACCAATTCAGCATTGGTTACGTAACGATCTGCCATCATCGTATATACATACCGTACCACAAGTTAAAACTGTATCTGTCTGCTTTTTAAAAATCCATGGGTTTTAGACAGGATAAGCAGTGATGATCTGCCTCTTTTGTGTCTCCTTATGTCTTTTGGGGTTCTTATATATGTCATAACCTCTATTTTTCCATGACTGGTGCATTCGTGTATTACTGATGCTAATTATGCAATGGTGGCACATATTATGTAAATCGCTTGCCATGTCATGTAGGATAGAGATTTAGATGTGTATTAGCGCCTAAACAGACAAAACGTGGTAAAATCGTAATAATTATACTGCTTTTTAGGGTTCTTCTAACTTAGATTTGAACGACCGTTATTCATCAAATAGGATTCAAATATGTCCATGATCAAGATTAATGTGTCTGTATTTAGGGTTGATATATAAGATGTAAGTTCTGAATAAAGACATTGCAAAAAACAATTACCCATTTATGAAGGGATTTGTCAGTAGGTTCTTAAGTTCTCTCCTTGAAAGGTCTGGACAATAAATTGATAATTAGAAGCAAATTGGTGTAAGGAAATACTACATATAAACAATCGCTTTTAGGTTTGTAACGGCAGTTTATATGGCTTATTAAATATTCCAATCATTTGTTGTATTAAATGAAAGTAAAACCAATGTTTCTCACTTTTACAGATGAAACCTTGATTCCAAAGATAGACGTATACAGACATAATGTTCCAGATTCTTCTGTAGTGTTACAGTGCTATTCATTCCGTAAGCCCAAGGGAAGGTTTTCCTGGATGGTTAATGGATCTCTGGTAAAGCACAGTGATAGATATTCACCGGACAATGCTTTCCTGTCCATAAGATATTTAACAGCTGAAGACCAAAATAACTCATACACATGTAAAGAACCCGGAACTAAACTCCTAAGTGATCCATTTTGGATAAAAGCATGTAAGTTAAAGTGTGCATTTATTTGAAGAAATAATGCCAATAATCAATTGTCAGATATGTCATCATCTTGAGGTGCTAATTATTTTCTATGAAATATTACGTAAGCGCATTAATTATATGTTGGTTCTTATAATACATCCATCCATCCATATCAGTTCAAAAGAATCGCATAATAAACTTGCTGTGTTGCTTATTTTAACATAATATCCCACATCCCAGTTTGATTGTATTATGGAGAATTATGAACCATTCATATCGAAGGGTTCTATATCACTCTTGGGTGATTTAGCCAATCCCACCCCTATTCAAATTTTAAGGGACACAGGAGCTTCTCAGAGTCTTTTATTGTCAGGTAATTTGCCTTTTTCTGAGAAGTCTTCTTCTAATGAAAGTGTTCTTTTTCAGGGAGTAGAGTGCGGCTTTGTTAATGATCCTCTTCATTGTGTCAATTTATCATCAGACTTAGTATCAGGACCTATGACAGTCGGAACAGTCTCGGTTTTACCCGTTGAGGGCATTCATTTATTGCTAAGCAACGACTTAGCTGGAGACAAGGTTGTGGTTAATCCACTTGTAACTGACAAGCCTGATTTGGATCAGAAAGTTGATCCAATTGAACAAGAATTCCCTGATATAATTCAAGCTTGTGCAGTTACCAGAGCTATGACAAATAAAGCTCTTGAGAATGATGTTGATGTTGGCAGTATTCCTTTAGCTGACACATGTATAGGTCAAGCTTTTGATGAGGTCACTTTTACTCCTTGTTTGGATCAGTCAGAAGGCATTGATCATAGTGATCCTCTTTTAATAACTCATTCTCTTTATTCTAATCAGGGTGATAAACGACATTCACTTGTCGTCGAACAGGAAAAAGATCCTGAGATCTCCTGTTTGTTTCAAAGGGCCATAAATGAGACTGAAGCCAATGAAGTTCCTATCTGTTATTTCATTAAAAATGGAATTCTTATGAGAGAATGGAGACATCACGAGGTCCCTGCTGGTGAAGAGTGGTTGGTGAACTATCAAATAGTAGTTCCAAAACCTTACAGACAAGAAATACGTAATCTGGCCCATGAAACTCCTTTGGCTGGTCACTTAGGGATTAATAAACTTTATCACAAGATCTGCACTCACTTCTATTGGCCAAAAATCAAAAGTGATGTTGCCAACTACTGTAGATCTTGTCATACTTGTCTAATGGTAGGAAAAACCAATCAGAAGATACCTAAGGCTCATCTGCAACCTATTCCTGCCTTTGACGAACCATTTAGTAGAATTATGGTAGATTGTTTGGGTCCCTTACCCAAGACCAACTAAGGTAACCAATACCTGTTGACCAATATGTGTGCGTCAACAAGGTTTTCAGAGGCAATTCCGTTGAGGAATATAAAATCTAAAACAATGGCAAAAGCTCTGATAACTTTTTTTTACTCAGTATGGCCTTCCAAAATCTATTCAGTCTGATCAAGGTTCAAACTTCATGTCTGAAATTGTTCAACAAATTATGTATGAATAGGCATTCAGCAATTCAAATAGTATGCCTATCATCCTGATAGCCAAGGGGCATTAGAAAGATTCCATCAGACTTTGAAAAATATGATCCGATCATATTGTTTTGATACGAATAAAGATTGGGATGAAGGCATTCATTTACTATTGTTTGCTGTTAGAGAATCAGTTCAAGAATCTTTAGGCATCAGTCCCTTTGAAATGGTTTATGGACACACTGTGCGTGGACCATTGAAGTTATTGAAAGAGAAACTTCTCTCTAATGAAGATACTGAGATCAATCTTCTTGATTATGTTCCCGATTTTAGACACAAGTTGTCAAAGGCTTGTGAGGTCGCAAGAGCAAATCTGCACTCTGCTCAATCTAAAATGAAATGAAGATATGATAAAAGTCGAAGGAAAGGAGTTTTCAGCCTGGTGATAGAGTCCTGGCTCTCTTACCAATGCCACAAAATCTTCTTCTGGCCAGATAGTATGGTCCCTACACAATTGACAGGACAATTAATGACTTAAATTACATCATAAATACTCCTGGGAGGCGCAAATAAAAACACCTCTGCCATATAAACATGCTAACAGAGTATATTGAAAGAGATAACCATGTTATACCTGCAATTAATTAAGCTGTACCTGTCCCACTCGGTGAAGAAATATCATCAGATTATATTGATATGGGAATTACGAATCTTTGTAATTGAGAAATTTTGAAAGATCTAGACCAGAATCTTTCACATTTCCATGTGCAAGAAAGACATGAACAAAACAGTTAGTATTTGAATATGAGCAATAATTTCCAGATGTTCCTACAAGGACTAACAAAATTTTACATGTCTTTGAAATTGTAAATTCCAAACCTGTTAAATAACACCCATATAGGATGAATCCACTTAAACAGGAGTACTTAAAAAATGAAATTCAATATTTGCTGGAGAATGATTTTATCGAGCCCAGTAAAAGTGATTGGAGTTCACCATGCATACCTGTTCCAAAAACAGATAAAACTTTCCGTATGTGCACTGATTATAGGATGGTGAACAGTGTGACAAAAACAGATTCATTCAAATTACCAAGAATTGACGATTGTATTGATAAAATCGGGAATGTCAAGTATGACACCAAATTTGACTTCCTGAAATAATTTTGACAGATTCCACTAACTGAAAGAACAAAGGAAATCTCAGCATTTGTGACTCCAGATGGACTTTACCAATATAAGTTAATGCCATTCGGAATGAAAGTGTCACCAAGTACATTTCAACGTCTTATGAATATGATCACCTCTGCTCTAGAAGATTGTGAAGCCAATATAGATGACGTCATCATCTACAACGACACTTGGATAGAACATCAAGCAACAATTCGAAAATTATTTGACAGACTCACTGATGCATGTTTGACAGTTAATTTATCTTAAATTGAGTTCTGCCGTGCTAGTATGACTTTCTTTGGACATATTGTGGGACTTGGACAGGTTAAACCAATAGATGATCTTTCCCGTGTATAACAATATATATCATATCCACTGTAATTTACACGAGTTTTTTTTAACTTTAGGTGTACAATGGTTTGTAGTAAAAAGAAAGTTTTATCATATAAACCTTTCTTTTTATTTTTTGTCGAAGGTGTTACGTGTATTTGATATAAGTCATTTATATTTATTTTTATTGTTTGTTTGTTAGATTTAAATTTGGCATTTTAAGTTTTAAGATTCGTTCATTGAACGGGGTGTGACCTGTACTTTACATAGTGAACACCTCGTGCTGACCTCATTTCTGACCTGGTTTCCGAGTTGTAAACAAGCTTTTAAAATGATTGGATGGTTCCAAGGACATTGTGAAGTTTTATATAAACATCTTTCTAATTTTAGTTGGGTCACATGGTATTTACGTGATTTCTTGAACGTATGTTTGTTCTGATAATTCTTAGAAGATCACGTGACCCAGATGTTTAAGTAAAAACAGATATATAAACTATGTTTTGGGAGCGAGCTATTCAACAGAAAATTGGGATCATATAATATTAAGTTGTGTCTTTTTGAGTTATGATAAATTACCTTGTACTGGAAATTGTGTCAATTCGTTTGGATCAAGAGGAATTATTTTTTATTTATCTGGGAAAGAGTTGTGATCATAGAGATTTTATTTACAAGAACTGATTAATCAAATGACATCGTCTACCATTTTGGATACTTCGCTGGAATTCGAACTTAGAACTATTTTGACATTTTATTACCAGGTCTTTTGCTATTTCTCTAGTGGATAATATTTTGAATTATTTTTGCATTAATTTTGGAATTGATTCTTAAAACCGTAAGTTTATTTTTCTTTTTTCAAAAATATTTGTACTCAAGAAATTGTTTATTAAGTTTTACAATTTTGTTATTTTCACTCTTTCTATGTTACTGTTTATTCGAGCCTAATCACGTAACATTACCAAATGATACAACTTTGCATTGATACAGTTTAAGCTGAGTTGCAAAAATTTCTTTAATATTTCATTAGTGTTAGCTGCTAGAATCCTTTTAAGTCATCAAACTTGGTGACCTATTTTTCATTCCCAGTTCTGTCAATACAAGCATCGACTTGTTTTATATTATAAATGAGTCTGTTTGGTAAAAAGTTATGTTTATGTAGTCAGTGCACATACGAAAAGTATTGTGTGGTTTCAGCACGAAATTATGTTGAATTAATTTTGCTTGGTAAAATCAATCATAAACAAATAATCGGTGTCCTTTTTACAAACTCATTGCTTGTGAGAATTTATCCTAAACGTCGATGCTAAACAGCCTTGTATCACAATTTAAACACCTTATTTGATTTAATTTGCTCGAATAGGAATATTTGGGAACAAATGTTCGAATTCAAAATATTATATGCTTTACATTAGGATATAGATGTAAGACTGTAATGTCCAGATTCTTTAATATTTCATACTTCTGACTGCTTTATCCAAAGTCACAACAATCTGGTTGAACGCGTTACCTAAATAGTCAATATGTGGGGCAGGACAAGTGAATTATATACAGAGCTCATTAGATGAAAATACTCCTTTACCATATTATGGCAGAGCTGCTTCTGTATCCCCGTCCCTTGAACATCGATGTTATAATTTGTCACTTCTTTAACTGTATTTGGACAATGATACATAGACCGAATAAAACATTGAATTATGGGAAAGAGAAACAAAACCTTAACACTAAGTTTGAAAACTTATTTTCTATCTAGTTTTGTTTTTCACTAATTACATTTACGTTTCAATTACTCTGAAAACTATTTCCTGCTTTTCTAGCTGGTATTTACAATCAGAATCATAATCTTGTGCATATTCTATATTGTCCACAAACAATGTATCCAAAAATAGGTTCAAAACTAACTTCAAAAGTATCGAACTTACTCTCTTAAAACAAACAACAATAAGTGAACACGTTGCTTCCAATATTATTTGGTATAACAGCAAAGTAATCTCATCACAATTTTGAAAACCGGATAAACCCTTGCCAATGGCCCCTGGACTTGAACTGTTAAATAACTAATTTATTCATCACCTACTGGTAGATCAATGACATCAAACTATAACCTCGATTAGATTAGACGGAATTAGGATGACCACAGAGTATTCAGAACGTTATTAGGAACGTTATTATGGCTCTGATTTTTGTTTTAGTGTTATTGTTCCGTAAAGGAATTGTCCCTTGAAACCTTGTCGACGCACATTTTACCAAATATATAGAAAGCATTCTAAGTATATTGTCACTGTAATCATATAATTATCTTTAATAATCCTTTCAGATGGACCGTCTTTCGTCCAGCTCAAACCAAGCACCCTGATAGTAAAAGAAAAAGATAGAGTGGATGTGCACTGTTTAACGGACTGTTATCCCCTTTGTTCTGTGGAATGGAGTAAACTGGATTTGTCTTCAGGCCACAAAAACGTTTTGTTTAAAAACTATACATTGACAATAACTAATGTTACAAGACAGATGTCTGGGAATTATTCATGCAAAGTTCAGAATCTTGTAACTGGCACATCTATTGAAACCTCTGCACCATTGAGAGTGTACTGTGAGTTTAATGATATGAATAGGAGTATTGTAGGTCTCTTGAGTTCTTTTTTATTATTATTATTATTATTATTATTATTATTATTATTATTATTATTACTATTATGATTCTTATATTTTCTATTTTTATTATTATTACATTCATTATTTGTATTATTATTAGTGCTGGTGGTAGTGACCGATTTAGTTCATATAACCTGAAGAATATTTTGCTTGGATATTTGTGCAAGCATTCAGAATCAGTTGGTATCATTTACTCTTGAAATGAATAAATGTAAAGTTGTTAGAGGCGCTAATTGATTTACTATGGTATCAATTTCACATCGTTGTTTGATAAATCTATCTACTGCGTTTATTCCCTTGCCAAGTCATGTAGGATAGAGATTTAGATGTGTATTAGCGCCTAAACAGACAAAACTTGGTAAAATCGTAATAATGATACTGCTACTAGGGCTGATCTAACTTAGATTTGAACGTCCGATATTCATCAAATACGTTTCAAATATGTCCATGATCAAAATTAATGTGTCCGTATTTGGGGTTGATATATAAGATGTAAGTTCTGCATAAAGACATTGCAAAAAACAATTAGCCATTTATGAAGGTATTCGTCAATGGGTTCTTAAGTTCTCTCCTTCAAAGATCTGGACAATAAATTGATAATTAGAAGCAAATTGGTGTAAGGAAATACTACATATAAACAATCGCTTTTAGGTTTGTAACGGCAGTCCATATGGCTTATTAAATATTCCAATCATTAGTTGTATTAAATGAAAGTAAAACCAATGTTTCTCACTTTTACAGATGAAACCTTGATTCCAAAGATAGACGTATACAGACATAATGTTTCGGATTCTTATGTAGTGTTACAGTGCTATTCATTCCGTAAGCCCAAAGGAAGGTTTTCCTGGATGGTTAATGGATCTCTGGTAAAGCTCAGTGATAGATATTCACCGGACAATGCTTTCCTGTCCATAAGATATTTAACAGCTGAAGACCAAAATAACTCATACACATGTAAAGAACCCGGAACTAAACTCCTAAGTGATCCATTTTGGATAAAAGCATGTAAGTTAAAGTGTGCATTTATTTGAAGAAATAATGCCAAGAATCAATTGTCAAATATGTCATCATCTTGAGGTGCTAATTTTGTTCTATGAAATATTACGTAAGCGCATTAATTATATGTTGGTTCTTATAATACATCCATCCATCCATATCAGTTCAAAAGAATCGCATAATAAACTTGCTGTGTTGATTATATTAACATAATATCCCACATCCCAGTTTGATTTTGTTATGGAGAATTATGAACCATTCATATCGAAGGGTTCTATATCACTCTTGGGTGATTTAGCCAATCCCACCCCTATTCAAATTTTAAGGGACACAGGAGCTTCTTAGAGTCTTTTATTGTCAGGTAATTTGCCTTTTTCTGAGAAGTCTTCTTCTAATGAAAGTGTTCTCATTCAGGGAGTAGAGTGCGGCTTTGTTAATGTTCCTTTTCATTGTGTCAATTTGTCATCAGACTTAGTATCAGGACCTATGACAGTCGGAACAGTCTCGGTTTTACCCGTTGAGGGCATTCATTTATTGCTAAGCAACGACTTAGCTGGTGACAAGGTTGTGGTTAATCCACTTGTAACTGACAAGCCTGATTTGGATCAGAAAGTTGATCCAATTGAACAAGAATTCCCTGATATAATTCAAGCTTGTGCAGTTACCAGAGCTATGACAAATAAAGCTCTTGAGAATGATGTTGATGTTGGCAGCATTCCTTTAGCTGACACGTGTATAGGTCAAGCTTTTGATGAGGTCACTTTTACTCCTTTTTTGGATCAGTCAGAAGGTATTGATCATAGTGATCCTCTTTTAACAACTCATTATCTTTATTCTAATCAGGGTGATAAACGACATTCACTTGTCGTCGAACAGGAAAAAGATCCTGAGATCTTCTGTTTGTTTCAAAGGGCCATAAATGAGACTGAAGCCACTGAAGTTCCTATCTGTTATTTCATTATAAATGGAATTCTTATGAGAGAATGGAGACCTCACGAGGTCCCTGCTGATGAAGAGTGGTTGGTGAACTATCCAATAGTAGTTCCAAAACCTTACAGACAAGAAATACGTAATCTGGCCCATGAAACTCCTTTGGCTGATCACTTAGGGATTAATACATTTTATAACAAGATCTGGACTTACTTATATTGGCTAAAAATCAAAAGTGATGTTGCCAACTACTGTAGATCTTGCCATACTTGTCTAATGGTAGGAAAACCCAATCAGAAGATACCTAAGGCTCATCTGCAACGTATTCCTGCCTTTGAAGAACCATTTAGTAGAATTATGGTAGATTGTGTAGGTCCCTTACCCAAGACCAAGTAAGGTAACCAATACCTGTTGACCATTATGTGTGCGACAACAAGGTTTCCAGAGGCAATTCCGTTGAGGAATATAAAATCTAAAACAATAGCTAAAACTCTGATAAAGTTTTTTACTCAGTATGGCCTTCTCAAATCTATTCAGTCTGATCAAGGTTCAAACTTCATGTCTAGAATTTTCCAACAAATTATGTATGAATCGGCATTCAGCAAATCAGATATTCTGCCTATCATCGTGATAGCCAAGGGGCATTAAAAAGATTCCATCAGACTTTGAAAAGTATGATCCGATCATATTGTGTTGATACGAATAAAGATTGGGATGAAGGCATTCATTTACTATTGTTTGCTGTTAGAGAATCAGTTCAAGAATCTTTAGGCATCAGTCCCTTTGAACTGGTTTTTGGACACACTGTGCGTGGACCATTGAAGTTATTGAAAGTGAAACTTCTCTCTAATGAAGATACTGAGATCAATCTTCTTGATTATGTTCCCGATTTTATACACAAGTTGTCAAAGGCTTGTGAGGTCGCAAGAGCAAATCTGCACTCTGCTCAATCTAAACTGAAATCAAGACATGATAAAAAGTCGAAGGAAAGGAGTTTTCAGCCTGGTGATAGAGTCCTGGCTCTCTTACCAATGCCACAAAATCCTCTTCAGGCCAAATAGTATGGTCCCTAGAGAATTGACAGGACAATTAATGACTTAAATTACATCATAAATACTCCTGGGAGGCGCAAACAAAACAACTCTGCCATATAAACATGCTAACAGAGTATATTGAAGGAGATAGCCATGTTAAACCTACAATTAATTAAGCTGTACCTGTCCCACTCGGTGAAGAAATATCATGAGATTATATTGATATTGAAATTACGAATCTTTGCAATTCAGAAATTATGAAAGATCTAGAAAAGAAACATTCATATTTACAAGTGCAAGAAAGAAATGAACTGAAACAGTTAGTATTTGAATATGAGCACTTTTTTCCAGATGTTCCTACAAGGACTAACAAATTTTTACATGTCGTTGAAATTGTAAATTCCAAACCTGTGAAATAACATCCATATAGGATGAATCCACTCAAACAGGAGTACTTAAAAAAGGAAATTCAATATTTGCTGGAGAATGATTTTATCGAGCCCAGTAAAAGTGATTGGAGTTCACCATGCATACTTGTTCCAAAAATAGATAAAACTTTACGTATGTGCGCTGATTATAGGATGGTGAACAGTGTGACAAAAACAGATTCATTCAAATTACCAACAATTGACGATTGTATTGATAAAATCGGGAATGCCAAGTATGACACCAAATTTGACCTCCTGAAAGAATTTTGGCAGATTCCACTAACTGAAAGAGCAAAGGAAATCTTTTTAACGTCTTATGAATATGATCACCTCTGTTCTAGAAGATTGTGAAGCCAATATAGATGACGTCATCATCTACAACGACACTTGGATAGAACATCTAGCAACAATTCGAAAACTATTTGACAGACTCACTGATGCATGTTTGACAGTTAATTTATCTTAAAGTGAGTTCTGCCGTGATAGTATGACTTTCTTCGACATATTGTGGGACTTGGACAAGTTAAACCAATAACTTTAGGTGTACATTGGTTTGTGGTAAAAAGAAAGTTTTATCATATAAACCTATCTTCTTATTTTTTGTCGAAGGTGTTACGTGTGTTTGATATAAGTCATTTATATTTATTTTTATTGTTTGTTTGTTAGATTTAAATTTGGCATTTTAAGTTTTAAGATTCGTTCATTGAACGGGGGGTGACCTGTACTTTACATAGTGAACACCAAGTGTTGACCTCATTTCTGACCTGGTTTCCGAGTTGTAAACAAGCTTTCAAAATGATTGGATGGTTCCAAGGACATTGTGAAGTTTTATATAAACATCTTTCTAATTTTAGTTGGGTCACATGGTATTTACGTGATTTCTTGAACGTATGTTTGTTCTGATAATTATTAGAAGATCACGTGACCCATTTGTTTAAGTAAAAACAGATATATAAACTATGTTTTGGAAGCGAGCTATTCAATAGAGAATTGGGATGTTAGAATATTAAGTTGTGTCTTTTTGAGTTATTATAAATTACCTTGTACTGGAAATTCTGTCAATTCTTTTGGATCAAGAGGAATTATTTTATTATTTATCTGGGAAAGAGTTGTGCTCATAGAGATTTTATTTACAAAAACTGACTAAATCAAGTGACATCGTCTTCCATTTTGGATACTTCGCTGGAATTCGAACTTAGAACTATTTTGACATTTTATTATCAGGACTTTTGCTATTTCTCTAGTGGATAATATTTTGAATTATTTTGGCATTAATTTTGGAATTGATTCTTAAAACCGTAAGTTTACTTTTCTTTTTTCAAAAATATTTGTACTCAATAAATTGTTTATTAAGTTTTACAATTTTGTTATTTTCACTCTTTCTATGTTACTGTGTATTCGAGCCTAATCACGTAACATTACCAAATGATACAACTTTGTATTGATACAGTTTAAGCTGAGTTGCGAAAATTTCTTTAATATTTCATTAGTGTTAGCTGCTAGAATCCTTTTCAGTAATCAAACCTTGGACCTATTTTTCATTCCCAGTTCTGTCAATACAAGCATCGACTTGTTTTATATTATAAATGAGTCTGTTTGGTAATAAGTTATGTTTATGTAGTCAGTGCACATACGAAAAGTATTGTGTGGTTTCAGCACGAAATTATGTTGAATTAATTTTGTTTAGTAAAATCAATCATAAACAAATAATCGGTGTCCTTTTTACAAACTCATTGATTGTGAGACTTCATCCTAAACGTTGATGCTAAACAGCCTTGAATCACATTTTTAAACACCTTATTTGATTTCATTTGCTCGAATAAGAACATCTGGGAACAAATGTTCGAATTCAAAATATTATATGTTTTCCCTTTGGATATAGATGTAAGGCTGCAATATCCAGATTCTTTAATATTTCAAACTTCTGACTGCTTGATCCAAAGTCACAACAATCTGGTTGAACGCGTTACCTAAATAGTCAATATGTGGGGCAGGACAAGTGAATTATATACAGAGCTCACTAGATGAAAATACTCCTTTACCATATTATGGCAGAGTTGCTTCTATATCCCCCTCCCATGAACATCGATGATATAATTTGTCACTTCTTTAACTGTATTTGGACAATGATACATAGACCGAATAAAACATTGAATTATGGGAAAGAGAAACAAAACTTTAACACTCATTTTGAAACCTTATTTTCTTTTTAGTTTTGTTTTTCACTAATTACATTTACGTTTCAATTACTCTGAAAACTATTTCCTGCTTTTCTAGCTGGTATTTACAATCAGAAGCATAATCTTGTGCATATTCTATATTGTCCACGATCAATGTGTCCAAAAATAGGTTCAAAACTAACTTCAGAATATCGAACTAACTCTCTTAAAACAAACAACAATAAGTGAACACGTTGCTTCCAATTTTATTTGCTATAACAGCAAAGTAATCTTATAACAATTTTGGAAACCGGATAAACCCTTGCCAATGGCCCCTGGACTTGAACTGTTAAATACCTAATTCATTCATCACTTACTGGTAGATCAATGACATCAAACTATACCCTCGATTAGATTAGACGGAATTAGGATGACCACAGAGTATTCAGAACGTTATTTGGAACGTTATTATGGCTCTGATTTTTGTTTTAGTGTTATTGTTCCGTAAAGGAATTGTCCCTTGAAACCTTGTCGACGCACATTTTACCAAATATATAGAAAGCATTCTAAGTATATTGTCAATGTAATCATATAATTATCTTTAATAATCCTTTCAGATGGACCGTCTTTCGTCAAGTTCACACCAAGCACCCTGATAGTAAAAGAAAAAGATAGAGTGGAGGTGCACTGTTTAACGGACTGTTATCCCCTTTGTTCTGTGGAATGGAGTAAACTGGATTTGTCTTCAGGCCACAGAAACGTTTTGTTTAAAAACTATACATTGACAATAACAAATGTTACAAGACAGATGTCTGGGAATTATTCATGCAAAGTTCAGAATCTTGTAACTGGCACATCTATTGAAACATCTGTACCATTGAGCGTTTACTGTGAGTTTAATGCTATGAATAGGAGTATTGTAGTTCTTTTGAGTTGTTTGTATTATTATTATTATTATTATTATTATCATTATTATTATTATTATAATTATTATTATATTTTCTATTTTTATTATTATTACATTCATTATTTGTATTATTATTAGTGCTGGTGGTAGTGACCGATTTAGTTCATATAACGTGAACAATATTTTGCTTGGATATTTGTGCAAGCATTCAGAATCAGTTGGTATCATTTACTCTTGAAATGAATAAATGTAAAGTTGTCAGAGGCACTAATTGATTTACTATGGTATCAATTTCACATCGTTGTTTGATAAATCTTTCTACTGCGTTTTTTTCTCTTGTTTGCATCACGGTCATGTTCATATTTAAGGATGTGCCATCAAACCATCACCCATAACCGTATTACAACATTGTGTAATTCCATGCAGCATGCCATATTTAACTCAGTCCCCACAAAGCTCTCTCTTAAATATTGTGTTTATTATGGTCATTTCGCTTGTTGTTGACGTTCGACATTATCTCAGTTCTGTTCTAATATTCCCTAGACAGTGTATATAAGTTCTCCTTCTACTTTTCAGACGGTCCAGATACAAGTTTCCTTAACACATCCAACAGCATTATAGAGGTGGATGAATTTGATTCCATAACAATAATTTGTACGGCAGAGTGCTTCCCGCCATGTCTTATTAACTGGACTGAAACGTATGCAACCAGCCCAATAGGAGATTCTGCATTAAAGTTAGTTAACGTGTCAGCCAATGCTTCCTACAGATGTATTGCGAGGAATACAGTCATTGACACTATTACAGTGTCCCAGACAATCAACATCTATGTTAAACTCGGTATGGATATATTTGCATAGTTTTAACCGTGTTTATCGTTATCGATAGTAAGAACATTTTCTGGTATGGCTTTTATTTTTATCTGTTTCCACTTTGCGTATTTTGACGTTGACAAACGTCGCAGCTTCAAATAACCATGAACCAACAAGTAATTTGGATACTACGTGCCACATTTGAATGATTAGCAATAATATTCTATGAAAGAAACTTTTGAGGAGGATAGAAGTTATGACGTAAAAAAAAAGTAAAGTGGGGCAAAACATACAAGATTATTATTGCTCATTCGATCTAAAATACAATAATGATCAGCTTTTCTAATCAACGGAAGTGAAGACTATTTTACTCAACTTTTATTTCATCCGCAACCACGCGATTCACTATTTCTGCTCAGAGGTTTTGTTGACATTCCGTTTCAACTTGCACTGTCTCGAACTAGATCTTACCAATTATTGCATTTTAAAATGCCGTTGAATCCAATTAATGTGTGTGCACCACCAGACACCCCGGATAATTTCGATATAGCTCCGACAATTGCTAAGGTTAGTGTTCATATAATGAATGCTAATGTTACTTACAACTCCAGTCACATCAACACCAAATAGTGTTGCCATGGCATGACCACACAGCATAGCCGACCAAACATTTTAAGATTAGTACGGCTCCGATGCTGATTTCATCAGGCAACTGTTCTTCTGCCGCGAAAAATATTTCACATCTTTAGTGATGATGTTCCAGTAAATGACTGGCGATATTAATTCATTTACGTATTCCTGGTAATCGAATGATCCTTTGCTTCTAATATGAAAACAGAACAGACGTTTCAGTTTAAGGTTTTCTATATGCGTCCCTTCTAACTTGCATACTTTTTGTCACATAAATGATATTCTGTTTGTCTACATTAAGATGCGCGAGCTGTGTTTGTCTCAACGACACGGAACACATTCCGTCAACGTTGCTCGAGAAAAATCCAGGGTATTTCCATTGTTGTTCGTTTTTCTGAATTTTCAATTTCGCAAGTTAAATGTAAATGCGGCTTACCTCTGCTTCTTGATATAACACTATTTTCTAAATATCTAACATGAATAAATTTCCCACAGGAGCATCAATCATCCTCATACGACCAATAACATTTTCCAACAAAAGGATCATGTCAGAACGTATCACGGCAAAGCATCGAATATCACCATTGTAGCTTACCTACACGTGTATGAAACTTGCAAACCAGTGTTATTAATCTGACCCCTGGTCCATATCCAATCACTGAGTGTGAGATGCGTGCTTTATTTGAATAACGTGCACTGTTGAAAACTCCATGATCAGCAGGAAGGGCGAGCGCAGCAGTTTTTGTAAACTTCTTTTTTAAACTAATGTTCTTACGAAAATGAAAATATAAAGTTAATAACACCAAACCAAAGCCTCTAACTAACCGAGGGTTTCTCTAAATAAGTTATCATATATGTTACTTTATCGTTGTCTTTGTTCGTTTTTAAAACGAATGCACGAGAGTTTAACCGCCTTGACACGTTTGTTTTGGTCAAGCCCTCTGCTGTTGTGAATAAGAGCGGTTGATCAGCCAAAGATTTTATCCAGTCATATACGATATTTTGATCTACGATAATGTACATCAATTGCTATAAATTCGTGTGTAGTTGACTGTGCTCGCGAAAAGACTTTTCTAAATCGAATTATATCCATTTCTACGCTACACTAAGCAAGATGAATATTTCTTAACGTACATGTTTCAGCTCTATTAAATACGACTAAATTAGTTATCTCTGATTAATTTAGACACTGCATGTATTGCTGAATTACATAAATTATGTCGGTATTGTTATGTTTGTCTCTGAAACATGTACTAGTTGCATTTGATTGTTTATTCAGCATCATCATCATAAACTACAAGATCATTACTAAATCCATATAGGTCATCTACATATGGAGCCTTATCAATGTCGGTAAAATATTTAACATCACCATTGCTGTCCTGGTCCAACAATGTTGCTTTTTCATTAATATCTTTAAACACAACGAAGCATATCTGAGCATCAACGGAAGGAGCTACTAAATATAACTTATCCAATTGAGCAATCTGATCAGTAAATAAAGTAGCGATTGCGTTTTAAGAGACCCAGATGGACCTATTATAATCCTTCTGATATAATTAGGTATGGCTGGATGATGTTTAACTGGACCTTTTTTTCAGGTCGCTAATATATCAATAACATCCATGTTATACAAACATGTGTAAAATGTATATCAAATACCTCCTACAACAATCATGACAATAACATGAAAAGCTTGCGGCCACAGGCAAGTGTGTGAAATGTGGTACACAAACATATAAATTTGTCTCCCTGACAAACATAATAGGTGGTTATATAGCTACTTGATGAGGACAGTTTCCACGATTTCCATGTGCTAAATATCTAGGAGAAGCAAGCCTTCCAGGATATAATTAGTTTAGTCTTGCAATCATATGTGATATCCGACTCGATAAACTAGATCAACCAAGACCTGGTGAATGTCCGATAAATTAAATTGATAAAGCGTGTTCTATTCATGATGTAGCTTATGCAAGTAAAGATTTGAAGCAAAAACACATTACAGATGTGAACTTAATTCATGTATTGAATTCTATATTTAACAAATATATTTCAGCTAATCATTAGCTAATTGGTTAGTAAGATCTGCGATTAAAGGTAAACTGACATTAGGGGCTGGTAATACATCAAACGATTATTATTATAATGTAAATGATTTATTATAGCCCAAGAGAATATTGGAAAGTTAGAGCCCGGAATATTAAACTCGCGGATGCAGCAAACGTTACACATCTTGCTTCTTCAGATTGGTTAGCACGACAGTTGATAAGGCAAATTTATCTACCACTGCCTAAACAAATCGAGTACTCACATTTTGATGTCACCGTTCCAAATTAAGTTAGTCAGGCAGATATATTAGTTTTAACACAAAATACTATTAAACCTGTAAGACGTCAGTACGCAGACAAATATGCGTTGACTGTCGTTGATATTTCAAGTAGATATAACGAAGCAGAGCCATTACTAAATAAAACAGCATTTGAAGTTGCGTCTTCATTTGAACGATTTTTTATCGCCAAGGAACTGGACCATATGGTGGTCAACGAAGGCCAAATATAATAAAGGTTGATCCTGGTAAGAAATTTCTTCGTTCAGTATTGTTGCTTATAAAATTAAGCTTAATTAGACGAGGACACACCGCAATTCATCGGGATCAGCAATTGTCGAGCAATTTAATCAAAAGCTTGCTGAGCGGTTATTTGGATATCAATACGCAAGAGAAATAATTCAACATTTTATGAGATTTTGTGAGTGGGTTACAAGACCACCAAGTGTGATAGTTGCATTAAATACTGAAACTACTCGTGTAAGTGCTATGAAATCCGTTAATGCAATCAGAAAAATATACCAATACAACGACATAACCATTCAAAACAAGCAGTTTTAAGTAATGTGACTGTAATGTATTTATATACACCCGGTAAATTTGAAGGTGGTAAAAAGTGAGACTGATGCCATTCTGAGTGTAACTAGACATAACATGGCAAGCGTAGTAAGATCCACGTGTTGACCTGCAATATACAGATTAGATTCAACTGCTCCTCAACGAGGATTTGTACGTGAACAATTATAAGTAATTACTTAAGATACACAACTACCACCGTCTTCACTTAATTTGCACCCTACGTCGATCATATTTAAGACAGATCAGCATCACATTTTCAGGTGTGCGAACAAGTGCAACTAGAATAATTGCTAGAATCATCAAATATCTCGGTCGCTTCATACGTATATATTTAGTCAGATACTATCTTTGTCTTGCACCCAATCAGACATTTTCTAAATATTTTTCATCATCAGCTTGAAATTGTTATCTTGCCTGATTTCTAAGGTAAACCTCATGATAATCAATTGATCGGTGTTTTCTGGAAACGCATATAACATATTTTGAGCCTCGGTGATAACGTGTATTCAAACGTGACATCGATGGTAGACTTTTCTGCCTAATGTTTAATAACTCATTAGTTTGAAAGAGTAATACAGTTGTGATAGATCTATAATTTCCGTCAACATATTGTGAGAATCAGTCTTATTGTTTGTGATAATATGATATATTAACCCTTTAATATGAAATATATTTCTCCGCACAAGATTTGCCTTTCGAAGTAGTTCTTTGAAAATATTGGGACGTAAATACTTGCAATCAGATCCATGTAAGTTGTATCAATACATTAGTAGCTTAGATATATGTATGCCTTCCTAGCTTCAACCTTTCACGCCATAAGTGAACTAAACTAGACCGTTTTTCGGACACGTTAGCTCGTCGTTAAGGCAGTCAGCCTTGTCCGATGGGGCTACAGAATTGATTATTCCTGTAGATATAGTGGTATGCAGATTGTCCAACTGTCCACTAACAAAATACCCCGGTGGTTAACAATTTATAGGCCTTGCTGTTGTTCAAGCCTCTAAATGACCTGACATGCACTGCATAATATAACGAATAATGTTAAGCAAAGTTAGGTTTCTTTAGGCTACACGAACCTTTCCACCTCTTTCACTAGAAATAGTACAGTTAGTTTTCGATATAAGATATGTTCTAGCACGATGCAAATTGAATTAAACATAACCTAACTTCTCTCTCTCTCTCTTTCTCTCTCTCTCTCTCTCTCTCTCTCTCTAAATTCTAAGGCACGTACAATCAACTGGATTGCTAAATCTGCATCGGTTATACCTGTGTTAAACATTTTGCTTATATATAGCCGCGAAGTATCGACCAATTCAGCATTAGTTACGTAACGATCTGCCATCATCGTATATACATACCGTACCACAAGTTAAAACTGTATCTGTCTGCTTTTTAAAAATCCATGGGTTTTAGACAGGATAAGCAGTGATGATCTGCCTCTTTTGTGTCTCCTTATGTCTTTTGGGGTTCTTATATATGTCATAACCTCTATTTTTCCATGACTGGTGCATTCGTTGATTACTGATGCTAATTATGCAATGGTGGCACATATTATGTAAATCGCTTGCCATGTCATGTAGGATAGAGATTTAGATGTATATTAGCGCCTAAACAGACAAAACGTGGTAAAATCGTAATAATTATACTGCTTTTTAGGGTTCTTCTAACTTAGTTTTGAACGTCCGTTATTCATCAAATAGGATTCAAATATGTCCATGATCAAGAATAATGTGTCTGTATTTAGGGTTGATATATAAGATGTAAGTTCTGAATAAAGACATTGCAAAAAACAATTACCCATTTATGAAGGGATTTGTCAGTAGGTTCTTAAGTTCTCTCCTTGAAAGGTCTGGACAATAAATTGATAATTAGAAGCAAATTGGTGTAAGGAAATACTACATATAAACAATCGCTTTTAGGTTTGTAACGGCAGTTTATATGGCTTATTAAATATTCCAATCATTTGTTGTATTAAATGAAAGTAAAACCAATGTTTCTCACTTTTACAGATGAAACCTTGATTCCAAAGATAGACGTATACAGACATAATGTTCCAGATTCTTCTGTAGTGTTACAGTGCTATTCATTCCGTAAGCCCAAGGGAAGGTTTTCATGGATGCTTAATGGTTCTCTGGTAAAGCACAGTGATAGATATTCACCGGACAATGCTATCCTGTCCATAAGACATTTAACAGCTGAAGACCAAAATAACTCATACACATGTAAAGAACCAGGAACTAAACTCCTAAGTGATCCATTTTGGATAAAAGCATGTAAGTCAAAGTGTGCATTTATTTGAAGAAATAATGCCAATAATCAATTGTCAAATATGTCATCATCTTGAGGTGCTAATTATTTTCCATGAAATAGTACGTAAGCGCATTAATTATATGTTGGTTCTTATAATACATCCATCCATCCATATCAGTTCAAAAGAATCGCATACTAAACTTGCTGTGTTAATTATATTAACATAATATCCCACATATTCGTCTTTTGTTAACAAGACTTCTACTCAACAGTCTTCTGGCAGAAAAGTGTTTCAGCCTAATACCAGCCCTTTTAAAACTCAAACTAGCACAACTTTCAAAAATCAAATATCAGAGAAGCTTGATTCTAGATCCTTGTCTTTTCCCGACGTTTACTTATTGAAAGAAAACAAGACACGTTATTTCTGATTACTACAAATTGAAAAATAGGCGTCAGAATCAAGACAGACCTGTTCCAAATGCTGTTATTTCTAAGATGTCAAGGTCACGGTTATGTATTGAAAACAATACATTTGTTGGTTCTAATAAACCCCAGTCAGATTTTATTATGGAGAATTATGAACCATTCATATCGAAGGGTTCTATATCACTCTTGGGTGATTTAGCCAATCCCACCCCTATTAAAATTTTAAGGGACACAGGAGCTTCTCAGAGTCTTTTATTGTCAGGTACTTTGCCTTTTTCTGAGAAGTCTTCTTCTAATGAAAGTGTTCTTATTCAGGGAGTAGAGTGCGGCTTTGTTAATGTTCCTCTATATTGTGTCAATTTGTCATCAGACTTAGTATCAGGACCTATAACATTCGGAACAGTCTCGGTTTTACCCGTTGAGGGCATTCATTTATTGCTAGACAACGACTTAGCTGGATACAAGGTTGTGGTTAATCCACTTGTAACTGACAAGCCTGATTTGGATCAGAAAGTTGATCCAATTGAACAAGATATCCCTGATATAATTCAAGCTTGTGCAGTTACCAGAGCTATGACAAAGAAGGCTCTTGACAATGATGTTGATGTTGGCAGTATTCCTTTAGCTGACACGTATATAGGTCAAGCTTTTGATGAGGTCACTTTTACTCCTTGTTTGGATCAGTGAGAAGGTATTGATCATAGTGATCCTCTTTTAACAACTCATTCTCTTTATTCTAATCAGGGTGATAAACGACATTCACTTGTCGTCGAACAGGAAAAAGATCCTGAGATCTCCTGTTTGTTTCAAAG
Source organism: Unio delphinus (assembly GCA_029339505.1). Classification (NCBI taxonomy): domain Eukaryota; kingdom Metazoa; phylum Mollusca; class Bivalvia; order Unionida; family Unionidae; genus Unio; species Unio delphinus. Next base: position 7,033,002 of record JAQISU010000243.1, on the reverse strand, counting down.
GGCCATACATGAGACTGAAGCCACTGAAGTTCCTATCTGTTATTTCATTATAAAAGGAATTCTTATGAGAGAATGGAGATCTCACGAGGTCCCTGCTGATGAAGAGGGGATGGTGAACTATCAAATAGTAGTTCCAAAACCTTACAGACAAGAAATACGTAATCTGGCCCATGAAACTCCTTTGGCTGGTCACTTAGGGATTAATAAATTTTATCACAAGATCTGCACTCACTTATATTGGCCAAAAATCAAAAGTCATGTTGCCAACTACTGTAGATCTTGTCATACTTGTCTAATGGTAGGAAATTCCAATCAGAAGATACCTAAGGCTCATCTGCAACCTATTCCTGCCTTTGAAGAACCATTTAGTAGAATTATGGTAGACTGTGTAGGTCCCTTACCCAAGACCAAGTAAGGTAACCAATACCTGTTGACCATTATATGTGCAACAACAAGGTTTTCAGAGGCAATTCCGTTGAGGAATATAAAATCTAAAGCAATAGCTAAAACTCTGATAAAGTTTTTTACTCAGTATGGCCTTCCAAAATCTATTCAGTCTGATCAAGGTTCAAACTTCATGTCTAGAATTTTCCAACAAATTATGTATGAATGGGCATTCAGCAATTCAAATATTCTGCCTATCATCGTGATAGCCAAGGGGCATTAAAAAGATTCCATCAGACTTTGAAAAATATGATCCGATCATATTGTTTTGATACGAATAAAGATTGGGATGAAGGCATTCATTTACTATTGTTTGCTGTTAGAGAATCAGTTCAAGAATCTTTAGGCATCAGTCCCTTTGAACTGGTTTTTGGACACACTGTGCGTGGACCATTGAACTTATTGAAAGAGAAACTTCTCTTTAATGAAGATACTGAGATCAATCTTCTTGATTATGTTCCCGATTTTAGACACAAGTTGTCAAAGGCTTGTGAGGTCGCAAGAGCAAATCTGCACTCTGCTCAATCTAAAATGAAATCAAGACATGATAAAAAGTCGAAGAAAAGGAGTTTTCAGCCTGGTGATAGAGTCCTGGCTCTCTTACCAATGCCACAAAATCCTCTTCAGGCCAAATAGTATGGTCCCTAGAGAATTGACAGGACAATTAATGACTTAAATTACATCATAAATACTCCTGGAAGGCGCAAACAAAACAACTCTGCCATATAAACATGCTAAAAGAGTATATTGAAAGAGATAGCCATGTTAAACCTACAATTAATTTAGCTGTACCTGTACCACTCGGTGAAGAAATATCATCAGATTATATTGATATTGAAATTACGAATCTTTGTAATTCAGAAATTATGAAAGATCTAGACCAGAAACATTCACATTTACAAGTGCAAGAAAGAAATGAACTGAAACAGTTAGTATTTGAATATGAGCACTTATTTCCAGATGTTCCTACAAGGACTAACAAAATTTTACATGTCGTTGAAATTGTAAATTCCAATCCTGTTAAATAACATCCATATAGGATAAATCCACTCAAACAGGAGTACTTTAAAAAGGAAATTCAATATTTGCTGGAGAATGATTTTATCGAGCCCAGTAAAAGTGATTGGAGTTCACCATGCATACTTGTTCCAAAAACAGATAAAACTTTCCGTATGTGCGCTGATTATAGGATGGTAAACAGTGTGACAAAAACAGATTCATTCAAATTACCAAGAATTGACGATTGTATTGATAAAATCGGGAATGCCAAGTATGTCACCAAATTTGACCTCCTGAAAGAATTTTGGCAGATTCCACTAACTGAAAGAGCAAAGGAAATCTCAGCATTTGTGACTCCAGATGGACTTTACCAATATAAAGTTATGCCATTCGGGATGAAGGGGTCACCAAGTACATTTCAACGTCTTATGAATATGATCACCTCTGCTCTAGAAGATTGTGAAGCCAATATAGATGACGTCATCATCTACAACGACACTTGGATAGAACATCTAGCAACAATTCGAAAATTATTTGACAGACTCACTGATGCATGTTTGACAGTTAATTTATCTTAAAGTGAGTTCTGCCGTGCTAGTATGACTTTCTTCGGAAATATTGTGGGACTTAGACAAGTTAAACCAATAGATGATCTTTCCCGTGCATAACAATATATTATATCATATCCACTGTAATTTATACGAGTTTTTTTTAACTTTAGGTGTACATTGGTTTGTGGTAAACAGAAAGTTTTATCATATAAACCTTTATTTTTATTTTTTGTCGAAGGTGTTACGTGTGTTTGATACAAGTCATTTATATTTATTTTTTATTGTTTGTTTGTTAGATTTAAATTTGGCATTTTAAGTTTTAAGATTCGTTCATTGAACGGGGGGGGGTGACCTGTACTTTACATAGTGAATACCACGTGTTGACCTCATTTCTGACCTGGTTTCCGAGTTGTAAACAAGCTTTTAAAATGATTGGATGGTTCCAAGGACATTGTGAAGTTTTATATAAACACCTTTCTAATTTTAGTTGGGTCACATGGTATTTACGTGATTTCTTGAACGTATGTTTGTTCTGATAATTCTTAGAAGATCACGTGACCCATTTGTTTACGTAAAAACAGATATATAAACTATGTTTTGGGAGCGAGCTATTCAATAGAAAATTGGGATGTTAGAATATTAAGTTGTGTTTTTGAGTTATTATAAATTACCTTGTACTGGAAATTGTGTCAATTCGTTTCGATCAAGAGGAATTATTTTATTATTTATCTGGGAAAGAGTTGTGCTCATAGAGATTTTATTTACAAAATCTGACTAAATCAAGTGACATCGTCTTCCATTTTGGATACTTCGCTGGAATTCGAACTTAGAACTATTTTGACATTTTATTATCAGGACTTTTGCTATTTCTCTAGTGGATAATATTTTGAATTATTTTGGCATTAATTTTGGAATTGATTCTTAAATCCGTAAGTTTATTTTTCTTTTTTCAAAAATATTTGTACTCAAGAAATTGTTTATTAAGTTTTACAATTTGGTTTTTTTCACTCTTTCTATGTTACTGTTTATTCAAGCCTAATCACGTAACATTACCAAATGATACAACTTTGTATTGATACAGTTTAAGCTGAGTTGCAAAAATTTCTTTAATATTTCATTAGTGTTAGCTGCTAGAATCCTTTTAAGTCATCAAACTTGGTGATCTATTTTTCATTCCCAGTTCTGTCAATACAAGCATCGACTTGTTTTATATTATAAATGAGTCTGTTTGGTAAAAAGTTATGTTTATGTAGTCAGTGCACATACGAAAAGTATTGTGTGGTTTCAGCACGATATTATGTTGAATTAATTTTGCTTGGTAAAATCAATCATAAGCAAATAATCGGTGTCCTTTAAACAAACTCATTGATTGTGAGACTTCATCCTAAACGTTGATGCTAAACAGCCTTGAATCACATTTTTAAACACCTTATTTGATTTAATTTGCTCGAATAGGAACATCTGGGAACAAATGTTCGAATTCAAAATATGATATGCTTTACCTTTGGATATAGATGTAAGGCTGCAATATCCAGATTCTTTAATATTTCAAACTTTGGACTGCTTGATCCAAAGTCACAACAATCTGGTTGAACCCGTTACCTAAATAGTCAATATGTGGGGCAGGACAAGTGAATTATATACAGAGCTCACTAGATGAAAATACTCCTTTACCATATTATGGCAGAGTTGCTTCTGTATCCCCCTCCCATGAACATCGATGATATAATTTGTCACTTCTTTAACTGTATTTGGACAATGATACATAGACCGAATAAAACATTGAATTATGGGAAAGAGAAACAAAACTTTAACACTTATTTTGAAAACTTATTTTCTTTCTAGTTTTGTTTTACACTAATTACATTTACGTTTCAATTACTCTGAAAACTATTTCCTGCTTTTCTAGCTGGTATTTACAATCAGAAGCATAATCTTGTGCATATTCTATATTGTCCACGATCAATGTGTCCAAAAATAGGTTCAAAACTAACGTCAGAATATCGAACTAACTCTCTTAAAACAAACAACAATAAGTGAACACGTTGCTTCTAATTTTATTTGGTATAACAGCAAAGTAATCTTATAACAATTTTGGAAACCGGATAAACCCTTGCCAATGGCCCCTGGACTTGAACTGTTAAATACCTAATTCATTCATCACTTACTGGTAGATCAATGACATCAAACTATACCCTCGATTAGATTAGACGGAATTAGGATGACCACAGAGTATTCAGAACGTTATTAGGAACGTTATTAGGTTCTGATTTTTGTTTTAGTGTTATTGTTCCGTAAAGGAATTGTCCCTTGAAACCTTGTCGACGCACATTTTACCAAATTTATAGAATGCATACTAAGTCTATTGTCACTGTAATCATATAATTATCTTTAATAATCCTTTCAGATGGACCGTCTTTCGTCAAGTTCACACCAAGCACACTGATAGTAAAAGAAAAAGATAGAGTGGAGGTGCACTGTTTAACGGACTGTTATCCCCTTTGTTCTGTGGAATGGAGTAAACTGGATTTGTCTTCAGGCCACAGAAACGTTTTGTTTAAAAACTATACATTGACAATAACTAATGTTACAAGACAGATGTCCGGGAATTATTCATGCAAAGTTCAGAATCTTGTAACTGGCACATCTATTGAAACCTCTGTACCATTGAGCGTTTACTGTGAGTTTAATGCTATGAATAAGAGTATTGTAGTTCTTTTGAGTTGTTTGTATTATTATTATTATTATTATCATTATTATTATTATTATTATTATTATAATTATTATTATATTTTCTATTTTTATTATTATTACATTCATTATTTGTATTATTATTAGTGCTGGTGGTAGTGACCGATTTAGTTCATATAACGTGAACAATATTTTGCTTGGATATTTGTGCAAGCATTCAGAATCAGTTGGTATCATTTACTCTTGAAATGAATAAATGTAAAGTTGTCAGAGGCACTAATTGATTTACTATGGTATCAATTTCACATCGTTGTTTGATAAATCTATCTACTGCGTTTTTTCTCTTGTTTGCATCACGGTCATGTTCATATTTAAGGATGTGCCATCAAACCATCACCCATAACCGTATTACAACATTGTGTAATTCCATGCAGCATGCCATATTTAACTCAGTCCCCACAAAGCTCTCTCTTAAATATTGTGTTTATTATGGTCATTTCGCTTGTTGTTGACGTTCGACATTATCTCAGTTCTGTTCTAATATTCCCTAGACAGTGTATATAAGTTCTCCTTCTACTTTTCAGACGGTCCAGATACAAGTTTCCTTAACACATCCAACAGCATTATAGAGGTGGATGAATTTGATTCCATAACAATAATTTGTACGGCAGAGTGCTTCCCGCCATGTCTTATTAACTGGACTGAAACGTATGCAACCAGCCCAATAGGAGATTCTGCATTAAAGTTAGTTAACGTGTCAGCCAATGCTTCCTACAGATGTATTGCGAGGAATACAGTCATTGACACTATTACAGTGTCCCAGACAATCAACATCTATGTTAAACTTGGTATGGATATATTTGCATAGTTTTAACTGTGTTTATCGTTATCGATAGTAAGAACATTTTCTGGTATGGCTTTTATTTTTATCTGTTTCCACTTTGCGTATTTTGACGTTGACAAACGTCACAGCTTCAAATAACCATGAACCAATAAGTGATTTGGATACTACGTGTCACATTTGAATGATTAGCAATAATATTCTATGAAAGAAACTTTTGAGGAGGATAGAAGTTATGACGTAAAAAAAAAGTAAAGTGGGGCAAAACATAAAAGATTATTATTGCTCATTCGATCTAAAATACAATAATGATCAGCTTTTCTAATCAACGGAAGTGAAGATTATTTTACTCAACTTTTATTTCATCCGCAACCACGCGATTCACTATTTCTGCTCAGAGGTTTTGTTGACATTCCGTTTCAACTTGCACTGTCTCGAACTAGGTCTTACCAATTATTGCATTTTAAAATGCCGTTGAATCCAATTAATGTGTGTGCACCACCAGACACCCCGGATAATTTCGATATAGCTCCGACAATTGCTAAGGTTAGTGTTCATATAATGAATGCTAATGTTACTTACAACTCCAGTCACATCAACACCAAATAGTGTTGCCATGGCATGACCACACAGCATAGCCGACCAAACATTTTAAGATTAGTACGGCTCCGATGCTGATTTCATCAGGCAACTGTTCTTCTGCCGCGAAAAATATTTCACATCTTTAGTGATGATGTTCCAGTAAATGACTGGCGATATTAATTCATTTACGTATTCCTGGTAATCGAATGATCCTTTGCTTCTAATATGAAAACAGAACAGACGTTTCAGTTTAAGGTTTTCTATATGCGTCCCTTCTAACTTGCATACTTTTTGTCACATAAATGATATTCTGTTTGTCTACATTAAGATGCGCGAGCTGTGTTTGTCTCAACGACACGGAACACATTCCGTCAACGTTGCTCGAGAAAAATCCAGGGTATTTCCATTGTTGTTCGTTTTTCTGAATTTTCAATTTCGCAAGTTAAATGTAAATGCGGCTTACCTCTGCTTCTTGATATAACACTATTTTCTAAATATCTAACATGAATAAATTTCCCACAGGAGCATCAATCATCCTCATACGACCAATAACATTTTCCAACAAAAGGATCATGTCAGAACGTATCACGGCAAAGCATCGAACATCACCATTGTAGCTTACCTACACGTGTATGAAACTTGCAAACCAGTGTTATTAATCTGACCCCTGGTCCATATCCAATCACTGAGTGTGAGATGCGTGCTTTATTTGAATAACGTGCACTGTTGAAAACTCCATGATCAGCAGGAAGGGCGAGCGCAGCAGTTTTTGTAAACTTCTTTTTTAAACTAATGTTCTTACGAAAATGAAAATATAAAGTTAATAACACCAAACCAAAGCCTCTAACTAACCGAGGGTTTCTCTAAATAAGTTATCATATATGTTACTTTATCGTTGTCTTTGTTCGATTTTAAAACGAATGCACGAGAGTTTAACCGCCTTGACACGTTTGTTTTGGTCAAGCCCTCTGCTGTTGTGAATAAGAGCGGTTGATCAGCCAAAGATTTTATCAAGTCATATACGATATTTTGATCTACGATAATGTACATCAATTGCTATAAATTCGTGTGTAGTTGACTGTGCTCGCGAAAAGACTTTTCTAAATCGAATTATATCCATTTCTACGCTACACTAAGCAAGATGAATATTTCTTAACGTACATGTTTCAGCTCTATTAAATACGACTAAATTAGTTATCTCTGATTAATTTAGACACTGCATGTATTGCTGAATTACATAAATTATGTCAGTATTGTTATGTTTGTCTCTGAAACATGTACTAGTTGCATTTGATTGTTTATTCAGCATCATCATCATAAACTACAAGATCATTACTAAATCCATATAGGTCATCTACATATGGAGCCTTATCAATGTCGGTAAAATATTTAACATCACCATTGCTGTCCTGGTCCAACAATGTTGCTTTTTCATTAATATCTTTAAACACAACGAAGCATATCTGAGCATCAACGGAAGGAGCTACTAAATATAACTTATCCAATTGAGCAATCTGATCAGTAAATAAAGTAGCGATTGCGTTTTAAGAGACCCAGATGGACCTATTATAATCCCTCTGATATAATTCGGTAAGGCTGGATGATGTTTAACTGGACCTTATTTTCATGTCGCTAATATATCAATAACATCCATGTTATACAAACATGTGTAAAATGTATATAAAATACCCCCTACAACAATCATGACAATTACATGAAAAGCTTGCGGCCACAAGCAAGTGTGTGAAATGTGGTACACAAACATATAAATTTGTCTCCCTGACAAACATAATAGGTGGTTATATAGCTACTTGATGAGGACAATTTCCACGATTTCCATGGGCTAAATATCTAGGAGAAACAAGCCTTCCAGGATATAATTAGTTTAGTCTTGCAATCATATATGATATCCGGACTCGATAAACTAGATCAACCAAGACCTGGTGAATATCCGATAAATTAAATTGATAAAGCGTGTTCTATTCATGATGTAGCTTATGCAAGTAAAGATTTGAAGCAAAAACACATTACAGATGTGAACTTAATTCATGTATTGAATTCAATATTTAACAAATATATTTCAGCTAATCATTAGCTAATTGGTTAGTAAGATCTGCGATTAAAGGTAAACTGACATTAGGGGCTGGTAATACATCAAACGATTATTATTATAATGTAAATGATTTATTATAGCCCAAGAGAATATTGGAAAGTTAGAGCCCGGAATATTAAACTCGCGGATGCAGCAAACGTTACACATCTTGCATCTTCAGATTGGTTAGCACGACAGTTGATAAGGCAAATGTATCTACCACTGCCTAAACAAATCGAGTACTCACATTTTGATGTCACCGTTCAAAATTAAGTTCGTCAGGCAGATATATTAGTTTTAATACAAAATACTATTAAACCTGTAAGACGTCAGTACGCAGACAAATATGCGTTGACTGTCGTTGATATTTCAAGTAGATATAACGAAGCAGAGCCATTACTAAATAAAACAGCTTTTGAAGTTGCGTCTTCATTTGAACGATTTTTTATCGCCAAGGAACTGAACCATATGGTGGTCAACGAAGGCCAAATATAATAAAGGTTGATCCTGGTAAGAAATTTCTTCGTTCAGTATTGTTGCTTATAAAATAAAGCTTAATTAGACGAGGACACACCGCAATTCATCGGGATCAGCAATTGTCGAGCAATTTAATCAAAAGCTTGCTGAGCGGTTATTTGGATATCAATACGCAAGAGAAATAATTCAACATTTTATGAGATTTTGTGAATGGGTTACAAGACCACCAAGTGTGATAGTTGCATTAAATACTGAAACTACTCGTGTAAGTGCTATGAAATCCGTTAATGCAATCAGAAAAATATACCAATACAACGACATAACCATTCAAAACAAGCAGTTTTAAGTAATGTGACTGTAATGTATTTATATACACCCGGTAAATTTGAAGGTGGTAAAAAGTGCGACTGATGCCATTCTGAGTGTAACTAGACATAACATGGCAAGCGTAGTAAGATCCACGTGTTGACCTGCAATATACAGATTAGATTCAACTGCTCCTCAACGAGGATTTGTACGTGAACAATTATAAGTAATTACTTAAGATACACAACTACCACCGTCTTCACTTAATTTGCACCCCTACGTCGATCATATTTAAGACAGATCAGCATCACATTTTCAGGTGTGCGAAAAAGTGCAACTAGAATAATTGCTAGAATCATCAAATATCTCAGTCGCTTCATACGTATATATTTAGTCAGATACTATATTTGTCTTGCACCCTATCATACATTTTCTAAATATTTTTCATCATCAGCTTGAAATTGTTTTCTTGCATGATTTATAAGGTAAACCTCATGATAATCAATTGATCGGTGTTTTCTGGAAACGCATATAACATATTTTGAGCCTCGATGATAACGTGTATTCAAACGTGACATCGATGGTAGACTTTTCTGCCTAATGTTTAATAACTCATTAGTTTGAAAGAGTAATACAGTTGTGATAGATCTATAATTTCCGTCAACATATTGTGAGAATCAGTCTTATTGTTTGTGATAATATGATATATTAACCCTTCAATATGAAATATATTTCTCCGCACAAGATTTGCCTTTCGAAGTAGTTCTTTGAAAATATTGGGACGTAAATACTTGCAATCAGATCCATGTAAGTTGTATCAATACATTAGTAGCTTAGATATATGTATGCCTTCCTGGCTTCAACTATTCACGCCATAAGTGAACTAAACTAGACCGTTTTTCGGACACGTTAGCTCGTCGTTAAGGCAGTCAGCCTTGTCCGATGGGGCTACAGAATTGATTATTCCTGTAGATATAGTGGTATGCAGATTGTCCAACTGTCCACTAACAAAATACCCCGGTGGTTAACAATTTATAGGCTTTGCTGTTGTTCAAGCCTCTAAATGACCTGACATGCACTGCATAATATAACGAATAATGTTAAGCAAAGTTAGGTTTCTTTAGGCTACACGAACCTTTCCACCTCTTTCACTAGAAATAATACAGTTAGTTTTCGATATAAGATATGTTCTAGCACGATGCAAATTGAATTAAACATAACCTAACCTCTCTCTCTCTCTCTCTCTCTCTCTCTCTCTCTCTCTCTCTCTCTCTCTCTCTCTCTCTCTCTCTTTCTCTCTCTCTGTCTCTCTGTCTCTCTCTCTCTCTCTCTCTCTCTCTCTCTCTATGTCTCTCTAAATTATAAGGCACGTACAATCAACTGGATTGCTAAATCTGCATCGGTTATACCTGTGTTAAACATTTTGCTTATATATAGCCACGAAGTATCGACCAATTCAGCATTGGTTACGTAACGATCTGCCATCATCGTATATACATACCGTACCACAAGTTAAAACTGTATCTGTCTGCTTTTTAAAAATCCATGGGTTTTAGACAGGATAAGCAGTGATGATCTGCCTCTTTTGTGTCTCCTTATGTCTTTTGGGGTTCTTATATATCTCATAACCTCTATTTTTCCATGACTGGTGCATTCGTTGATTACTGATGCTAATTATGCAATGGTGGCACATATTATGTAAATCGCTTGCCATGTCATGTAGGATAGAGATTTAGATGTGTATTAGCGCCTAAACAGACAAAACGTGGTAAAATCGTAATAATTATACTGCTTTTTAGGGTTCTTCTAACTTAGATTTGAACGTCCGTTATTCATCAAATAGGATTCAAATATGTCCATGATCAAGATTAATGTGTCTGTATTTAGGGTTGATATATAAGATGTAAGTTCTGAATAAAGACATTGCAAAAAACAATTACCCATTTATGAAGGGATTTGTCAGTAGGTTCTTAAGTTCTCTCCTTGAAAGGTCTGGACAATAAATTGATAATTAGAAGCAAATTGGTGTAAGGAAATACTACATATAAACAATCGCTTTTAGGTTTGTAACGGCAGTTTATATGGCTTATTAAATATTCCAATCATTTGTTGTATTAAATGAAAGTAAAACCAATGTTTCTCACTTTTACAGATGAAACCTTGATTCCAAAGATAGACGTATACAGACATAATGTTCCAGATTCTTTTGTAGTGTTACAGTGCTATTCATTCCGTAAGCCCAAGGGAAGGTTTTCATGGATGCTTAATGGTTCTCTGGTAAAGCACAGTGATAGATATTCACCGGACAATGCTTTCCTGTCCATAAGACATTTAACAGCTGAAGACCAAAATAACTCATACACATGTAAAGAACCAGGAACTAAACTCCTAAGTGATCCATTTTGGATAAAAGCATGTAAGTCAAAGTGTGCATTTATTTGAAGAAATAATGCCAATAATCAATTGTCAAATACGTCATCATCTTGAGGTGCTAATTATTTTCCATGAAATAGTACGTAAGCGCATTAATTATATGTTGGTTCTTATAATACATCCATCCATCCATATCAGTTCAAAAGAATCGCATACAAAACTTGCTGTGTTGATTATATTAACATAATATCCCACATATTCGTCTTTTGTTAACAAGACTTCTACTCAACAGTCTTCTGGCAGAAAAGTGTTTCAGCCTAATACCAGCCCTTTTAAAACTCAAACTAGCACAACTTTCAAAAATCAAATATCAGAGAAGCTTGATTCTAGATCCTTGTCTTTTCCCGACGTTTACTTATTGACAGAAAACAAGACACGTTATTTCTGATTGCTACAAATTGAAAAATAGGCGTCAGAATCAAGACAGACCTGTTCCAAATGCTGTTATTTCTAAGAGGTCAAGGTCACGGTTATGTATTGAAAACAATACATTTGTTGGTTCTAATAAACCCCAGTCAGATTTTATTATGGAGAATTATGAGCCATTCATATCGAAGGGTTCTATATCACTCTTGGGTGATTTAGCCAATCCCACCCCTATTAAAATTTTAAGGGACACAGGAGCTTCTCAGAGTCTTTTATTGTCAGGTACATTGCCTTTTTCTGAGAAGTCTTCTTCTAATGAAAGTGTTCTTATTCAGGGAGTAGAGTGCGGCTTTGTTAATGTTCCTCTCCATTGTGTCAATTTGTCATCAGACTTAGTATCAGGACCTATGACATTCGGAACAGTCTCGGTTTTACCCGTTGAGGGCATTCATTTATTGCTAGACAACGACTTAGCTGGAGACAAGGTTGTGGTTAATCCACTTGTAACTGACAAGCCTGATTTGGATCAGAAAGTTGATCCAATTGAACAAGAATTCCCTGATATAATTCAAGCTTGTGCAGTTACCAGAGCTATGACAAAGAAAGCTCTTGAGAATGATGTTGATGTAGACAGTATTCCTTTAGCTGACACGTATATAGGTCAAGCTTTTAATGAGGTCACTTTTACTCCTTGTTTGGATCAGTCAGAAGGTATTGATCATAGTGATCCTCTTTTAACAACTCAATCTCTTTATTCTAATCAGGGTGATAAACGACATTCACTTGTCGTCGAACAGGAAAAAGATCCTGAGATCTCCTGTTTGTTTCAAAGGGCCATAAATGAGACTGAAGCCACTGAAGTTCCTATCTGTTATTTCATTATAAATGGAATTCTTATGAGAGAATGGAGACCTCACGAGGTCCCTGCTGATGAAGAGGGGATGGTGAACTATCAAATAGTAGTTCCAAAACCTTACAGACAAGAAATACGTAATCTGGCCCATGAAACTCCTTTGGCTGGTCACTTAGGGATTAATACATTTTATCACAAGATCTGGACTCACTTATATTGGCCAAAAATCAAAAGTCATGTTGCCAACTACTTTAGATCTTGTCATACTTGTCTAATGGTAGGAAAACCCAATCAGAAGATACCTAAGGCTCATCTGCAACGTATTCCTGCCTTTGACGAACCATTTAGTAGAATTATGGTAGATTGTGTAGGTCCCTTACCCAAGACCAAGTAAGGTAACCAATACCTGTTGACCATTATGTGTGCGACAACAAGGTTTCCAGAGGCAATTCCGTTGAGGAATATAAAATCTAAAACAATAGCTAAAACTCTGATAAAGTTTTTTACTCAGTATGGCCTTCCAAAATCTATTCAGTCTGATCAAGGTTCAAACTTCATGTCTAGAATTTTCCAACAAATTATGTATGAATGGGCATTCAGCAATTCAAATATTCTGCCTATCATCGTGAAAGCCAAGGGGCATTAAAATGATTCCATTAGACTTTGAAAAATATGATCCGATCATATTGTTTTGATACGAATAAAGATTGGGATGAAGGCATTCATTTACTATTGTTTGCTGTTAGAGAATCAGTTCAAGAATCTTTAGGCATCAGTCCCTTTGAACTGGTTTTTGAACACACTGTGCGTGGACCATTGAACTTATTGAAAGAGAAACTTCTCTTTAATGAAGATACTGAGATCAATCTTCTTGATTATGTTCCCGATTTTAGACACAAGTTGTCAAAGGCTTGTGAGGTCGCAAGAGCAAATCTGCACTCTGCTCAATCTAAAATGAAATCAAGACATGATAAAAAGTCGAAGGAAAGGAGTTTTCAGCCTGGTGATAGAGTCCTGGCTCTCTTACCAATGCCACAAAACCCTCTTCAGGCCAAATAGTATGGTCCCTACACAATTGACAGGATAATTAATGACTTAAATTACATCATAAATACTCCTGGGAGGCGCAAACAAAACAACTCTGCCATATAAACATGCTAAAAGAGTATATTGAAAGAGATAGCCATGTTAAACCTACAATTAATTTAGCTGTACCTGTCCCACTCGGTGAAGAAATATCATCAGATTATATTGATATTGAAATTACGAATCTTTGTGATTCAGAAATTATGAAAGAGCTAGACCAGAAACATTCACATTTACAATTGCAAGAAGAAATGAACTGAAACAGTTAGTATTTGAATATGAGCACTTATTTCCAGATGTTCCTACAAGGACTAACAAAATTTTACATGTCGTTGAAATTGTAAATTCCAAACCTGTTAAATAACATCCATATAGGATGAATCCACTCAAACAGGAGTACTTAAAAAAGGAAATTCAATATTTGCTGGAGAATGATTTTATCGAGCCCAGTAAAAGTGATTGGAGTTCACCATGCATACTTGTTCCAAAAACAGATAAAACTTCCGTATGTGCGCTGATTATAGGATGGTGAACAGTGTGACAAAAACATATTCATTCAAATTACCAAGAATTGACGATTGTATTGATAAAATCGGGAATGCCAAGTATGACACCAAATTTGACCTCCTGAAAGAATTTTGGCAGATTCCACTAACTGAAAGAGCAATGGAAATCTCAGCATTTGTGACTCCAGATGGACTTTACCAATATAAAGTAATGCCATTCGGGATGAAAGGGTCACCAAGTACATTTCAATGTCTTATGAATATGATCACCTCTGCTGCTCTAGAAGATTGTGAAGCCAATATAGATGACGTGATCATCTACAACGACACTTGGATAGAACATCTAGCAACAATTCGAAAATTATTTGACAAACTCACTGATGCATGTTTGACAGTTAATTTATCTTAAAGTGAGTTCTGCCGTGCTAGTATGACTTTCCTCGGACATATTGTTGGACTTGGACAAGTTAAACCAATAGATGATCTTTCCCATGCATAACAATATATTATATCACATCCACTGTAATTTATACGAGTTTTATTTTTAACTTTAGGTGTACATTGGTTTGTGGTAAAAAGAAAGTTTTATCATATAAATCTTTCTTTTTGTTTTTTGTCGAAGGTGTTACGTGTGTTTGATATAAGTCATTTATATTTATTTTTATTGTTGTTTGTACTTTACATAGTGAACACCAAGTGTTGACCTCATTTTTGACCTGGTTTCCGAGTTGTAAACAAGCTTTTAAAATGATTGGATGGTTCCAAGGACATTGTGAAGTTTTATATAAACATCTTTCTAATTTTAGTTGGGTCACATGGTATTTACGTGATTTCTTGAACGTATGTTTGTTCTGATAATTCTTAGAAGATCACGTGACCCATTTGTTTACGTAAAAACAGATATATAAAGTATGTTTTGGGAGCGAGCTATTCAATAGAAAATTGGGATGTTAGAATATTAAGTTGTCTTTTTGAGTTATTATAAATTACCTTGTACTGGAAATTGTGTCAATTCGTTTGAATCAAGAGGAATTATTTTATTATTTATCTGGGAAAGAGTTGTGCTCATAGAGATTTTATTTACAAAAACTGACTAAATCAAGTGACATCGTCTTCCATTTTGGATACTTCGCTGGAATTCGAACTTAGAACTATTTTGACATTTTATTATCAGGACTTTTGCTATTTCTCTAGTGGATAATATTTTGAATTATTTTGGCATTAATTTTGGAATTGATTCTTAAATCCGTAAGTTTATTTTTCTTTTTTCAAAAATATTTGTACTCAAGAAATTGTTTATTAAGTTTTACAATTTTGTTATTTTCACTCTTTCTATGTTACTGTTTATTCAAGCCTAATCACGTAACATTACCAAATGATACAACTTTGTATTGATACAGTTTAAGCTGAGTTGCGAAAATTTCTTTAATATTTCAGTAGTGTTAGCTGCTAGAATCCTTTTCAGTAATCAAACTTGGTGATCTATTTTTCATTCCCAGTTCTGTCAATACAAGCATCGACTTGTTTTATATTATAAATGAGTCTGTTTGTTAATAAGCTATGTTTATGTAGTCAGTGCACATACGAAAAGTATTGTGTGGTTTCAGCACGATATTATGTTGAATTAATTTTGCTTGGTAAAATCAATCATAAACAAATAATCGGTGTCCTTTAAACAAACTCATTGATTGTGAGACTTCATCCTAAACGTTGATCCTAAACAGCCTTGAATCACATTTTTAAACACCTTATTTGATTTCATTTGCTCGAATAGGAACATCTGGGAACAAATGTTCGAATTCAAAATATTATATGCTTTACCTTTGGATATAGATGTAAGGCTGCAATATCCAGATTCTTTAATATTTCAAACTTTGGACTGCTTGATCCAAAGTCACAACAATCTGGTTGAACGCGTTACCTAAATAGTCAATATGTGGGGCAGGACAAGTGAATTATATACAGAGCTCACTAGATGAAAATACTCCTTTACCATATTATGGCAGAGTTGCTTCTGTATCCCCCTCCCATGAACATCGATGATATAATTTGTCATTTCTTTAACTGTATTTGGACAATGATACATAGACCGAATAAAACATTGAATTATGGGAAAGAGAAACAAAACTTTAACACTTATTTTGAAAACCTATTTTCTTTCTAGTTTTGTTTTTCACTAATTACATTTACGTTTCAATTACTCTGAAAACTATTTCCTGCTTTTCTAGCTGGTATTTACAATCAGAAGCATAATCTTGTGCATATTCTATATTGTCAACGATCAATGTGTCCAAAAATAGGTTCAAAACTAACTTCAGAATATCGAACTAACTCTCTTAAAACAAACAACATTAAGTGAACACGTTGCTTCCAATTTTATTTGGTATAACAGCAAATTAATCTTATAACAATTTTGGAAACCGGATAAACCCTTGCCAATGGCCCCTGGACTTGAACTGTTAAATACCTAATTCATTCATCACTTACTGGTAGATCAATGACATCAAACTATACCCTCGATTAGATTAGACGGAAGTAGGATGACCACAGAGTATTCAGAACGTTATTAGGAACGTTATTAGGTTCTGATTTTTGTTTTAGTGTTATTGTTCCGTAAAGGAATTGTCCCTTGAAACCTTGTCGACGCACATTTTACCAAATTTATAGAATGCATACTAAGTCTATTGTCACTGTAATCATATGATTATCTTTAATAATCCTTTCAGATGGACCATCTTTCGTCAAGTTCACACCAAGCACCCTGATAGTAAAAGAAAAAGATAGAGTGGAGGTGCACTGTTTAACGGACTGTTATCCCCTTTGTTCTGTGGAATGGAGTAAACTGGATTTGTCTTCAGGCCACAAAAACATTTTGTTTAAAAACTATACATTGACAATAACTAATGTTACAAGACAGATGTCTGGGAATTATTCATGCAAAGTTCAGAATCTTGTAACTGGCACATCTATTGAAACCTCTGTACCATTGAGCGTTTACTGTGAGTTTAATGCTATGAATAGGAGTATTGTAGTTCTTTTGAGTTGTTTAAATTATTATTATTATTATTATTATTATTATTATTATTATTATTATTATTATTATTATATTTTCTATATTTATATTATTATTACATTCATTATTTGTATTATTATTAGTGCTGGTGGTAGTGACCGATTTAGTTCATATAACGTGAACAATATTTTGCTTGGATATTTGTGCAAACATTCAGAATCAGTTGGTATAATTTAGTCTTGAAATGAATAAATGCAAAGTTGTCAGAGGCGCTAATTGATTTATTATGGTATCAATTTTACATCGTTGTTTGATAAATCTATCTAATGCGTTTTTTCTCTTGTTTGCATTACGGTCATGTTCATATTTAAGGATGTGCCATCAAACCATCACCCATAACCGTATTACAACATTGTGTAATTCCATGCAGCATGCCATGTTTAACTCAGTCCCCGCAAAGATCTCTCTTAAATATTGTGTTTATTATGGCCATTTCGCTTGTTGTTGACGTTCGACATTATCTCAGTTCTGTTCTAATGTTCCCTAGACAATGTAAATAAGTTCTCCTTCTACTTTTCAGACGGTCCAGATACAAGTTTCCTTAACACATCCAACAGCATTATAGAGGTGGATGAATTTGATTCCATAACAATAATTTGTACGGCAGAGTGCTTCCCGCCATGTCTTATTAACTGGACTGAAACGTATGCAACCAGCCCAATAGGAGATTCTACATTAAAGTTAGTTAACGTGTCAGCCAATGCTTCCTACAGATGTATTGCGAGGAATACAGTCATTGACACTATTACAGTGTCCCAGACAATCAACATCTATGTTAAACTTGGTATGGATATATTTGCATAGTTTTAACCGTGTTTATCGTTATCGATAGTAAGAACATTTTCTGGTATGGCTTTTATTTTTATTTGTTTCCACTTTGCGTATTTTGACATTGACAAACGTCACAGCTTCAAATAACCATGAACCAATAAGTGATTTGGATACTACGTGTCACATTTGAATGATTAGCAATAATATTCTATGAAAGAAACTTTTGAGGAGGATAGAAGTTATGATGTAAAAAAAAAGTAAAGTGGGGCAAAACATAAAAGATTATTATTGCTAATTCGATCTAAAATACAATAATGATCAGCTTTTCTAATCAACGGAAGTGAAGACTATTTTACTCAACTTTTATTTCATCCGCAACCACGCGATTCACTATTTCTGCTCAGAGGTTTTGTTGACATTCCGTTTCAACTTGCATTGTCTCGAACTAGATCTTACCAATTATTGCATTTTAAAATGCCGTTGAATCCAAATAATTTGTGTGCACCACCAGACACCCCGGATAATTTCGATATAGCTCCGACAATTGCTAAGGTTAGTGTTCATATAATGAATGCTAATGTTACTTACAACTCCAGTCACATCAACACCAAATAGTGTTGCCATGGCATGACCACACAGCATAGCCGACCAAACATTTTACGATTAGTACGGCTCCGATGCTGATTTCATCAGGCAACTGTTCTCCTGCCGCGAAAAATATTTCACATCTTTAGTGATGATGTTCCAGTAAATGACTGGCGATATTAATTCATTTACGTATTCCTGGTAATCGAATGATCCTTTGTTTCTAATATGAAAACAGAACAGACGTTTCAGTTTAAGGTTTTCTATATGCGTCCCTTCTAACTTGCATACGTTTTGTCACATAAATGATATTCTGTTTGTCTACATTAAGATGCGCGAGCTGTGTTTGTCTCAACGACACGGAACAAATTCCGTCAACGTTGCTCGAGAAAAATCCAGGGTATTTCCATTGTTGTTCGTTTTTCTGAATTTTCAATTTCGCAAGTTAAATGTAAATGCGGCTTACCTCTGCTTCTTGATATAACACTATTTTCTAAACATCTAACATGAATAAATTTCCCACAGGAGCATCAATCATCCTCATACGACCAATAACATTTTCCAACAAAAGGATCATGTCAGAACGTATCACGGCATAGCATCGAACATTACCACTAAAGCTTACCTACACGTGTATGAAACTTGCAAACCAGTGTTATTAATCTGACCTCTGGTTCATATCCAATCACTGAGTGTGAGATGCGTGCTTTATTTGAATAACGTGCACTGTTGAAAACTCCATGATCAGCAGGAAGGGCGAGCGCAGCAGTTTTTGAAAACTTCTTTTTTAAACTAATGTTCTTACGAAAATGAAAATATAAAGTCAATAACACCAAACCAAAGCCTCTAACTAACCGAGGGTTTCTCTAAATAAGTTAGCTTATTTTGTTACTTTATCGTTGTCTTTGCTCGTTTTTAAAACGTATGCACGAGAGTTTAACCGCCTTGACACGTTTGTTTTGGTCAAGCCTTCTGCTGTTGTGAATAAGAGCGGTTGATCAGCCAAAGATTTTATCAAGTCATATACGATATTTTGATCTACGATAATGTACATCAATTGCTATAAATTCGTGTGTAGTTGACTGTGCTCCCGAAAAGACTTTTCTAAATCGAATTATATCCATTTCTACGCTACACTAAGCAAGATGAATATTTCATAACGTACATGTTTCAGCTCTATTAAATACGACTAAATTAGTTATCTCTGATTAATTTAGACACTGCGTGTATTGCTGAATTACATAAATTATGTCAGTATTGTTATGTTTGTCTCTGAAACATGTACTAGTTGCATTTGATTGTTTATTCAGCATCATCATCATAAACTACAAGATCATTACTAAATCCATATAGGTCATCTACATATGGAGCCTTATCAATGTCGGTGAAATATTTAACAACACCTTTGCTGTCCTGGTCCAACAATGTTGCTTTTTCATTAATATCTTTAAACACAACGAAGCCTTTCTGAGCATCAACGGAAGGAGCTACTAAATATAACTTATCCAATTGAGCAATCTGATCAGTAAATAAAGTAGCGATTGCGTTTTCAGAGACCCAGATGGACCTATTATAATACTTCTGATATAATTCGGTATGGTTGGATGATGTTTAACTGGACCTTATTTTCATGTCGCTAATATATCAATGACATCCATGTTATACAAACATGTGTAAAATGTATATCAAATACCCCCTACAACAATCATGACAATAACATGAAAAGCTTGCTGCCACAGGCAAGTGTGTGAAATGTGGTACACAAACATATAAATTTGTCTCCCTGACAAACATAATAGGTGGTTATATAGCTACTTGATGAGGACAATTTCCACGATTTCCATGGGCTAAATATCTAGGAGAAACAAGCCTTCCAGGATATAATTAGTTTAGTCTTGCAATCATATGTGATATCCGACTCGATAAACTAGATCAACCAAGACCTGGTGAATATCCGATAAATTAAATTGATAAAGCGTGTTCTATTCATGATGTAGCTTATGCAAGTAAAGATTTGAAGCAAAAACACATTACAGATGTGAACTTAATTCATGTATTGAATTCTATATTTAACAAATATATTTCAGCTAATCATTAGCTAATTGGTTAGTAAGATCTGCGATTAAAGGTAAACTGACATTAGGGGCTGGTAATACATCAAACGATTATTATTATAATGTAAATGATTTATTATAGCCCAAGAGAATATTGGAAAGTTAGAGCCCGGAATATTAAACTCGCGGATGCAGCAAACGTTACACATCTTGCTTCTTCAGATTGGTTAGCACGACAGTTGATAAGGCAAATTTATCTACCACTGCCTAAACAAATCGAGTACTCACATTTTGATGTCACCGTTCCAAATTAAGTTCGTCAGGCAGATATATTAGTTTTAACACAAAATACTGTTACACCTGGAAGACGTCAGTACGCAGACAAATATGCGTTGACTGTCGTTGATATTTCAAGTAAATATAACGAAGCAGAGCCATTACTAAATAAAACAGCTTTTGAAGTTGCGAGTTCATTTGAACGAATTTTTATCGCCAAGGAACTGGACCATATGGTGGTCAACGAAGGCCAAATATAATAAAGGTTGATCCTGGTAAGAAATTTCTTCGTTCATTATTGTCGCTTATAAAATAAAGCTTAATTAGACGAGGACACACCGCAATTCATCGGGATCAGCAATTGTCGAGCAATTTAATCAAAAGCTTGCTGAGCGGTTATTTGGATATCAATACGCAAGATAAATAATTCAACATTTTATGAGATTTTGTGAATGGGTTACAAGACCACCAAGTGTGATAGTTGCATTAAATACTGAAACTACTCGTGTAAGTGCTATGAAATCCGTTAATGCAATCAGAAAAATATACCAATACAACGACATAACCATTCAAAACAAGCAGTTTTAAGTAATGTGATTGTAATGTATTTATATACACCCGGTAAATTTGAAGGTGGTAAAAAGTGCGACTGATCCCATTCTGAGTGTAACCAGACATAACATGGCAAGCGTAGTAAGATCCACGTGTTGACCTGCAATATACAGATTAGATTCAACTGCTCCTCAACGAGGATTTGTACGTGAACAATTATAAGTAATTACTTAAGATACACAACTACCACCGTCTTCACTTAATTTGCACCCCTACGTCGATCATATTTAAGACAGATCAGCATCACATTTTCAGGTGTGCGAACAAGTGCAACTAGAATAATTGCTAGAATCATCAAATATCTCAGTCGCTTCATACGTATATATTTAGTCAGATACTATATTTGTCTTGCACCCTATCAAACATTTTCTAAATATTTTTCATCATCAGCTTGAAATTGTTATCTTGCCTCATTTATAAGGTAAACCTCATGATAATCATTTGATCGGGATGTTTTCTGGAAACGCATATAACATATTTTGAGCCTCGATGATAACGTGTATTCAAACGTGACATCGATGGTAGACTTTTCTGCCTAATGTTTAATAACTCATTAGTTTGAAAGAGTAAAACAGTTGTGATAGATCTATAATTTCCGTCAACATATTGTGAGAATCAGTCTTATTGTTTGTGATAATATCATATATTGACCGCTCCGGTGGCCTAGTGGTTAGAGCGTTCGCCTCGGAAGCGGGAGGTCGCGGGTTCGATCCCCGGCCGAGTCATACCAAAGACTTACAAAAATGGTACTAACAGCTGCCTCGCTTTACGCTCAGCATTAAGAGGTTAGTGTTAGGACTGGTCGGCCTGGTGTCAGGATAATGTGACTGGGTGGGACATCATGCTACAGGTCTGCGGCATGATGCCTCAGTGCTAGACATCACTATAAACTGCCTCACAGCATACATCGTGGCGATATGACTGAAAAATTGTTAAAGCTACGTTAAAAATCCTAATCAAACAAACAAACAAAAATATGATATATTAACCCTTTAATATGAAATATATTTCTCCGAACGAGATTTGCCTTTCGAAGTAGTTCTTTGAAAATATTGGGACGTAAATACTTGCAATCAGATCCATGTAAGTTGTATCAATACATTAGTAGCTTAGATATATGTATGCCTTCCTGGCTTCAACCTTTCACGCCATAAGTGAACTAAACTAGACCGTTTTTCGGACACGTTAGCTCGTCGTTAAGGCAGTCAGCCTTGTCCGATGGGGCTACATAATTGACTATTCCTGTAGATATAGTGGTATGCAGATTGTCCAACTGTCCACTAACAAAATACCCCGGTGGTTCACAATTTCTAGGCCTTGCTGTTGTTCAAGCCTCTAAATGACCTGACATGCACTGCATAATATAACGAATAATGTTAAGCAAAGGTAGGTTTCTTTAGGTTACACGAACCTTTCCACCTCTTTCACTAGAAATAGTACAGTTAGTTTTCGATATAAGATATGTTCTAGCACGATGCAAATTTAATTAAATATAACCTAACCTCTCTCTCTCTCTCTCTCTCTCTCTCTCTCTCTCTCTCTCTCTCTCTCTCTCTCTCTCTCAATTCTAAGGCACGTACAATCAACTGGATTGCTAAATCTGCATCGGTTATACCTGTGTTAAACATTTTGCTTATATATAGCCGCGAAGTATCGACCAATTCAGCATTGGTTACGTAACGATCTGCCATCATCGTATATACATACCGTACCACAAGTCAAAACTGTATCTGTCTGCTTTTTAAAAATCCATGGGTTTTAGACAGGATAAGCAGTGATGATCTGCCTCTTTTGTGTCTCCTTATGTCTTTTGGGGTTCTTATATATGTCATAACCTCTATTTTTCCATGACTGGTGCATTCGTTGATTACTGATGCTAATTATGCAATGGTGGCACATATTATGTAAATCGCTTGCCATGTCATGTAGGATAGAGATTTAGATGTGTATTAGCGCCTAAACAGACAAAACGTGGTAAAATCGTAATAATTATACTGCTTTTAGGGTTCCTCTAACTTAGATTTGAACGTCCGATATTCATCAAATACGATT
The DNA here is from genome assembly GCA_029339505.1 of Unio delphinus. Taxonomy (NCBI): domain Eukaryota; kingdom Metazoa; phylum Mollusca; class Bivalvia; order Unionida; family Unionidae; genus Unio; species Unio delphinus. Next base: position 7,009,352 of record JAQISU010000243.1, on the reverse strand, counting down.
CAAATATGTCCATGATCAAGATTAATGTGTCTGTATTTAGGGTTGATATATAAGATTTAAGTTCTGAATAAAGACATTGCAAAAAACAATTACCCATTTATGAAGGGATTTGTCAGTAGGTTCTTAAGTTCTCTCCTTGAAAGGTCTGGATAATAAATTGATAATTAGAAGCAAATTGGTGTAAGGAAATATTACATATAAACAATCGCTTTTAGGTTTGTAACGGCAGTCTATATGGCTTATTAAATATTCCAATCATTAGTTGTATTAAATGAAAGTAAAACCAATGTTTCTCACTTTTACAGATGAAACCTTGATTCCAAAGATAGACGTATACAGACATAATGTTCCAGATTCTTCTGTAGTGTTACAGTGTTATTCATTCCGTAAGCCCAAGGGAAGGTTTTCCTGGATGCTTAATGGTTCTCTGGTAAAGCACAGTGAAAGATATTCACCGGACAATGCTTTCCTGTCCATAAGACATTTAAGAGCTGAAGACCAAAATAACTCATACACATGTAAAGAACCAGGAACTAAACTCTTAAGTGATCCATTTTGGATAAAAGCATGTAAGTTAAAGTGTGCATTTATTTGAAGAAATAATGCCAAGAATCAATTGTCAAATATGTCATCATCTTGAGGTGCTAATTATTTTCCGTGAAATATTACGTAAGCGCATTAATTATATGTTGGTTCTTATAATACATCCATCCATCCATATCAGTTCAAAAGAATCGCATACAAAACTTGCTGTGTTGATTATATTAACATAATATCCCACATATTCGTCTTTTGTTAACAAGACTTCTACTCAACAGTCTTCTGGCAGAAAAGTGTTTCAGCCTAATACCATCGCTTTTAAAACTCAAACTAGCACAACTTTCAAAAATCAAATATCAGAGAAGCTTGATTCTAGATCCTTGTCTTTTCCCGACGTTTACTTATTAACAGAAAACAAGACACGTTATTTCTGATTGCTACAAATTGAAAAATAGGCGTCAGAATCAAGACAGACCTGTTCCAAATGCTGTTATTTCTAAGAGGTCAAGGTCACGGTTATGTATTGAAAACAATACATTTGTTGGTTCTAATAAACCCCAGTCAGATTTTATTATGGAGAATAATGAGCCATTCAAATCGAAGGGTTCTATATCACTCTTGGGTGATTTAGCCAATCCCACCCCTATTAAAATTTTAAGGGACACAGGAGCTTCTCAGAGTCTTTTATTGTCAGGTACTTTGCCTTTTTCTGAGAAGTCTTCTTCTAATGAAAGTGTTCTTATTCAGGGAGTAGAGTGCGGCTTTGTTAATGTTCCTCTCCATTGTGTCAATTTGTCATCAGACTTAGTATCAGGACCTATGACATTCGGAACAGTCTCGGTTTTACCCGTTGAGGGCATTCATTTATTGCTAGACAACGACTTAGCTGGAGACAAGGTTGTGGTTAATCCACTTGTAACTGACAAGCCTGATTTGGATCAGAAAGTTGATCCAATTGAACAAGAATTCCCTGATATAATTCAAGCTTGTGCAGTTACCAGAGCTATGACAAAGAAAGCTCTTGAGAATGATGTTGATGTAGACAGTATTCCTTTAGCTGACACGTATATAGGTCAAGCTTTTAATGAGGTCACTTTTACTCCTTGTTTGGATCAGTCAGAAGGTATTGATCATAGTGATCCTCTTTTAACAACTCAATCTCTTTATTCTAATCAGGGTGATAAACGACATTCACTTGTCGTCGAACAGGAAAAAGATCCTGAGATCTCCTGTTTGTTTCAAAGGGCCATAAATGAGACTGAAGCCACTGAAGTTCCTATCTGTTATTTCATTATAAATGGAATTCTTATGAGAGAATGGAGACCTCACGAGGTCCCTGCTGATGAAGAGGGGATGGTGAACTATCAAATAGTAGTTCCAAAACCTTACAGACAAGAAATACGTAATCTGGCCCATGAAACTCCTTTGGCTGGTCACTTAGGGATTAATACATTTTATCACAAGATCTGGACTCACTTATATTGGCCAAAAATCAAAAGTCATGTTGCCAACTACTTTAGATCTTGTCATACTTGTCTAATGGTAGGAAAACCCAATCAGAAGATACCTAAGGCTCATCTGCAACCTATTCCTGCCTTTGACGAACCATTTAGTAGAATTATGGTAGATTGTGTAGGTCCCTTACCCAAGACCAAGTAAGGTAACCAATACCTGTTGACCATTATGTGTGCGACAACAAGGTTTCCAGAGGCAATTCCGTTGAGGAATATAAAATCTAAAACAATAGCTAAAACTCTGATAAAGTTTTTTACTCAGTATGGCCTTCCAAAATCTATTCAGTCTGATCAAGGTTCAAACTTCATGTCTAGAATTTTCCAACAAATTATGTATGAATGGGCATTCAGCAATTCAAATATTCTGCCTATCATCGTGATAGCCAAGGGGCATTAAAATGATTCCATTAGACTTTGAAAAATATGATCCGATCATATTGTTTTGATACGAATAAAGATTGGGATGAAGGCATTCATTTACTATTGTTTGCTGTTAGAGAATCAGTTCAAGAATCTTTAGGCATCAGTCCGTTTGAACTGGTTTTTGGACACACTGTGCGTGGACCATTGAACTTATTGAAAGAGAAACTTCTCTTTAATGAAGATACTGAGATCAATCTTCTTGATTATGTTCCCGATTTTAGACACAAGTTGTCAAAGGCTTGTGAGGTCGCAAGAGCAAATCTGCACTCTGCTCAATCTAAAATGAAATCAAGACATGATAAAAAGTCGAAGGAAAGGAGTTTTCAGCCTGGTGATAGAGTCCTGGCTCTCTTACCAATGCCACAAAACCCTCTTCAGGCCAAATAGTATGGTCCCTACACAATTGACAGGATAATTAATGACTTAAATTACATCATAAATACTCCTGGGAGGCGCAAACAAAACAACTCTGCCATATAAACATGCTAAAAGAGTATATTGAAAGAGATAGCCATGTTAAACCTGCAATTAATTTAGCTGTACCTGTCCCACTCGGTGAAGAAATATCATCAGATTATATTGATATTGAAATTACGAATCTTTGTGATTCAGAAATTATGAAAGAGCTAGACCAGAAACATTCACATTTACAAGTGCAAGAAGAAATGAACTGAAACAGTTAGTATTTGAATATGAGCACTTATTTCCAGATGTTCCTACAAGGACTAACAAAATTTTACATGTCGTTGAAATTGTAAATTCCAATCCTGTTAAATAACATCCATATAGGATGAATCCACTCAAACAGGAGTACTTAAAAAAGGAAATTCACTATTTGCTGGAGAATGATTTTATCGAGCCCAGTAAAAGTGATTGGAGTTCACCATGCATACTTGTTCCAAAAACAGATAAAACTTTCCGTATGTGCGCTGATTATAGGATGGTGAACAGTGTGACAAAAACATATTCATTCAAATTACCAAGAATTGACGATTGTATTGATAAAATCGGGAATGCCAAGTATGTCACCAAATTTGACCTCCTGAAAGAATTTTGGCAGATTCCACTAACTGAAAGAGCAATGGAAATCTCAGCATTTGTGACTCCAGATGGACTTTACCAATATAAAGTAATGCCATTCGGGATGAAAGGGTCACCAAGTACATTTCAATGTCTTATGAATATGATCACCTCTGCTGCTCTAGAAGATTGTGAAGCCAATATAGATGACGTGATCATCTACAACGACACTTGGATAGAACATCTAGCAACAATTCGAAAATTATTTGACAAACTCACTGATGCATGTTTGACAGTTAATTTATCTTAAAGTGAGTTCTGCCGTGCTAGTATGACTTTCTTCGGACATATTGTTGGACTTGGACAAGTTAAACCAATAGATGATCTTTCCCATGCATAACAATATATTATATCACATCCACTGTAATTTATACGAGTTTTTTTTTTAACTTTAGGTGTACATTGGTTTGTGGTAAAAAGAAAGTTTTATCATATAAATCTTTCTTTTTATTTTTTGTCGAAGGTGTTACGTGTGTTTGATATAAGTCATTTATATTTATTTTTATTGTTGTTTGTACTTTACATAGTGAACACCACGTGTTGACCTCATTTTTGACCTGGTTTCCGAGTTGTAAACAAGCTTTTAAAATGATTGGATGGTTCCAAGGACATTGTGAAGTTTTATATAAACATCTTTCTAATTTTAGTTGGGTCACATGGTATTTACGTGATTTCTTGAACGTATGTTTGTTCTGATAATTCTTAGAAGATCACGTGACCCATTTGTTTACGTAAAAACAGATATATAAAGTATGTTTTGGGAGCGAGCTATTCAATAGAAAATTGGGATGTTAGAATATTAAGTTGTCTTTTTGAGTTATTATAAATTACCTTGTACTGGAAATTGTGTCAATTCGTTTGGATCAAGAGGAATTATTTTATTATTTATCTGGGAAAGAGTTGTGCTCATAGAGATTTTATTTACAAAAACTGACTAAATCAAGTGACATCGTCTTCCATTTTGGATACTTCGCTGGAATTCGAACTTAGAACTATTTTGACATTTTATTATCAGGACTTTTGCTATTTCTCTAGTGGATAATATTTTGAATTATTTTGGCATTAATTTTGGAATTGATTCTTAAATCCGTAAGTTTATTTTTCTTTTTTCAAAAATATTTGTACTCAAGAAATTGTTTATTAAGTTTTACAATTTTGTTATTTTCACTCTTTCTATGTTACTGTTTATTCAAGCCTAATAACGTAACATTACCAAATGATACAACTTTGTATTGATACAGTTTAAGCTGAGTTGCGAAAATTTCTTTAATATTTCAGTAGTGTTAGCTGCTAGAATCCTTTTAAGTAATCAAACTTGGTGACCTTTTTTTCATTCCCAGTTCTGTCAATACAAGCATCGACTTTTTATATTATAAATGAGTCTGTTTGTTAATAAGTTATGTTTATGTAGTCAGTGCACATACGAAAAGTATTGTGTGGTTTCAGCACGATATTATGTTGAATTAATTTTGCTTGGTAAAATCAATCATAAACAAATAATCGGTGTCCTTTAAACAAACTCATTGATTGTGAGACTTCATCCTAAACGTTGATGCTAAACAGCCTTGAATCACATTTTTAAACACCTTATTTGATTTCATTTGCTCGAATAGGAACATCTGGAAACAAATGTTTGAATTCAAAATATGATATGCTTTACCTTTGGATATAGATGTAAGGCTACAATATCCAGATTCTTTAATATTTCAAACTTCTGACTGCTTGATCCAAAGTCACAACAATCTGGTTGAACGCGTTACCTAAATAGTCAATATGTGGGGCAGGACAAGTGAATTATATACAGAGCTCACTAGATGAAAATACTCCTTTACCATATTATGGCAGATTTGCTTGTGTATCCCCCTCCCATGAACATCGATGATATAATTTGTCACTTCTTTAACAGTATTTGGACAATGATACATAGACCGAATAAAACATTGAATTATGGGAAAGAGAAACAAAACTTTAACACTAATTTTGAAAACTTATTTTCTTTCTAGTTTTGTTTTTCACTAATTACATTTACGTTTCAATTACTCTGAAAACTATTTCCTGCTTTTCTAGCTGGTATTTACAATCAGAAGCATAATCTTGTGCATATTCTATATTGTCCACGATCAATGTGTCCAAAAATAGGTTCAAAACTAACTTCAGAATATCGAACTAACTCTCTTAAAACAAACAACAATAAGTGAACACGTTGCTTCCAATTTTATTTGGTATAACAGCAAAGTAATCTTATAACAATTTTGGAAACCGGATAAACCCTTACCAATGGCCCCTGGACTTGAACTGTTAAATACCTAATTCATTCATCACTTCCTGGTAGATCAATGACATCAAACTATAACCAAGATTAGATTAGACGGAATTAGGATGACCACAGAGTATTCAGAACGTTATTAGGAACGTTATTAGGGTTCTGATTTTAGTTTTAGTGTTATTGTTCCGTAAAGGAATTGCCCCTTGAAACCTTGTCGACGCACATTTTACCAAATTTATAGAAAGCATTCTAAGTATATTGTCACTGTAATCATATAATTATCTTTAATAATCCTTTCAGATGGACCGTCTTTCGTCAAGTTCACACCAAGCACCCTGATAGTAAAAGAAAAAGATAGAGTGGAGGTGCACTGTTTAACGGACTGTTATCCCCTTTGTTCTGTGGAATGGAGTAAACTGGATTTGTCTTCAGGCTACAGAAACGTTTTGTTTAAAAACTATACATTGACAATAACTAATGTTACAAGACAGATGTCTGGGAATTATTCATGCAAAGTTCAGAATCTTGTAACTGGCACATCTATTGAAACCTCTGTACCATTGAGCGTTTACTGTGAGTTTAATGCTATGAATAAGAGTATTGTAGTTCTTTTGAGTTGTTTGTATTAGTATTATTATTATTATTATTATTATTATTATTATTATTATTATTATTATTATTATATTTTCTATTTTTATAATTGTTACATTCATTATTTGTATTATTATTAGTGCTGGTGGTAGTGACCGATTTAGTTCATATAACGTGAACAATATTTTGCTTGGATATTTGTGCAAGCATTCAGAATCAGTTGGTATCATTTACTCTTGAAATGAATAAATGTAAAGTTGTTAGAGGCGCTAATTGATTTACTATGGTATCAATTTCACATCGTTGTTTGATAAATCTATCTACTGCGTTTTTTCAGTTGTTTGCATCACGGTCATGTTCATATTTAAGGATGTGCCATCAAACCATCACCCATAACCGTATTACAACATTGTGTAATTCCATGCAGCATGCCATATTTAACTCAGTCCCCACAAAGCTCTTTCTTAAATATTGTGTTTATTATGGTCATTTCGCTTGTTGTTGACGTTCGACATTATCTCAGTTCTGTTCTAATGTTCCCTAGACAATGTATATAAGTTCTCCTTCTTCTTTTCAGACGGTCCAGATACAAGTTTCCTTAACACATCCAACAGCATTATAGAGGTGGATGAATTTGATTCCATAACAATAATTTGTACGGCAGAGTGCTTCCCGCCATGTCTTATTAACTGGACTGAAACGTATGCAACCAGCCCAATAGGAGATTCTGCATTAAAGTTAGTTAACGTGTCAGCCAATGCTTCCTACAGATGTATTGCGAGGAATACAGTCATTGACACTATTACAGTGTCCCAGACAATCAACATCTATGTTAAACTTGGTATGGATATATTTGCATAGTTTTAACCGTGTTTATCGTAATCGATAGTAAGAACATTTTCTGGTATGGCTTTTATTTTTATTTGTTTCCACTTTGCGTATTTTGACATTGACAAACGTCACAGCTTAAAATAACCATGAACCAATAAGTGATTTGGATACTACGTGCCACATTTGAATGATTAGCAATAATATTCTATGAAAGAAACTTTTGAGGAGGATAAAAGTTATGACGTAAAAAAAAAGGTAAATTGGGGCAAAACATAAAAGATTATTATTGCTCATTCGATCTAAAATACAATAATGATCAGCTTTTCTAATCAACGGAAGTGAAGACTATTTTACTCAACTTTTATTTCATCCGCAACCACGCGATTCACTATTTCTGCTCAGAGGTTTTGTTGACATTCCGTTTCAACTTGCACTGTCTCGAACTAGGTCTTACCAATTATTGCATTTTAAAATGCCGTTGAATCCAATTAATGTGTGTGTACCACCAGACACCCCGGATAATTTCGATATAGCTCCGACAATTGCTAAGGTTAGTGTTCATATAATGAATGCTAATGTTACTTACAACTCCAGTCACATCAACACCAAATAGTGTTGCCATGGCATGACCACACAGCATAGCCGACCAAACATTTTACGATTAGTACGGCTCCGATGCTGATTTCATCAGCCAACTGTTCTTCTGCCGCGAAAAATATTTCACATCTTTAGTGATGATGTTCCAGTAAATGACTGGCGATATTAATTCATTTACGTATTCCTGGTAATCGAATGATCCTTTGTTTCTAATATGAAAACAGAACAGACGTTTCAGTTTAAGGTTTTCTATATGCGTCCCTTCTAACTTGCATACTTTTTGTCACATAAATGATATTCTGTTTGTCTACATTAAGATGCGCGAGCTGTGTTTGTCTCAACGACACGGAACAAATTCCGTCAACGTTGCTGGAGAAAAATCCAGGGTATTTTCATTGTTGTTCGTTTTTCTGAATTTTCAATGTCGCAAGTTAAATGTAAATGCGGCTTACCTCTGCTTCTTGATATAACACTATTTTTTAAATATCTAACATGAATAAATTTCCCACAGGAGCATCAATCATCCTCATACGACCAATAACATTTTCCAACAAAAGGATCATGTCAGAACGTATCACGGCAAAGCATCGAACATCACCATTGTAGCTTACCTACACGTGTATGAAACTTGCAAACCAGTGTTATTAATCTGACCCCTGGTCCATATCCAATCACTGAGTGTGAGATGCGTGCTTTATTTGAATAACGTGCACTGTTCAAAACTCCATGATCAGCAGGAAGGGCGAGCGCAGCAGTTTTTGAAAACTTCTTTTATAAACTAATGTTCTTACGAAAATGAAAATATAAAGTCAATAACACCACACCAAAGCCTCTAACTAATCTAGGTTTCTAGTGCAACTAGAATAATTGCTAGAATCATCAAATATCTCAGTCGCTTCATACGTATATATTTAGTCAGATACTATATTTGTCTTGCACCCTATCATACATTTTCTAAATATTTTTCATCATCAGCTTGAAATTGTTATCTTGCCTGATTTCTAAGGTAAACCTCATGATAATCAATTGATCGGTGTTTTCTGGAAACGCATATAACATATTTTGAGCCTCGATGATAACGTGTATTCAAACGTGACATCGATGGTAGACTTTTCTGCCTAATGTTTAATAACTCATTAGTTTGAAAGAGTAATACAGTTGTGATAGATCTATAATTTCCGTCAAATTATTGTGAGAATCAGTCTTATTGTTTGTGATAATATGATATATTAACCCTTTAATATGAAATATATTTCTCCGCACAAGATTTGCCTTTCGAAGTAGTTCTTTGAAAATATTGGGACGTAAATACTTGCAATCAGATCCATGTAAGTTGTATCAATACATTAGTAGCTTAGATATATGTATGCCTTCCTGGCTTCAACCTTTCACGCCATAAGTGAACTAAACTAGACCGTTTTTCGGACACGTTAGCTCGTCGTTAAGGCAGTCAGCCTTGTCCGATGGGGCTACAGAATTGATTATTCCTGTAGATATAGTGGTATGCAGATTGTCCAACTGTCCACTAACAAAATACCCCGGTGGTTCACAATTTCTAGGCCTTGCTGTTGTTCAAGCCTCTAAATGACCTGACATGCACTGCATAATATAACGAATAATGTTAAGCAAAGTTAGGTTTCTTTAGGCTACACGAACCTTTCCACCTCTTTCACTAGAAATAGTACAGTTAGTTTTCGATATAAGATATGTTCTAGCACGATGCAAATTGAATTAAACATAACCTAACCTCTCTCTCTCTCTCTCTCTCTCTCTCTCTCTCTCTCTCTCTCTCTCTCTCTCTCTCTCAATTCTAAGGCACGTACAATCAACTGGATTGCAAAATCTGCATCGGTTATACCTGTGTTACACATTTTGCTTATATATAGCCGCGAAGTGAAGTATCGACCAATTCAGCATTGGTTACGTAACGATCTTCCATCACCGTATACACATACCGTGCCACAAGTCAAAAATGTGTCTGTCTGCTTTTAAAAATCCATGGGTTTTAGACAGGATAAGCAGTGATGATCTGCCTCTTTTGTGTCTCCTTATGTCTTTTGGGGCTCTTATATATGTCATAACCTCTATTTTTCCATGACTCTTGCATTCGTTGATTACTGATGCTAATTATGCAATGGTGGCACATATTATGTAAATCGCTTGCCAAGTCATGTAGGATAGAGATTTAGATGTGTATTAGCGCCTAAACAGACAAAACGTGGTAAAATCGTAATAATTATACTGCTATTATGGTTCCTCTAACTTAGATTTGAACTTCCGATATTCATCAAATACGTTTCAAATATGTCCATGATCAAGATTAATGTGTCTGTATTTAAGGTTGATATATAAGATGTAAGTTCTGCATAAAGACATTGCAAAAAACAATTACCCATTTATGATGGGATTTGTCAGTAGGTTCTTAAGTTCTCTCCTTGAAAGGTCTGGACAATAAATTGAGAATTAGAAGCCAGTTGGTGTACGAAAATACTACATATAAACAATCGCTTTTAGGTTTGTATCGTCAATCTATATGTTTTAGTAAATATTCCAATCATTAGTTAAATGAAAGTAAAACCAATGTTTCTCACTTTTACAGATGAAACCTTGATTCCAAAGATAGACGTATACAGACATAATGTTTCAGATTCTTCTGTAGTGTTACAGTGCTATTCATTCCGTAAGCCCAAGGGAAGGTTTTCCTGGATGCTTAATGGTTCTCTGGTAAAGCACAGTGATAGATATTCACCGGACAATGCTTTCCTGTCCATAAGACATTTAACAGCTGAAGACCAAACTAACTCATACACATGTAAAGAACCAGGAACTAAACTCTTAAGTGATCCATTTTGGATAAAAGCATGTAAGTTAAAGTGTGCATTTATTTAAAAAAAATAATGCCAAGAATCAATTGTCAAATATGTCATCATCTTGAGGTGCTAATTATTTTCCATGAAATATTACGTAAGCGCATTAATTATATGTTGGTTCTTATAATACATCCATCCATCCATATCAGTTCAAAAGAATCGCATACTAAAATTGCTGTGTTGATTATATTACCATAATATCCCAAATATTCGTAACACAGAGGTTATTGATCTATGATAAGATATGCTAAAATGTAACTGCTTACATTTATATGTCATTTGTAATTTGCTTTTCAAATGTATTATAAACTGGGAACTTTTAAATGAAATAATGTATCTGAATGGTATGCACAAATTGATAGCAAAATGCAATTAACGAACAAACGAAATCAACAGTATATCTCATTACCGAAACCCAATTGTTATATCCTGCTAATGCTTGTCGTTATCCATACTTGTGGCTATCGTGTCTGTAATCCTTGCAGCTGGACCTGCCTCCATCAAGTTCAGTCCAAAAGACTTGGTTTTCAAAGAACAAATAGGATTAAATATAAACTGCCTTGTAAACTGCTATCCTCTTTGCTCAATTCACTGGTTTAAATGGGATCAATCTTCTGGACAAAAGCATCTTGTTTCTGAAGAGAATGCACTGCATATAAAGAATATGTCAAGAGAGATGTCTGGGAATTACTCATGCAAAGTTCAGAACATTTTAACAAGGGCATTTAATGAAAGTACCTTATCAATGGCTGTTATTTGTGAGTATTGCAGTAGCAGTTGCAGTTTTAAAGGTCATACTATTGTTTGTAGTAGTAATAGTAGTAGTAGAATCATTATTAATGTACGTAGTATGTAATGAAATGTTAAGTACAATATCATAAAAGCAGATGAACAGAGTATTGTGCCAACTAGCCGTATCCATTGATTCATCTAACAGTAAATTTAGGAATGATTAGTTTTGTTTTCTTCAATATTGTTTTGTAATGATCGCATTATTAAATTAAATAATATCTTATACAATATTCATACATTACGTATTGGTATATTACATTTAGGGATAGTGTTTGCTGAACATTCTGATTATTCTTTTTGAGGAAAATATTGAAAATCGTCCCTTCATATGTTTTCTGTGTTGTGTCGATCTTCAAGGTATAGGAAATGCTACCAATACCTTTCATTTATTGCCTTTAGTCAGTGGTATTCTTACGCGTGTTAGATATTACATCAATTCATTCGTTCACCTTTCAACAAAAACCGTCAAAAAATAACTCTGCTGATGTTGCTTATACACCAGGAAGTTATCACAGCCTGCAAGGACACATGGGATAGTCGACCTAATATATGACCTCAAACCTTGTATTTAGTCAAACGTTTAACGCATGTTCTAAAGTTTAACAAGTTTGTATTTGTCCAACAAACTAATAGGGCTGAAATGGGCACAGTATTGGACCTTCGTTTGCCAATATTTTCATGAGAAAGCTAGAACTCAAACGTCTTTATAAAGCAACATATATAGATCTGTAAGATGATGTAGATTCATTGACAACATAGAATCAAGTTGGGTCGAAACATGTGACAACTTCAGAATACTTTTAGAACTGGCCAATAGCTTTGACCCTACGAGTAGGTTTACGTCGAAGTCATCGAACAGGTCCTGACCAGTTTCTTTCTCTATAGACAATTTAGCCCTTTAAAAGTGACCTAAGTAAATGACATCGAGGATGCTATTAACAAAATTAGACTCCTCGGCAAAAAAGCAAAAACTCGTACCACCATCATGCTCTGTTTCTTCAACATATTAATAAGTATGCAGCGGCACCATATTGATTCGTTCGAATTCTTAAAGTTATATTTCAAGTAATTCTTATTGATACGTACCGTAAGCACACGAATATTAAGTACCATTTGGTACGTGCCAGGGTAACTTCGAAACGAGACCACATATTCGGGGACATACCGTTGCAATGATAGGTGTTGCCTCATTTGCAAACATATAACCGTTACTAATTCGTTACAATCGTTCGATAACTTCACAATGAATCAGAAGTTAGGATGTTGAACTAGGATTACATTCTATTTTCTGACATGCCATTCAGTATGTAAAACAAGCGATTGGTATCAGAATGAATTATGAAATACACATTCGAAACAAAATCAACCTAAAAGTACACAATCACTACAACTCAAATGGATATTCCGTCTAGTTTATCGAAATTTTACCTATTTAATCTAGCAGGGGGTAGGGTGGGTGTAAGCTAATTACATATATATATATATATATATATATATATATATATATATATATATATATATATATTTCCTACATTGATCTAAATTTCAATCTAAATATGCTTTATACAAATTTAATCTTGATTGTGTGAAGTGATTTGGGATGTAGAAAGTAAGTAGGACTCCAACAAACTAAAATAGATCAACACATGTCATAATATAGAACAGAAATTGATCTCTATTATATATCGCATGTATTCACATTTTAATTTCGTTAAGAACATATATCTAGCTTGACTGAATTTCATATCATAATTGCTGAACTTCATATTAGGTTACCCAATATTTCAAATTGTTCAAATATGTACGTTCAGATGCTAGTGATGGAAAGACTGTCATCTTTTTTTCACTTTCGTACAAAATTTAAATCAATGTCAAGCATCATTTCAAATTGAAATTGCCAGGGTACTCACAAGAATATTATGCCACACAATATATTAATGTTAAATGGTTTATGTGATGCGATTGAATGGCTAAAGAAAAGCTGACAACACGATCTGAGATACAATTTTGGAGAATATGTTAAGTCTCAAATACTTACCTAATTATTTAATAGGCGATGTATTTCATGTATCTTACTTTCCATGAACTTGTTCTCTTTGCTGAGAACTTTCAACGTTATATTTTCCTCCATTAAAATTTAACTCAATAGTATCAAGCTGGAACTCAAATGACACTGGGATAATTAAAACCTATATCAAAGTACTTATAATACTGTACGTAAAACGTATGGCCGCTTACATTACAGCAATTCACCCTATCCAGAAACATTCATTCTGAGTTTGAGGACTATTGTATTTTCAAGGGGATGCGGTATGCATGAAAGCCACATAATAGGTACTACTAGTATTCAGTATGGCATCAAATCGGTATATATGCTATACTTTATTTCTTTAGTTTTGTCCTTAAGCTAATATTCGATAGGACCAGTATTTTCGTGGAAAACCAGATAAATAACATCCAAAAATAGAATCAATGATTTAACCGTGAACAATTTACTATAAATCATCGTTTAATCTTGGAATTTGATGTATTTAATACAGAATGAAATGCGACATCTAGTATCGATCGTTCTTTTCAGATGGTCCAGATGAAATTGTTATAAATAATTCCGAGAATGAAACACAAGTTTATAAATTTGGTTTCATTACATTGTCCTGTTCAGCCGACTGCTTTCCGCCTTGTCTCCTTAGATGGACTTTCTCAAATAGAGACACCGTCATAGAAGGTGCAGAACTGACGATTCTTAATGTGACATCTAATGTTAGTCTCACATGTCATGCGTCAAACCCAATAAATATGAAAACTACCGTATCGGAAACAATTAATATTACATTAAAGTCAGGTAAGAGACATCATCATACAATTGTTTTTTGTAAACATAGTTAACTTAAGCAGATTTATTTGAGGATAATTGTTTATATATAGTGATCATGTTTCCACGTATTTGTCAGGACATTCATTCGTCTGAATGGAAGGATGAAATCCTGTGTATAGCATATATTTAAGTTGCCTTTCTTGCAAACCTTTCTTGCTTAACTTTTCATTTTAATAATAATTTGGTGCGATCATTCAATAATTCATTCTCTCTCTCTCTCTCTCTCTCTCTCTCTTTCTCTTTCTCTCTCTCTCTCTCTCTCTGTCTCTCTCTCTCTCTCTCTCTCACTGAGACATACAAAGAGACGGAGTGACACACAGAGAAAGAGACAGACGGGGATAGACAGAAAGATATACATATAGAGAGACAGCAGGAGAGAAATAACGAGAGATATAAAGATAGACATAGACAGAGAGGGACTAGAGGACAGAGAGAAACATAACCGCAGAGAGAGAGAGAGAGAGAGAGAGAGAGAGAGAGAGAGAGAGAGAATTAATGAGACTCGAGTTTTAGAACTTATAATTGGTTTAGAAACCAACAAGAACAAAAAAGAAGTGTTAAATACGCTACAGGGTGTATGCATTGTAACATATATATTTAACATGCAGTGTCAACAAGCTTTTGATCTATGTCTCATTGATATTATGAACACTGTATATAGATCCCAAGGAAGTTGAAATTTACAGTTATGACCATATTCTTGCATATTTAGTTTTAAGGTTTCAATACAACATAAATTGTTTGTCTGACTCCATATTTCTGCGTATGTTGCCTATTATGCATTATAAGGGAGGGAAACTAGGAAATAAAAGGATTGCGACGTAATTTTGGACCATGTTCATTTAGAAGACGGTGACTACTAATACTTTGTTGTTGTGTAAAATTTTGGAAAGTCATTTATGATTAATGTCTAATAATGCATCAGTGATCTATATGAATGTAGTTGAAAGAATGATTATACATTCATATTATTGAGCTATGGAAAGATCACACTTTGATACAAATTGTTGGCATCAGTTAGTCTCGAGCGATGATGGAAGTTTGCCAATCCAAAATGTCACGGTTGGTGGTTGTGCAGCTTCTGAAGTGGATATGTAGTAAACATGGGAGTGACAGTCTTTAAACGTTGGGTCTGATGTGTGTTGGAGCTGATTCTTCTTACTCCAAGATCACATTTCGTCAGCTAGCAATAGTAGTCTGTCCTCTCTGGCTTTCAACCAGTTCTCTGGGCTTGTCACCAACTGGTTCTGTCTAGAGCAAGCTCTTCCCATGTGTTGACATCGATGTCATGGGCTTTCATGTCGAGCTTCAAGGAATCTTTGAAGCGGAGATGTGGCCTTCTTATTAACCTTTTGCCAGAGTCAAGTTTTCAATTAAAAAAGGTCTTTTGGTATCCGTCTGTACTCCATCCAACCTACATCACCCAGCCATCAGATGTGACATTGGTAGAGGAGTGTGAACATGTCGAGAATCTTGGCACGTTCACTCCAAGCGATCCCTAGTATGCGTCAGACACGTCGCATGTGAAATGTGCTGAGTCGTTTCTCTTGAGGTGTACAGAGTGTCCAGGTTTAACTGGCATAAATGATAGTGCTTAGCATGCAGACATGGTACACGGATATCTTATTGCTCAGGGTCAGCATGTTGTTGTTCCACACTCTCTGCTACAACATGGAGAGAGTTCTTCATGCCGTTAAATCTGGTTCTTGAGCTCAGCATCGAGCGACATATTATTGGTGAAGATAGAGCAGAGGAACGTGAACCGACCGGCTACCTCAAATTCGTATTTGTTGATGAAGATGCGTGGGTTACCGTGTTCTGGGCCATGACGTTTTTCTTCTTTAGTCTGATCGTCAGCGCAAACGTTCCGCATGCTATGGCAAGGCGGCCCATCAGGTGCTGAAATTCAGTTTTTTGTGCGAGTGGCTAGGGCATCAACGTCGGCGGAAAGCATGTCCCTGATGATCGCTTCATGCACATTCCTCTTTGCCTTTAATCGTGTCAGGTTAAACGATTTGCCGTCTGAACGCGTGTGCCTGTAGATCTGTTCTGTGGACATCCCAAAAGGCCGCTTCAGCATTACAGCGATGAAGAGCAAGGGGCCTAGGATCCAACCATATGTCATTCCACTGCGGATGTTCAAGGGTCGGACGTTGAGCTATCGTACCGCACTGTTCCTTTCATATCATCTTGGAAGGACTGGTTCATGTTTAGCATCATTGGAGGGCGTTCAGTCTTTTCCTTGATTGTCAAATGTCCGGCTCTGCTGACAAGATCGAACGCCTTGTTGAGTTCTATAAAGGCCAGGAAGTGGGGTCTGTGTTGATCTCTCTCCTTCACCTGCATTTTCCTGACGGCGAAAATTATTTCGATTGTGGACCTGCTCTGCTGTGTACACTCTGTCAGCAAGCATCTGCAGTCCATTCAGGATGACGCATGCGAAGACTTTACCCACGATGCTGAGAATAGGTATGCCACTGTAGTTGATGAAGTCACTTCCGTCGCTTTTGTTCTTGTACAGAATTACGATGTTGGTATCTCTAAAATACTGCGGAAGTGCATTTCATCTAAGCACTGGCAGAAGAGGTCGTCCAAGTGTGTTAGCAACATGCTATAGCCGCACTTCTTACTCCGATTGCGAGGCCATCCTTCCCTGGGGTCTTATCTAAGGACGCCTTCTCTAAAGACTGCTTAAGTTCTGTCGCTGTAGTTTTACCGTTCAGTTTGGCCATGAGTGTTAAGGGCATCGTTGGTTAATCTGGAGCACATTTCTACCTGCCCTTGTCGTGGATGGTATCGCATTTGGCAGACTTCAGTGGTGCTATCACTTTTATTGTGGGACCCAAAGCTTTATATATGCTATCGTGCATGCTTATGATGTTTCCGATATATGCTGATGACTAGATGCTCCGACAGAGCCAGTAGTGTTCATTGGCGCACTGCAGTGCTGCCTTCTGCACCTTGCTTCTAGTAGACCTGTATGCCTAAAGCGTCATCTGGCTGGATATTGTTTATATTCTTGATGAGCACTGCAATGCTCTTTTATGACTGGCATGGGTGTGGCGGAGTTGGCATCAAACCAGTCGTTGTTCTTTGACTGCCTCTTGTTAAATATCAATGTGGCTGTGATATACATAGTCTCTCTTATATGATCCCATCTCTGGCAATGCGGTTGGGAGGTTATAAAACATCTTGGAGAAGATATAAGTGAATTACTCAGCCGGGTATTGATATTACGTCTTTCTTATGTGTCGCAGTCAAGACGAAGAGCAAACATTGTACCACGAGCAGGACAAAAAAGGAAGCTAAGACCCATCTGGAGAGAAAAAAAGATCTGTCTGAAAACTAAAATATCAGACTATTGAGAGCACTAGTCATCTTAATCGTGTTATATTCATGTGAGACCTTGACCATGACAGCACAATTACAACGATAAATCCTGTAGCTTGTAGTTAGATGTTACAGAACCATCCTTGGCATCTCTTACATTGAACACATCACAAATGAAGACGTGCGTAACACCATCAGTCGCAAAGTAGACCAATATGATGACCTCCTGAATACGGCCAGAAAGCGAACGATGAACCGGTATGTTACTATAGCCAGCAGTCTATCCACAACAGTACTTCGGGGCAGCGTCCAGTGTGGCTAAACCTGAGGAAGACAGAGAAAAAAACTGTACTGACATCACAGAATGAGAAACGGACCAAGTAGGAAGTGCTTTTATTACTTCACCACGTTACGCTAACATGCACTCTGATCTGATAAGATTGCATTGTCTAATCAACCATTTCTCTTGATACATGTTATAAACCTAAATGCTAAACTCAGACATTATGCTCAATTTATTTCTTCTAAACCCAGCTAAATTGTCTCATTAAAAGGTTGCAAATCTTGTTTTTTTCTAAACCCTTTATTGGTCAAATATTCTTAAGTTACTGTATTCAATTGTAAAACCTTAGTCTCTAGGTAAAAAAGAGGCGCAATTGAAGACAAAACGCACAAACTTAAATACTGCTTATACTGTTATAATATATCACCCTTTTGCATTGCAGAGGACATTCGTCAAAAGGAATTTTCAGTAGACAAGGATAGAGAAGCCACTATCATAGGTAATAAAGACGTTTCTCTCCATTTATTCTGATATAAATTGATTGGCTCATATGCATTTCCAGAAAATTGTGTCTCATTCGATACAATGTTGCATATGTAAAATATATTTTTGTATGAAAAGACTTTCTGTTTTAGTCTAATGTTTAGCTCAGAATAATTTATAAACTTAAACTATAGCAACATTAACTTTCAAATTAAATACCATCCAGCATATATATTATACGTGAAAATGTAAAGTGATGTCTAGATTAAAAGTAAAAAATCGCAAAAGGAACTGCCCGAAAAATATCAATAATAGAATAAAGAATTGAACGAAAGGACTAGATTGTATGCATTGCAAACATAGGAGATCGCAACAATTAGATAAATAAAGCATAAATGTGCCGGATGCATTTTCTAATTTTACTTATGACTAGCTGTTAACGCATATATAAGGACAAAATATGCATTGAATAAAGAACTAGCTATCCACATATTTATGCCTATCTTAATTGAAGGACATATATAATGTACAATTAGCGCTAACAATTTTGTGCCGATGTTTTTTTGCGGCATGGATATCAATCATTTACAGACATACGTTAAGTGGTATACGCCGTTCTAACCATTGGAGGAATTGGGGTGATTGTATCTGATTTTTGTTGTTTACGGATGAAATATAAACACTGGTACCTAGAACTATTCTTTTTTCTTCTAAGCATGGCAGAAACTTTCTGCATGAAGTAAAATGGAATGTATAAATAGATGCTTACGTACGTGTTATTTATCAAATATGTTCACAAGTTTCGGTCTTATTACCATCGGACAGGTTTCATTTAGGTGTGTTATTTGAGGAATTATTTTATGTCTTTATGGAATGGCCAGGTGGCATTAATAGCTAATATGAAATAGTATAATGAGTAGTAAAATATGTCACGTAGGGTACATTGAGACCTATAACTGGAATTGGTTCTTGATTGTGTATGTAAGGAGAGAACAGATCAATTATAATCATTCTTAATTAGGATTTATTCATTTGTATTTTCATACTTCATATGTTCAAATCAGTATGCAGACGTGTTTAATGTTTTTTTTACATATATAATTTGAGAGGAAACATTTTTTACATATATATTTTCCGCTGCAAATAGGACGTGCTCTTTGGACTTTTATATTTTTGTTAATTATACAAACGTTTTCTTGACAAAACCATTTTTGTATGTCAGGATTGTTGACTAACCAGATTATTCTTGGATCAGAAATGTATTCCAAACATTTCATTGTTTTGGATTTAATTATAACTTTTTCATGATTATTTAGAATTTAGTTCATAATACTGTAAATTCCTATTGAAGTTTCGGCTAAAAACATTAAACTTAAAATTCTTTCTTAAAGTTTGCTTCTTTCTTTTACTGTATGACCACAACATCATAACACAGAGATATGGAGATATAGAGAGAATAAAGTTACACTTTAAATTGTTTCTTAATATGTTAATTGTTTATTATTCAACATAGTTCTTGAACATACCATTTGTCATCGGAGGACTGGTGGCAAACCGGTATATGCGTGTAACATTAAACATAGAGAAATAGAGCCAGAGAAAGAATATCTATATTACAAGAAAGCACTATAACGGCTGTTTAAGTTTGTGTTGATACGAATTTACTAGAACTTACGTATCCATTTTACATGTGTTAACTCACAGGTACTAAAACAATACAAAAATGCAATTATTACTTCTAGCGCATATATAGAAAATTGCCTAGTTGAGGAAGTATATCTCACAGCTTGTATAATCCGAATATGTTAGAATTAATTGATAATGGCTTTAATCCAGAATATACGATCTTATGAGACACTGATGTTCGAATTATAGTTTTATAATCTTCATTTTAAATAACTATCGAAACAAAAGATTAAAAAATGACGTTATTATCGAATGTTGTTCAAGATTATTCCCATGTATGCCATTCAATGACAAGAAATGTAACTGGAGATGCATTGAGAAAGTTTCCACGTTCGTTTCAATTATGTTAATAATGTGGGCGATTGCAATGAGAAATTTAAAACTGTTTTTTTTTCAGCTCGCATGTAGACATAGTATCAAACAATACTATAATTGCACATGCTGATATAGATGAAAGTCATCAAGAGGAAACCTTATTGGAACATTACTGGACAATTGTAAATAATACAAGAGGAAAACTTTTCACTGCCATAAAAATATATATTAATGTGGATCCAAGAGTGTTCGTCGATCCAGCTCAATCAGTGCTCATGGAATTTGATCTAAACACAATTCAAGGACACCATCATTCTGAAGAACTGGAAATATACAACCATTCAATCCATTCAGACTCTATCGATTTAGAGACAGTTTCTGCCCATAGTGAAGGCTATATTAATCCTATTCCATCTGATATTGCAAATTGCAGTGAATATATCGAGTCAAGACGGTCAAACAGCGTTGAATTTAACAAATACATAGATCCAAATCCTTTAGATCCATATGCAATTGATATATATTCTGACCCTTCTTCTTCTGATTCCTACAACGACAATAAATCAACCGATGGTTCGATTCCTTCATATCCTGGGGAGCATGATCAAGATACCGATCCATTTCTTTCAGATGCAGTTAAACGCGATACAAATACTGACAATGGTACTGCGATAAACGTACAATCTGCTAGACATCCCGATCATAATCTTTTAGATGCAACCGATATTGACAGTTTTATTGTTCCGAGATAACCAGATATTATATAACTCTGTATACATAATGATCCAATAATTGCTTATCCCATGGATCTCGACAAGAAAACGAATCATTTCCTTCGGATAATGAGATTGTAAGGAACATATCGTTCCAATAAACTCAGATCCCATCTATCTTGGTACAGATATCAGCCAATTTATATTCGTCATATATCTAAAGACCTGGTATGGACAACTGCGACTGTGTTCCTAAAGATAGTTATATGACTAGTCGTAAAGTTAGCAAATACGTATCGGGTTTGGTCTTATAAGACGTTTTTAAAACATCTTAAATTCTTATATATAACTTAGATTTAGGACAATATGCGGTAACATTTGATATTACTATAAAAAGCTCTATCTCTGAAACAAATTAATCGGTTTCTGTTGCGTATTGTATCGCTAATATCGACATAAAAAGGTCTGATATCATTTAATAACATTCAACGTTCGATTGGTAAAGTAACGGAGTCCATTGTCAACGATATTCATATAATGACATACTATAGCAAAAACAAATGGAATATTAATCAGTTTGTTTTTAAATAAGCATCAATAATAAGTAAGCCAGTTATGCTGGTTATTCATTGGAACTCTGATGCGGTGAGGCTAACACTGTGACATCGGACAATGGGGTATCGTACCGCAGACATGTAGCATGATGTCTCAACCAGTCACATTGTCCTGACACCTCGCCAAATAGTCCTAACACTAACCTCTTAACGCTGAGCGCCAAACCATGCAGCTGTTAGTACCATTTTTGTAAGTCTTTCGTATGACTCGGCCGGGGATCGAACCCACGACCTCCCGCTTCCGTGGCGTACGCTCTAACCACTAGGCCACCGGAGTGGTGATATATTAGGTCAAACTACTGCACTTGTTTGTCATTTATGTAGCAAACACAAACATGGTACAATGAAAATCACACAGTATAGTAATACGGAATATTCTAACTATATATAACATATATTAAGTTATATGGCAGCATATGTGTTCACAAGAAAACAACTATATCATCCTGGTCGCATTTAAACCTGCACCTATGATCTTAGATACCAAATGTTTACCAACAATGCTAATAGCAAATATTACAGTGCATGTTAGGTTAATGGTTAAATTGGAAGCCGCCTCCATATAAAAACAAGGCGGCTTTTCAGAGCATTCAGCATACTGACTTACGTATAACCTGGAGTCTAACAGGACATGTGTTTGATATCTTTCTAATTATCAGTTCTTAGCATTTTGAGTAAACGTTTCCCAATTGTATATGGGTTATATATTGCTCTCATGATGCTCATTGTAAATACTTTCTTATATTTTAATGATATAAATTAATCTGTATGTATCATCATTTCATGCAATCTTAATAGAAATACAGCCTATGTGCACGTTTATCATGTTTCATATTTACCGTTTAATATATGCCTTCTCTAGTGTGTTATACACGTCTATACGTCTAGGAATGCATATGTCCATGATATACCCCACTGTGTTGTTTTTTAATATGTTGTACTTGTTGATATTGTACTGTTCATTATATTCATTATTCCATTGGTAATAGGCTCTATATGTATCTCTGTCTGATTGAATTTGTAGCAATTGCTTTTGTCACTTCGCGGGATTTGCTCATTAATATCGGTGTTTTCATGCCATTCATATTTGGATGTTAGTCGTACCTTACAGTGCTATTGATTATCAGCCTTGCCCCAAAACAAAATATAAATTGTGTAACAAGATGTTCTGGCCTTTCTATAATAAATGTATAAATAAATGAGTAAACAAAATAGTCTGAAGTCCAACCAAAAACACTGTCGATTAAAAACAGACATTCTGATCTACATTCACCTACAGACACGTGTGAATTAAATCCATTTTTGCAGAGTTGACTTCTACTAGTAATCTGTCATATGCGTTATTGTGTCCACTTTAGGTATATCGCTAGTGTACTGTTGACTATACTAACAGTCGTATTGTTTAGAGTTTTAATTGTATTATTTAAACATGTATAATGTATATCAAACTTAATAGTTGTTGGGGGTTGTTTTTTTTTTGTTTTTTTTTGCTGTTTTATGTATTCATTGCTATGATAATCGGACTCTTATAAGATACGTCCATTTGCAACCAAACTTTCTTAGGTCAATTCAAACAAACTACCTGCATAACCAGTTATTAACTTCATGAAAGTTCTCTGTGTGTGTGTGTGTGAGTGTGTGTGTTTGTAATGTAATTATTGTACTCGTGTTAAAGGTATTTATCTAGTTCGAATGCATACATTATCGTAAAATTGATTAGGTGGTTAGCGCAGAAATATCATATTATGTAGTATGCAGATTGTGTATTTGTGCGTATTCCTCACCAGTTGCATCCGTACGTACACACACACACACACACACACACACACACACACACACACACACACACACACACACACACACATACATACATACATACATACATACATACATACATACATACATAACATAACATACATACATAAACTATAGGCATGAGAAACGTACATACCTTTGCTGATTATAATCTTGTGTAAACGCATGCCTGGAGAAACTAATATTTGAGCCTTTTATGCATATACCATGTAGTTAATACGTCTGGGATGTTATTTCATTAAAACACCATGACAATATTGACGCTATCACAAATGATCCTAAACTAGAAACCACGGCACATTAAGTCGCACCATGGTTTTGATAGGATTGTACAGGAAATTTGTTCCAAATTTCATCATGTTAGATAGTCTATTGATACTGGTACCTAGGAAAAGGAATGCCAACGTGTTTCGTATGGTACATGTCAGGAACGAGCTTTGAACACTTTTATTGGGCAATTAATCAATGGAATAATTATAAAGCTGTAATAACTAAATAAACCAGTTATGTTGAGACATAAAACAACTGAGACAGGACTATGAGCAATAGTTTTATTGCAGTATCAATGTGTGAAAAGTTATCCATTGCTTATGCTGTCTGGAAAGTGATGACACGTTAACAAAACTCATACTTGATCAAAATAAGCGTTAGGTACAGGTGAGGTGAATACGGATCATTCAGATGTAATATTTCATAATGGAATTTGGCCTTGAATCAGAGTCCAACGCTTTCATCTATCTGAATAAAGTGAACGTTCCAAGCGCAATAATTACGCATAAAACGTTGATTTTACGGCAAATCTTTTCTGGATCGAAGCGACTCGAGTGTGGGTACAAAAAGGGGGAGATTGTTGTAGCAGGGTTTGATTTGCAAATAATAATACGAAGTAATTTTGTTATTGGAAGTAATATTGCAGTTCTCTTTGCGCTTACTTTCCAAGATGTTATCACTTTATATGGAGTAGGTATTGGCACGCAATTATGTGTATTTGATGTGTAAGCGTAATACATGCTCTGGCTTTGTTACTGCGTACAGAAAAACCCGGTTCGTCTTGATCAATTTTAAAATAGTGAACAAGGATTACACACTGCTGCAAAAGTGGATGTAAGTTACATCCCTTACAGCGTGATGTGCCCAAGTAAATGTATTACTTGAACGATGAGCAATACATACATCAAAAACTGCTCGCAGATTGTTTCCTAAAGAAAATTAAAAACCTAAATGTCAAATTATCTTACAACGGGTTCAAGAAGTCATTGATTGTTCACAAAAAGAAACACCAGTTAACATTATGGAGGACAAATGTTTTTATTATATATAAAACACATTCCTTTTAACGCTGTTTGTGTCGCGTGATATTATTTTTTAATGCACTGCATGTTCCAGTATTGATTCTAAATTTTGTAGATCGACCTTTCATATATCGCCATGCTATTAGATCAACTACAGTCTGTTTCAGTTTGGCTGTTTATAAATTGAATGATAAATTGAATTAAATTATACAATGCATGCACTGAATGACGAGTAGCATTTTAGTTATTATAATTACATGAGATTATTCGTATAAGATATAGATTCATGGATGAACCAGGCTATTAAAATAATACTCTCGAACAGTTGATCTGATTAAATGATGTAAAATGCAACTACACATTGCTATCAATTACAAATGTAGCCAAATATCGAAAGGGAGTTGCAGATCAGCGGGGTGTCGTATAACCTTTATGCTGTTATCGTTGGTGAGACTGATAAGGATGACGGTAGATTGTTAACGCAAAGGAACGCAATGTAAGGACCAGCCTTAAAAAACAATGGATCTTCATATTTCTTCGGCAGACTGGGATAGGTATGCAATGCCTCGTAGTCTTTTGACCATTAAGTGAAAGCTCTGTAACCGGAAATAGGCCGTGGTCATTAACTGCAGGCCACTACTTACACATGTTTAATTTTATTTAGCAATATCAGTATCACAATACGACACAATTCGAATGAAATCAATAAAATCAGTTTAACTATGCATGATAAACAACAATACATTTATCCTCCTGGTCTATATTATTGTTAAATGTATTGTACTCTCTGATACAGCTAGCGATAGATGAAGCATAGTTCATATATATGGGTAAATTCATTACCGATTTGCTTTCAGTGACTTTGCTCAATCCATTTTCTAACTCGGCTTCATCCTTTTACAAACAGAATACGTTCCTATATAGGGAGCTAATGTCGAAACTCAAATTATCATCAATCCGGTGCCTCTACCATGCAATGTAAAGATAAATCTTTATTCATTTTGCAAGGATATTAGCGAGTTACACTATTGCTGCCGTATACATTACCATTATAATTTTATTTGGATATGCTTTTTTTCACCATGAATGCTTAACAGAACAAACGTATTAACACAATTCACAATTATCATGAAAGAAAACATAAAAGGCAGTGGACACGTTCTATGTCTAATGTGCTACTAGCTTAAATCACTTATGGTGAGTTATTGAACAAAAACAGTACATCTACTAAGGATTTGTCTCGTCTGTGTCATGTTTATGTTTGTTTTTTGCTGGACGGGGCTGCTTGAGAAAAAATAAAATGTTTACTAATCCGTTTAAAATTGCGTTATAAGTGTTCTAATGGACTTTTTATCTCACCCTTTCTTCCAACGTTGTAATTTACATAATCATTATGTTCTTATTTGTTTCTCGGTCTGTTGCTGTCTCATTTGTCGTTTTGTATATAAGCCACATCCACATCATATATAAGTGTACATACATGCATGCCCAAAATGCACAACACCACCAAATTCATTAAACTGTTAATGTTATGTGAGATTATAGAGATGTGTGCCAAAATCATGATAACTGCAACAAATGTTGTTTTCTTTTATCACTATTATTTTGATATAAATATAATATATTATATAAACTCCATGGAATGCAGCACCCATCCATGTACAAATGTAAGCAAAATATTTTGCTTAGACACAGCATGTAACCATATATCATCAATGCATAAATAAACTGTGTATTTTGTTCTGTTAGTCTTGACTTTTGTTTTTATTTTATATTTTATTCGAGAAGGCTTTTAATACAAAAAGTAACATTTTTAGGGCCGGTGAAAAAAACAACCGATTTCAGCGTATTCAGTGCCTATGAATTTTGCAAAGAGAGAACATGCTGCGATATTTTCCACTTAAACAAACTAACCGCAAGCCGAGTGAGATATTTCGTATATACATGATTAAAAGCAATTGCATTTGTTGTCAGCTGATACAGCAGCAGAGAGGGTGAATCAGACAACATTTTTAGACAAGTTTTCACTGAAATCAGGCTTAAAACAATGAAATCAGGCAAAAAAATCAAGGAAATCAGGCAAAAAAATCAATGAAAAATCAATGAAAACAGGCAAAAAATAATAATGAAAAATCAATGAAATCAATGAAATCAAAAAAATGACTAAGCCTCCATTCGTCTTCAACCGAATATTTGATCCAGTCCGATACGATATCGTGTTCGAGGGTCATGTAAATCACTACGACTTTACAAATAGACTAATTTGTAAAACCTCCTCTTGTAAATCAATCAGATTATTAGACTGGTCAGTGAGTTTGAAATTAATTCTGGTTAATGAATTATTATGACATCGCATATAGACTGGATTCACCGGGGACTCAATTATTAAAAACCCTGGAGGAGCTATTGGTGCAAATGAATACAAAATATATCCTTGCTGAGCTTGATTTGATCGTTCTAAATTTATTTGATAGCTTCCTTCGATCACATCACATACTAAATTGAGCGCAATCACCGTTGAAATATTCACATTGAACGGAGCGATATGCCTGCCACCACCGTCTGGGTCATTATTGTGTGTCAGGATAGTTGTTTCCGGTGATGTTGTTTTTTTCCACGTATCATGAATTATTTTAAAACCGACATCGATGGCATCACTGAGAGATTTTTGTGGTTCTAAGAGATTATATCCTGGTAGATGGAATTCGGAAATATTTTCTACGCTTATATGATATTTTGTCGTAAATTCTATTTTCGTGTTAGGGTGTCTGGCAAGGGCTACCTCTCGTATAATTAGTGAATGAAATATATAAATGTCACTGAGGATTCTGTTACATGTTTCTATGACGCTGATAAATTCATCTCGGGTGAGAGAGCCGGATTTAAGGGATATTAACAACAACGAAATATCGTTATTCATTGCTGTGAAGTTTTCAGTGATTTTATCCTGTCGAGTTATGTAGTATTTCTCACCTCCCTTATCTATCTTTTCAGTGAAAAAATTTAATTTGTCATAATCGCTATAGCTTTTTACTGGATTGTCAAGTTTTGTCCTGTCGGTGATATAATCAGTTTTTTGTGGTTCTGGTAAATCAACGGTTTTTCCACCGGGTGGTAATTCAGGCCATCCTAGTACGGTTCTAATAGAACTTTGATAGATATCTACGACGTATCCTTCTGTGCTTATTTCAATGGCAGATGATAGTGTTGGTTCATGAACTGTTATAGCTATTTTTGACTCTACTCCAGTAATCGATTTTATTCTACGCGCAAATTCATTATTGATTTGTTCGATTTGGTATGATCCGGTTAGTATGGAAACAACATTCCAGTCTGGGGTACCGTCTGGTTTATTCTTATTTGCAAATACCAGGAAATTATTCGGTTGTTGACCACCAAATGATTTTGACCTAATATTTGGCCAACTGTGGTATACTCGTAATTTTGCTAGCGCTATCTCCTTCACTAGGACCGGAGAGGGGAAATTCACACTGAATTCTGGATTCGTTGAGGTTATTGAGATCATGCTTGTTTGTACTGGGTTTGTGTTCTCCACTATTTGTTGAAGTAATTCCATCTGTGTTGTCATTGTTATTATACTCATGTTTTTGTATTTCTAATTTTGACATCGCAGAATCATATATATCTACCATCGCTGAAAACTCACTCTCTGATATAATTATATCATCGAGAGATGACGATATCAATGAGGATAATTGCGAGTATGAAGTGGACACAACATGAAATTGAATTATGTAGTCTTAAAGTTTCCGTTGGCTGCATGATGATATTTTTTTTGTGATTATTGAAATAATTCCAGCGATTGTTGTTGCCGCAGAAATGCAAATTGGAACAGCTATCGGAGCCATCATTGTCACTGAAGACAGTATAATACCGGCTCCGGTGATTACACCACTCACTGAATACACAGTAACATCAATTGCGGTAATTCTCCTGCGATATTTTTTAATTTTCATTGCATACTCCTCAGACAGGGTTTTGAGTCTAGTTTGATATTCTCTGACCTGATCATAGCGATATTGCGATGATGAAATCATTTTTTATTTTAACAACGCTAGCGTTTTCAATTGTGAAATCCTTTCAATTTATTTACTTAAATCCGCTACGAATTCCACATACCATGATACCGAAGTTTTAGTCAAATTTTTATCAGTAGATGTGATTGTGAACTTTTCAGTTGTATTCTTGTCGATGATCGTTGAAATCGTCTTATTGACCCCAGATGAACTGGACGATGAAATATTAAATTGAGACAATGGTGTTACTAGTGTTAATCGATAAATACCCTTAACGGTTGCAGTGATATCTAATTTGTTGTTTGTAGGTGACCACTCAAATGATCCGTGTTGGATTGTATATACTATGTTGTTAGTTTTCTCATGAGGAATTCTTGTTTTTTCAATAACTGTTATCATCCTCGAAAAATCACCTTTGACGGCTTCGATGAAAGTTTTCGTCTGATCGATGGATTTTTTAATATCAGGGAGTTTTATTTCAATTTTATCTAACGGGGTTCCAATAATTTTATCAATGATATTTCTACGAAATGCGGTAAACTGTTTTCCGTTTTCTTCAATTCTAGATTCAAGTGTTGTTAGTACAACCACAGAATTGTTTAACTCATCGTTGAGAATTTTTAATCGATCTGTAATCGTCGAAACGAGTACACCCGGTTTGAGTTTACCCTGATCGGAAAATAACGCAACGGTGTTCTCGATTGCGTTTTGTTGTTTAACTAAAATATCATCCAGAGAAATATTACTGGTTTTCAATTTACCCTGATCGGAAAATAACGCAACGGTGTTCTCGATTGCGTTTTGTTGTTTAACTAAAATATCATCCAATGACACATTACTGGTTTTCAATTTGCCCTGGCGATCTTGAAATACAACTATTTCATTGGGTTCAACACTTTCTAAATTCAACGTCTCAGCTATTTCATCTTTAATTTTTTTTGTTATATCCTTGATAGAATCAGGGGTTGCAGTGCCATCGGGTTTGGGTTTCAAAGATCTCCCCCAAATATTAATCATGTTATTGTAAAACTCTTTCTCTCTCTAAAAAGCGATTGCTGGTGTAGTCATTTACGACAATATGAGGTGGTTTTCTAGATGCTGATATAGCGTTAAGGACATTTAATACTTCGCTGCCGCATATTGGTGGGTCATTGATTTGTTGTGTTGGTAGCGTAGAATACCAAGTCTTCATTGGAAATTGTTTTATGTAACGCATAAACTCTTTTGGTGGGGCTAATCCATATGACTCAAAATAGACAATCCCACGTGGATCAATAGCGTATGCAACCCAGTGAGTTCCAGGTCCGGTGCTGTTATCGAGATTAATAATACCTGTTTCAGTTTTGTTTGGTTGATGTGGTAATTGATCTTTTATAAAAACACCTCTGAAATTTTTAATCACTAGTTTTTTAGCCGCATCCATTAAATCAAAATTGGACATTGGAACCATAGACTCCTCAATTAATAAACCGTTCCTGGTAGTCTCAGGCCTGATCCGTGAACGGATCTCCCGCTGTACCATGAATACGGGGTTCCTGGTAGTCTTAGACCCTTTCCGCTGTACCACGAATACGGGGTTCCTGGTAGTCTTAGACCCAATCCGTGAACGGATCGTCCCTTTTTTTTATATCCCTTCCCAGTTGCCTTCTTTAGTGCCATTCCTGCTGCAGTACCAACGGCTCCTAACGCTTCCGCTTTAGCCACCGCTGGGGCTGCTGCCGCAATCAATGCTGGTATTGCAGCTAACAATGGAAATATACCGCCTGTTTTAATCATATTTTTGATAGCAGCCGCAGAGAGAGTAATCTGAACACCTTTTTTGGCTGCAAGTGCATCATTGAAATGTTTTATTTGACGAGTTGTCAGCGATAATTTATTTTCACCACCAGTCATTTGATTAGGTTTCAACGTGATTGTGGTTCCACATTTTTTAGCCGATTCTGATTGCAATTTTTTGATTTGACCAGGAGTTAACGCAACACTAATAACACTATATGACATTATACATAATAGATTGATTCTAATGGAATAATCCTTCGGATTTTCAATTACATGTTTTCTACTGGGGCATCTACCACTCTCATTCTTCCACCAACACCTTCAAGTATCATTGATTTATCACTAAGAATGACAGCAACCGCTCTATAATTCGGGATAAGGATAGTAGGTACCCCACCAACTGGTGGACCAGTCGGACGGGTTACACGGGCTCTAAAGTGTATATCAACGACAGATTGTCTCATCAAATCGAGATGTTCCAATGAAAAGTAATAAATCGGATACAGACTTTTAAAATCATATTGTGATATTTGCAAACCGGTATCCACATTTAGATCACGTGCCATAAATGACAACAGGTTATGATACACGCGTGCAATATGATTCTGACCGTAATCAAGTTGTATATCCTCGGATGGTTCCTGCTGTCCGTTTATTCTCAGCGAGACTTCATTAACACCTAACTGATCAAATATCATATGACTTCGTTCTTGATTACCAACTCGCGCATTATTCTGTTTGTTTGTTTGTTTACTTGAATTTTAACGGCGCACCAGCACTTTTAGGCTATTTAGCGCCATACAATACGTTACATGTTCAAAAACAAGAAAGGTTTAACATCGACCAGCGATATATATAAAAAAACAATAGTTAAATATAAAATGGTAAGATGTTGGTAACAGGAAAATATGAAGCTTCCCAATCAACGGGAGATGTAAATGGTGTTATGTTGATGATAAGATGTTGTAAATAAAAGGTGATATTTGCATTAGATAAAAATATTCTACGTGATGGTATACAAGTTATAGTTTAAAATAGAGATTTACTTCCTTTAGGAAATCTAAAATACAAGTGGTTTGTATTGTATCAAAAAGTTCCTTCATGTCATGTACATTATAGTATTTAACACGCGTAGGTTGCAGGTCGGAACACTCGGTCATAAAGTGTTTAACAGTGAATGGCTCATTGCAAGAAAAGCACTCTGGTGGATCTTCACCTTTTAGTATGTGGGAGTGGGTAATGTATGTATGACCGATTCTGATTCTTGCAATGACAACCTCCTCCCTGCGGATAGTTCTATAGGAAGGAGTCCATTCTCCCAGGCTTGGTTTGATGGCATGAAGTTTGTTATTGACTGCATCATCCCATGACGCCTGCCACTTCTGACGTAGGTACCTTTTGATACAAGGTTTAAAATCAGTAAAAGGTAATTTAAAATCCGATGGTTCTTGGGATAGAGCCATCTTAGCAGCCCGGTCTGCTTCTTCATTACCTTTAATACCAATATGGCTAGGTAGCCAACAGTATACTATGTTGTAGGACTTACTAAGCTCAGAGTTTTTGACGAGAATATCGACTAGTAATGGATTATCCAGTTTTCTATGGTGTAGCGACTGAAGTACTGACAGAGAGTCACAGAAAATAATGCTATTTAAAATGCGCTTTTGTTCAATAAATTTCAGAGCAAGATCTATTGCTCTGATTTCCGCTGAAAATATGGACGCATCGTTTGGCAAGCGCACTTTGGTTATGTGCTTGCCACTAACAAAGGCTGCAGCAGCCTTGTCATCAACTTTTGATCCATCAGTAAAAATTTTTGTGTAGTTTCTAAAATCGTTGAGGAGTTCATGATAAGAGTTCTGGAAAACGGCAGGATTCGTCTCAGATTTTCTCCCATCGTGCAACGTAAAAATCACTTTGGGTTGCTTAAGGAGCCAAGGTGGTGTTTCCGAGACAAACGTATTCTGAACTGTAGGGAGATTAATTTTGATAGTGTCAAAACTGGATGATATTCTGATGCCAAATGAAGGTATGGCATTTGGTTTGTTTTCGTACAAAGTTTTGTATTTTGGTTGAAAAACACCCGAAAAAGCAGGGTTCAGAGGATTTGATCTTAACCTAAGAGCGTACTGTATAGAAAGCATTTCTCTGCGGTGCGATAAGGGTGGTTCATTCGCTTCCGCGAGAAGGCTTTCGCATGGAGATGTCTTGAATGCTCCTAGAGCAAGTCTTATTCCCTGATGATGAATTGGGTCAAGCATTTTCAAATAAGACTTCCTAGCTGAACCATAAACAATGCATCCATAGTCTAGTATAGAACGGATAAATGTTCTATACAAATTGAGGAGGACTTTTTTATCAGCACCCCAGTCAGTGTGCGAAATTACTTTTAGTAAATTTAAAGCTTTTAAGCATTTAGCTTTTAAATTCTTGATGTGTGGTATAAAAGTCAGTTTTCTGTCGAAGATAATACCCAAAAACTTCGTTTCCTCAACAACTGGAATAAGTGTTCCGTCCAGCGTGAGTTTAGGGTCATCATGATGTCTTCGCAATTGACAGAAATGCATGCATACTGTTTTCGATTTAGAGAATTTAAAACCATTATTACTGGCCCAATGGTGGATCTTATTGATATTTTGTTGAAGTTGCCTTTCAATTGTATGCATGTGCTTTGATCGATAACAAATTAAAAAATCGTCTACATATAAAGAGCAGTCCACACCGGGAGTTAAGCACTTAGTGATGCTATTGATTTTGATATTAAATAGAGTCACAGATAAAATACTGCCCTGGGGCACACCCATCTCTTGCTGGTGCATATCGGAGATGGTAGCGCCCACGCGTACTTTGAATTCTCTGTCGGAGAGAAAACTGGAGATGAAAGCGGGCAGACGGCCTTTTAGACCTAGATCATGCAGGTCATTTAGTATCCCGTACTTCCATGTTGTATCATAGGCCTTTTCTAAATCAAAGAAGACCGCTACTAAATGTTCCTTCTTGATAAATGCATCGCGAATAAATGTTTCCAGTCTAACCAGATGATCGTTAGTACTACGACCAGAACGGAAGCCACTTTGGAAAGGAGAAATTAAATTATTACTTTCCAAGTACCATACAAGCCGAGAATTAATCATTCGTTCCATTGTTTTGCATATGCAGCTTGTCAATGCAATAGGCCGATAGCTGTTAGGATCTTCGTTATCTTTGTCTGGTTTGGGAATCGGTATCACTGTTGCTTCTTTCCAGATCTTAGGTACATTACCAGCAATCCATAAATCATTAAAGATTTTAAGAAGCAATGTCAGAGAAGATTCTGGGAGGTGTTTCAAGAACTGGTAATGTACTTCGTCAGGCCCAGCGGATGTATCATGGGCCTTGTCTAATGCCTCCCTAAGCTCCAATAAAGAAAACAGCTGGTTATAATTTTCAGTGTTGTTCGATGTAAATTTTAAACGCGACTTTTCTTTTTGAGATTTTAATCTTCTAAAGGCATCTGAATAATTAGATGATGATGAGTTTTTCGAAAAACTATCGGCAAGAATATTTGTTATGTCATGTTTCGAACTGAAATTGATATTGTTTATTTTTAGGTGTCGAATAGAATTGTGTTTCCTTTTTCCATTTATTTTCCGAATAGTATCCCAAACTTGTTTCATTGAGGTACGAGAGTTTAAAGAAGAAATATATTTCTTCCAGGATGCACGCTTACATTCTTTGATTGTGCGTCGAGTTTTAGCCCGGGCAATACGATATTTATTTAAATTTTCGGGCGTTGGACGAGTGTTGAATGTTTTTAATGCTTCTCGGCGTTGTCTAATGGCTTCTTTGCATTCCTTGGTTACCCAAGGTTTTTGCGATCTCTTACTGTTCGTTGAGGACTTGGGAATGGATTCATCTGCAATTGAAATTAGAACGGAGGTAAAATGCTGTATAGGATTAACAGCGTTGAATACTGTATCATTATTTAGTCTAGTTTTACATAATGCTTCAAACATAGCCCAATCGGCCTTCTTTATATTCCATTGTGGAATTGTATCATCAATTTTAGTGTTATTTTCAAGAGTGATTGGAAAGTGATCACTGCTGTGAAGGTCATCAGCGACCTTCCATTCATAGTCCAAAAGCAGTGAGGGAGAGCAAATTGTCAAATCTATGCATGTGTACGTACCCGTTCCTGGGTGTAAATATGTTGATGAATTAGTGTTATATAGACACAGATCGTGTCTAGAAATGAAATCTTCTATTTTATGGCCTCTGTCGTTTATGTGATTTGATCCCCATAAAATGTTATGGGCATTAAAATCCCCGAGTAAAACGAAGGGCGCGGGAAGTTGTTCAACAAGATTGTCTAATTCCTTTTGTACTAGGTTGGTGTTTGGTGGTAAGTAAATGGAACAAAAAGTAATCACTCGATGTAGAGTGACACTTACAGCAATGGCTTGTAAATTTGTGTTTAAAGGAACGACTCTGTGAGGAGCTCTATTGTTCACAGCAATAGAGACTCCTCCTGAGGCCCTGTCTGCGTTTTGAAAGTACGCATTAAACAGGGAAAAGTTTTTAAAAGTAATTTTATCTGTCTCTTTCAGGAATGTTTCCTGTAAACATAGTACAGCAGGATCGTGTTCATTTAAAAGCAGAAGAATATCATTGTAGTTTGTTTTAAGTCCTCGACAATTCCATTGTATGATGGTGTTCTTCATTCTAATGTTATGCTGGAGATTCTGGAACTAGGTTAGACTATTCGCGGTGGAAGCATGTGTTGTTATTTGTCTGGAGGAAGTACGGGAGTATATTTAGTTTTATTAGGTTTGGAGCTACTTTGAGTACACGGAGCAGTTTCTTCTGCATCCATGCTCTCAAAGTCTCCAAACCTGTTGTACAGTTTAATGGGGTCATCTGACCCCTTTTGCTGTTTATTTGTTTGTGCTTTGTGTTTCTGTCTTGGTGATTTTGGTGGTGGATTGTTATTAGTTGTTGTCTGAGTTGATGTTGTGCTTTTCTGTGGCTTATAATTAGGGATGTTGGCACATGTGGTTGAATCGGGCTGATCCGTCTGTGTTTGGGCGTCCTTCGTGCTTTTTGGATTGTGCTTTACGACTGTGGAGAAGGATGGGCCAGGAAGGGATGTTTTTGCCTGGACAAGCTTTCTGGCCTCTGGGTAGGGAATGTTCGAAGTAAACTTTACCCTCTGAATTTCCTTCTCCTGTTTCCATGTATCACAATCTTTGGAACTGGCGTGATGTTCCTTGCCACAGTTGACACAATGCGGAGTTGCTCTACAATCAGCTTCCTGATGAGAGTGTTCTCCGCATCGGCCACATACCTTGGCTCTGGAACATCGATCTTCGTGATGGTCGTATTTTTGACACTTATAGCATCGAAGGGGGTTTGGAATGTAGATCTCGACCTTTACTTGTAAAAACCCAACCTTGACCACTTTGGGCACTGTCGGTTTATTAAAGGTGAGTACAAATGTATTGGTGTCCTGCAGGGTGTTATTACGTTTAATACGTATTCTTCGCACCGCAGTGACACCTTCATGTTTCATCCCTTCGATGATATCTGCGTCGGTGACTCCAGCCAAGTCACGACATCGTATTACGCCTTTGGACGAATTCAGTGTAGTGTGGGCGAATGAGGTCACTGGAATATCAAAGAATGTTTTCATTTTCATGATATTGTCTGTTTGCCCCTTTCGCTCACACTCTACAAGAAGGTAACCCGATTTTAGTTTTTCACACTTTTTGGTGTGCCAATCGATCCCGTAATGGTTTTCTCGATAATAAATGGAGATAAACCTGAAAGCGGTTTAGCATCATCTTTTGATTGAATAACCATGAAGCGTGGAAATGATTCCACGCCACGTGGTTCTTCATCAGAGTCAGACAGTGGTTTAGTACGTTTATTGGATTTTTTTTCC
Source organism: Unio delphinus (assembly GCA_029339505.1). NCBI lineage: Eukaryota > Metazoa > Mollusca > Bivalvia > Unionida > Unionidae > Unio > Unio delphinus. The sequence continues at coordinate 6,972,706 of JAQISU010000243.1, read as the reverse complement.
ATGATGGCAAGATTTTAAAATTCAGCACCCGTGCTCCCCACCCACCAAGGAGCCCAACAAGGGGACACTTTTAAAGTGCCAAGGATACACAGATGCCATACTCAGTTGATAAAATTACCTTTGGATGACCCTGAAGTCGCCAATTTCTAGGGTCAGTAAAATTACCCCCCGATTGACCCGTTGAGCCACCGCCTTCTAGGAAGTCTTCTAAGATTTGGAAAAGGGAAAGATATAGGAATAGAATATATGGGCAACGGTGGTATCAAAAGAGATACAAGGAGAAAGTAAAAGGAGGTGAGAGAGTTAATAAAGACTTCCTAGGGCTCGGCGTGACCAGCCGATTTGTCGAGACCGGGCCCATCTCGACCACCCGTCTAAGAGAAGCAGAGGCCAAAGTAGTGTGTTGCAACTACCAGGATCCTTTCCTCCCCCGACACGGGACGCAACCCACGGCAAACAGGTTGCCTCTACTTAGTCGCCTTTTACGACACGTGGCGAGGCACGTCGGGCCTATTCTACAACCCCGAACCCGCAGGGGGACGCATTATTCTGTAACGCTACGAATATATGACGTGGAGATGAAACCCCTTGTTTTGATGCCAGGTGCCATGTGAATGTACCATCAACACTGTCTTGTTTAATATCCGTAGTCACTGATAACCAACTCAACAATGATTTTCCTCCTTGGTCCATAAATGATAGTAGTCGTTGTTCTTCGGTGATTGATGGAGTTAACACTGGCATCCACAATGATAGTTTTGTTAAAATGACTTTACCGGGAGCAACCCCAGCATTACGCCAGATTGCATCATCATTAGTACCCTTTCTCACGAGTGCTATTGTGTGTTTGGCTCCATAAATAACTTTTCGGACGTTTCTACAGAATCCAAATATGTGATGCAGTGGAATTGCACATGAAAATCGTCGACGCTGCCCATGCAACATTGCTACGCGTGTTGCAAATCCTAAATTAAGATTACCATTAACGCCTCCGAGAATATCAAACTCAGCTCCGGGTCTAGTTCGACGTTCTGGATTAGCTGCTTCCCCTTGATTAGCAACTGAAGTAACTTGCGGTGTTAACACTTTAATGAATTGAAGGTGATCAGCGTTATCAGAGGTATCCTTTGCAAACATCATAGATGGACCCGCTGATATTGTATAATCATCAGAATATCTCGCTAACCCTATGATTGTTGTGGCCATATCAACTTCACGGTCAATGGATTCAATTTCTTTTCCATCAATGAGATATCTAGCGCTTTCAAATAACGCCATTATGCCGTTATTAACAAAACCAACTCGGACATTTGAGTTAATGTCATATGGTGGATCATTATGTGCAGCATCATTTGTTACAAGTTCTCCTTCTACTTCAATAAACGCTTCACAAGGCAAAAAGTATTTACTGGTATCATGAGCTTGAAGTTCAATTCGTGATCGGAGATCGGGTTGTATAAGAATAAAATTGAAAATCGCGTACAGAATCATCTTTACGCACTGAGGCATCCATATCAAATGCTGGATCAGATGACCTTTTGAACATTTTATTCTATTTATCAGAGTCTAAATCGTGATTTTCATCGTGAAAAACGCTAGCGTGAAAATCCATAGGATTTCATCGACGTGGTTTTTTAAAGCCACTTACCGCTATCATGTTTGCAATATTGCTTTGGTCCCCTTGATTTACCATCGACGCTAGTTTTTCATCTACTGCGTTATTTATAATTTTACTAACACTTGCAGGCATTTCTGCTGTAGACGGTAACGGTTTCTTTTTTCGCCTCACTAATGATGTTATTTTATCCTTCGCAGTTGAAAACGCTTTCCCGGCAAGATCTCCAACAGTACTAATACCCTTATCACGAATAACATCAATGGCTTTCATTGATAACTGTTTAGCTAACGGCATCACTTTTGGGGCCATTCTTGAAAAGAATCCTAAAATGGTATTGCCGAGGCCATCTCCATAGTATGCTTTATAAACTGGAAACCGTGAATTAACTACATAGACGAGGGTTGGTTTATCATGATTGTAGTGTACGATCATTATTATAAAAACAATAGTGTTTTCAATTGTTATTTAATCACTATGATACCCATTTGCTAACTCGTCAATAAAATCTCGATATGTTTTGATATCCATGATACCGCCGGCAAATAACCGTCTACAGATATCAGCTGCTTCATTAATTATTTCCGGTGAATTATTTCCAGCTCGGAATCCTCCTACAAGAACATCTAATCGTGATATATCATTGATAACACTATCAGGACAAGTGTTTCCAATCCTTGGATTTTGCAGTCCACTTCCGCTATAACCAGCTGCTTCATCTAGTTTTTCTAAACCCGTTTCTTGTAAATAATCATCATCATCATCATCATCATCATCAGGTGGTAGTTGTTGTTTTTTAGGAGAGAAAGATATTTTCTTTGCAGGCTGCTGTCGCTTTCTTTGCAATCTTGGTTGTTTAAACTCTTCGTATTGATTATACACGTGATCCACCGCATCGATATATTCGATGTATGATGCACTATCTGTCTTAATTTGACTTTTTTTAGTTTTGATTTTATAAAATATATTAGCCCAATGAGTGAAATTCTTAACAAACTTATGATGTTCTGGTTTCAACCATTTTTTTCTGTTTTCATAAGACGTAACAACAAGCTCAGGAATTTTTGTTGGGTCAGTCTTATCAATTGCTGCTAACCCTTCCTCGTTAAATCTCACGCGTAAATCATCTACTGTTCTCTTTGATTCCATTTGTTTTGTTTGTTCAGTTTTCGCTGCTATTTTTTCAAGTTCACCAATAACAGATTTTCCCGTCTCGGGACCATCTCCCAGTAAAGCACGCTCTACCCCTTTCGTTGCTGTGGTTACTGGTTTAAACAATTCTTCAGACCCCAGAGCAAAATCAGTCTGAAGACTCTGTCGTTGTTGCAGTTTATTCCGTACAGAGTCACGAATTGGTACAAATCTCCTGATTGCATCCAGTCGTTCACGAGCCAATCGGGTTGTTAATGCTTCATTGACCATTATTTGAAATCAGAAACCATTTTTCAATTGTAAAACACTTTTTCCCACTTTTGTTACATGTCGGATGATTTTTTAACACAGTCATGGAAGTGTTATTTCATCGTGAGACACCTTCTATCACTGATGGAGAAAGTGTCATAATTGTATATAAAATAAATAATACTGACAGTTTCTCCACTTTTTTGACATGTCGGATGATTTTTGATACGGTCATGGAAGTGTTATTTCATCCTATAACAGCTTCTATCAATGATGTTGAAAGTGTCATAATTGTATATAAAATAAATAATACTGACACTTTCAATATTCTAGTTTTGATCATCTATCACTGATTTTTTGACATTCCCGTTGAGGGTCGGCTAAAACAAATGAGAGTCGATAATGATAAATGGTCAATGATAAGGGGGTTAGGCAATCAATGGTCGGGTAATCAATTTTCTTGAATTAATGCTCGTAGGTTTCTAATTTTAGAGTTGACTTCTTTTTTCAATTCGTATTCGTTACCTAATTCTTTTCGTATTCCTTCTACGATAGTATACAACGGAACGAACACACTGATGTCACTGGAAAATGAAAGAGAGTCTTTAATAGAATTCTGAATTCTTTTGATGAGTGCATACTTCTTGGGTAGCATATATTTGTTAGTGCTAACCCCGTATTCTATATCCTGAAAATCAGACACAATTTGATCAGGATTTAATCCATCTGATAGTTTGATATCCTGATTTTTCAATTTTGCTATTTCAACTATGATGCTATTCATGTTTTCAGAATTCATTATTCTATAAGAATGACATATCTCTAATTGAAAAATATGACGCATCAGATATAACTAAATTGAACTTTCTGTCCGTTCTTTTTTGAAATAGCCGATCGATAAATCCCCCCTGCAACTTTTTGTACAGAAGTCGGACAGATATTGAAATATTTTCCGGCTTCATTCATTGATTGAAAAATCATTTCTTCATTAGTTGTTGTATTCAAAGATGTCACAGGTCTCTTCCCAACCGTTTTGCAAGTGCCAGTCTTTCCTTGTTTGGAATTCTCACTCAGTGTGATGGCCTGCAGATTTGATACAGAATTATTCTTTGGATTAGAATCCTTGTGATAAATAACAAAACCATCTTTGATACAATCCATTAAAACATTCAAATACGAAACGATGATTGTGATAAGTTTTCTTTCCAACAGTAAACCTCAAATACCCTTGATTACTCACAAAACCGACCGGTTTCTTCATTCTACAGTGTCTTACAACACCATCACTGGATGCTTCATAATTTGTAATCACTGGGTGTGGTCTGAATTCTTGGTTCATATATACTATTCTATTGTTTGTCTAATTCAGTGTTTGGTTCAATAATTACATCACTGGAAAATCTTTCGATGTAGTCTTGCGGGGTTCTTATGATTTTATCCTTGATGTTGTCAGGGTCAAAGACTTTTTCAGGGTCATAATTTCTGATGGATTGTCCATTTTTTATTCTTTTATCATAATAACGCTTCAATTCCCTATATCGCTTACCACCACAATCAATACACAATTGTGATCTTCCCTTGACCCCAACCCCACATCGAATACAGGGTAACGGACCAAGACTTCCACGTCGAAAACTTTGCATATGATACCTACAGTATTCATTTTTTCTGCATGATTTGTTACACGGGGTTACATTTCCCATCATGAGCCATTTGCATTGGTTCATATATATAAAACTTTCATTTAAATACTTGTTTTATGTATAGCATGATGAAGTTCAAGAGATTGACTTCGAAAAATGCTAAATTCAATACCGATAGAGAGTTCAAGAGATTATTGAAAATCAATCCTAGATTTAATCTCGATAGACCCAAAAAACGTCCAATAGACGGAAATATGAAGGAGTTTAAGAGATTATTAAAAATCAATCCTAGATTTAATCTTGATAGACCAAAAAAAACGTCCAATAGACGGAAACAAACGTAACAAACGTCCAAGAGACGGAAACATGAAAGAGTTTAAGAGATTATTGAAAATTAACCCTAAATTTAATATCGATAAACCCAAAAAACGTAACAAACGTCCAATAGACGGAAACATGAAAGAGTTTAAGAGATTATTGAAAATCAATCCTAGATTTAATCGCGATAGACCCAAAAAACGTAACAAACGTCCAAGAGACGGAAACATGAGATCACCATGGAAGGATGCTCAATTCAATCTTGATATAGTTTCTAATACACCCAAGAATAAAATTCTTGATAAAACCATCAGAGACTGTTTTAATGAATTCAAGCGTGATGGAGCATCTTATTGTTGGTCAACATTTCGAATTGATGGTGTTGTTGACGCTACCATGAATGATGAGAAAGCAGCAGTGATCATTTCACGTATTGGGGAAAAAAGTCATTTTTTCCGAATCAAATTCATTATCCGTGAGGATGGCAAATGGATTATTAGGGATAAATTTGAACCCATTCTCAGGGGCAAAAAAACTGTCACCGTGAATCAGGATTCCAAACCAGGAATTTTGACTGGAATTGATAAACCCTACTACGAAAGATCTTATCCTGTCACGGCAGTTGTTTACGGGATCTATCCGCTCAATGAAAAACCTGATATTTCAAAACTAGCACCCATGAAATATTCGACAGGCCTCAATTGTGTAGCAGAACGAATAATAGAACACTTCACAAATGCGTCCCGGGGAAATAAACTAACTGATCTAAGACGAAAAAAAAATAACCGAGTGGGAGTTCACGGTAAAAGAGCATGGGGCAACAATTCAGGATATAACTAAATTAGAAAAATCATTAAGATTTCCAATATCGGTAAGGACAATCACCGGAGAAGTATTATACGAATCGAAATATAAATCACAGGGAACCCCCATTGAAATTATTGATCATAACACACACGCGTGGTCATCTGAAGTAACAATATTCCCACGGGATAGAACCGTAAAATATCTACCCCAAACCAAAAAGTTTTTTTCAGAGCAGAAATTATTTGATGCTATTTACCATTTGAGTAAAAACGATCCCGTGTCAATGTGGCTATTTCATAGTAATTCAGACGAAGAATGCAAATTTGATCAGTTTGTAAGGCCTAACGGAGAATTATACCGTACTGAAGAGCTGCAGAATCAAATGAAACAACTAGCTAGTGAGTTTTCTGGGGACGGAGAAGAAGACGATCAATTATTAGCAAACTGTTTTACAGTACCATCCATTGCAGCACATTTTGCTAGAAAGAAAAACGCGTGGAAACCAACACGAAGTGAGTTTTTATCAGATGTCAAATGGTCCTGTCTTGAATACAGCCATGGGGGATTATGGAACACAAAATACACCGCTGATACCGTTATTTCCGTTGATATGATTGCGTGTTATCCAGGAAGTTTTCTTGGGTATGGAGAGTGTGAGAAATATTTCAAACGATTTGGACACCCTACACACGAAATGACCCGTGTTGCTATTAATGGACCACTGCCACATTTCGATTTAACCGGATTCGCTTGTGTAGTATCATTTGAAATGGCTGAAGGACTTCATCCGTGTAGTTATCTTTGGATTGGTAAACACATGTCTGAAAAACACTGGATGCCAATTGTGTTATTACGGTATATGCTTGATTGTAAGATGTTAAAATCATTAATTGTCAGTGAAGCAATTATATCATATCGAGCACAGAAATCAGTCTGGTTACCACAACCTGATCTAGAAAAAATAATTAGCGAAGAGCGAAAACTGTTTCCAAATTTCAGTGAACAACAAATCATGGATTGGTCCCAACAGTTATTTGAAATCAGAAACAATGAAGCAAAAGACCTTGGACGAAGAATAATCGGTAAATTTACCCAAGGTGGCAAAGATGATAATACGAGATATTCTTCACGATTGATTATAGACAATGCTGAATACGATTTTGTAATCACGGATTTAACGAATAGGGGCCTATATGTCAATCGTAAGGACGCATTTATGTCCGATGGAACCAAATTGGGTACAATTGTTACACTGATGGATACAATCCGCAGTACACACATTTGAGAGCTTCTATGCTTGGTTATGCTTCTATTAATTTATTTTCAATGATCAATAGATTTCCTACCACCGCAGTTAGAGTTGCTACTGACTCATTTTACATAAATAGCAAAATGGCTGATTTTAAGGCTACTGGCAACGAGAATTGGGGGTCATGGAGAATTAAGAAGGAAATGCTTCATGATTATATTCCATCAGCAGATGTTACCATTGAAAATAATTACTTAGAAAGCAATCAGTGTTCAGAATTTTCTAGTGCACCACCGATTTCTGATCCAATCTGTAGATATAAAACAGTTTATTTAAACGGCTGTGGTGGGTCAGGAAAAACAACCCGGGCAATTGAGTTATTCCGTGGGAAAAATCCTACGGATTTCACAAAAATGATTGTACTAACACCGACTCACAGACTTGCAAGAGAAATGATACAGAGAGGGGTACATGCCTGCACTTATCATAGTTTCTTTAGATGGAAGGGAGATAAATGGACTCCTGAGCGCATGGGAGAGAAATTTATTCCTGAAATTATCATTTGGGATGAAAGAGACACAGTGTCCGAAGATGTCTTAAAAATATTTCTTGAGTGGTTGTTATTGAAGAATACAAAAGTCGTCATGTGCGGTGATCACGGCCAACCACCACCATTTGTCGGTGCATCTCCCCATGAATGGCTAAAGGGTTTTGTAGACTATTATGAAGAAATTGATACCGATCATAGATCACTTGATAATGAATTAAAAGAATTTAAGAAACTAATTAGATTACAACCGGATAGAATCCAGTGTGAAATAACCCGTGAAATAATTTCGGAAACTCCCATGAATGAGTTTTGGGAAGCGTGGAGACCAAATGATTTAATCATTGCAAGTAGAAAAATAGTCAGGGACACACTTCAGATGAAGTTATTTGAATTGCATAAACAAAAATTTGCAACACTTCCAGTGCCCCTCTGTTATAGGCCATCGGATACACGAAAACAGAACATTGAAGTTGATATTCCAGGACAGAGTGAAAAGCAGATTTTCGTATTAAATGATATTGTGCTGGTTGATATCAATGTCGTTGAAGATGCATTGCGTGCTAATAAATCCCCATGGACGCTAGGATACGCAGCGACGATACATTCTTCACAGGGATTGACTATATCGGATACAATTGTTTGGATGGTAGATAATCGCATAGAATGGTCGAATTTAGTCTATCTTTCAGTATCCAGAGTACGAAAAATAAATCAGCTTCGAAGAATTGTCCTGACAGAGTCAGGCGATGATGAAATCATTGGCGATGATAATGACACCACAATAGATGATATTATTGATAAAAAAACTCTCCGGTTACAAACAACAAGACAAAAAAAAAACAACGAGAATTTGATATTGATGCTGAATTAATAATTACTCTGAAGCAACAACAGAATAATCACTGCGCGAGTTGCAATTGTATAATGCGTTGGAAGTATTCGGATAAGGATCCTCGCCAATTCACCGTAGACAGAAAAAATAACCATCTCGGTCATGTCAGAAATAATGTGATGTTGACTTGTCTTGAGTGCAATAGACGCAAGGGTGCTAGTTAAGACCATGGGGTGGCCATTGAGTATCCTCGGGTATCACTTGTAATTGTTGTCTAGTAAAACCCCGTTGAGGGGCAGTTGAATCCAGTTTATAGATTGGAGGTCTACCCGTAGATCGTGTTATACTAGATATCTTGTGTGCAGTAACACTCCAAATAGGATCAGTAGCCCTTTTTGTGCCACCCTCAAGCTCTCCTGGTTCATATAAATACCTCACAATGACATTACTACCAAGAATTGGTTGGGAAACGCTAAAATCCTTTTGTGGTTTTTCAGGTATCGACTTCTTTTTAATCGCGTTGATAGGTTTCATGTTGATGGTTCTAGTAATCTCGTTATTCAGTGCGGTAACTACACCTGGTAATCTCTTAACCCATTCACGGGATCTTTTTTCTTGGATGAATTCTTTTGCGTATTGATATCCAAATAACCGTTCAGCAAGAATCCGATTAAATCGTTCTACAATGGCCTGATCACGATGCAGTGCAGTATGCCCTCGTCTGATAGCGACATTGTGATATTTCATTGTAGATAACACTGCACCCTGAAATTCCTTGCCAGGATCAACTTGTAATCGATTTGGCCAGTGCAGATGACTCCTTCGATAAATCCTTTTAAATGCAGAAGCCACTTCAGTGGCTGATTTTGTTTTTAACGGTTCTGCTTCTTTGTATCGACTTGCAATATCAACTACAGTTAACGCATATTTGTAACCACGATCATGTGGCAGAAATAGTATATCAGCCTGATGAACTTCATTGGGTCCGGTTACATCAAAATGCGAGAATTGAATTTGTTTAGGCGGTGGTAGATAAATTTGCCATAGTGCCTGTTTGGATAACCAATGAGCCGCAGTGGTTTTTTTCACTTTTGCGGCGCTAGCGAGTTTACTGATTGCAGCGTTACCCTTCCAGTATCCTCTTGGGGAATAATAAATAGATTCCATGTTGTTATTAATTACCAGCACTTAACATCAATTTGCTTTTCATTGCCGATTTTATCAAAAAGGAAGCCAATTTTTCTTTGAAGGATTTATCAGTGATAGAATTCAACGCATGAATTAATTTCACATCTGCTAGATGCCTGTGTTGCAAATTGATACTTTTATAAGCAACATCATGAAGGTGACAGGCCTTATCAATAGCGTTTATTGGTTCCTCACCGGGTCGGGGCTGATTTTGATCATTGAGTCTGATATCAAGTCTTGTTCCCGGTCCACAATAACTATACCCTGGAAGGTGTTTTTCTCCGGGGTATTTCCCCCATGGGGTTCCAGGGAGTTTTGCTAATTTGGCAGCGATATCACCTCCTCGTTTTTTTTTAAAGGTTCCTTGGGTTCCTTGGGTTTAGAAACAAATCTAAATTTCTTTGTACTACACTGTACGCATTTACCAGAAAGCGCTGATCGGTTATTTTTAGTTGTAATCGTCGTCAAGTCATCTGTGCCAGTACGCGCCTTACACTTCACGCAATATAGATCCATAATTTATGTATAGAGATATGAATATAATTGATTTTTCAGCGACTAAAACAAGAGAACCAGTGAAGCATCATGCAGCGCTACCAAACTCTATCCGCGCAATTATAATCGGACCATCTGGATCCGGTAAAACGCAATTGTTGCTCAATTTAATAATGAGATGGATGAAGTGGGATAAGTTGTATTTAATTGCCCCTAGCGTAGATGATCAACGATGCTATGAAGTGCTAAAAGATTTTAATGAAAACGCTTCAGAGATTGCCGGCGAGGATGTTATTGAATTTATAACCGATATTGACGAGGCGCCATCCGTGAATGACCTCGATGGAAGTATCAACAATTTAGTTGTATACGATGATGTCATGTTAGATAATCAAAAAAATCCTGCTAGAATATTTTCCCGAGGCAGGCATAAAAACACTGATGTGATCTATGTCACTCAACGCTACACTCAGATTCCAAAAGTGATTAGAGATAACTGTAATATGCTTGCTGTATTCAACGGCGTTGATACACATACGCTACGAAATATTTGGCAGACATGGTGTTCTGATATGGACTTCAATCAATTTAGAAATTTCTTTAGTCATGCTCAGTCGGTCCCACACGGATTTGTAACAATAAATTTACATGACCCTCGAACACGATATCGTATCGGACTGGATCAAATATTCGGTTGAAGACGAATGGAGGCTTAGTCATTTTTTTGATTTCATTGATTTCATGATTTTTCATTATTATTTTTTGCCTGATTTCATTGATTTTTCATTGATTTTTTTGCCTGATTTCCTTGATTTTTTTGCCTGATTTCATTGTTTTAAGCCTGATTTCAGTGAAAACTTGTCTAAAAATGTTGTCTGATTCACCCTCTCTGCTGCTGATACAAATGTCCATGGAATGGTATTTCCCAAAACTTTAGTTTATGATTATAACAATAAGATTGATTGATTGATTGACTGATTTTTAACGGTGCACAGGCACGTTTAGGCTATTTAGCGCCATACAATAGGTTGTATTTATAAACGTTTAAAAGTATTAAAAGGTTTAACATCGACCAGCGATATCACAAACCAAATAGTTCTACATAAAATGATAAGATGTTATTAACATAAAAATATGAAGTATCCCAATCAACGGGAGAAGTACATGGTGTATGTTGATGAGTAGAGATGAAAAGATCATGAAAATAAGAGGCGATATTTACATTAGATAAAAATGCTCTATGTAAAGGCATACAAGCTATAGTTTAAAATAAAGATTTACTTCCTTCAGGAAATCTAAGATACAAGTGATATGTATAATATCAACATGTTTTTTCATGTCATGTACATTATGACAATAAAAATAACAACAAATATAATAATAATATAAATGTAACCGTATGCGAAAGCCATCATGTACACGGTCTTCAAAGAATATTTTTATTTTTAACCTTTTGTTCATTTCAACTTATGTATTTTCTGGCGTACTGGAAAATCTGTAATCTCATAAGGTGATATTTGGAAATGTCACGAATGTATTATTTCAAACATCTGTTTAAGATACTTTGATGCAACCCAAAGGTATATGAGTATACAAAGAGTAAATTGTAAATTAACATGGGTTAAGGATAAACAGAAGTACAATAAACTAGCGGGCACCAAATCTATAACGCGAGGTTTTGTAACATTATTCAGTTGAATTTATAGTACCTCATGTTGGTGACTCTGACATGCGAGTCGAGGCATTAAGCAGCACGTCAGGCACTCCAACAGGATATAAACCATCATTGATATGTATAGATGTTTGGCTTGAATTACATCAATAAATCCATGAGGCTCTTTAGGAACTCGAATGTGGTTAATTTAAACAATGTGTTGAGTCAGTTGAGGCAACAGATCACACATTTAACAGTCAGAAAATGTAAACAATTTGTTAAGGGTCAGTCTAATTGCATTGACAAAAATGGGACTGCCATTGCAGGTATGTAGGGGAATGCACTGTTCGCAGTAGTACAAAACATCTCGATCACTAGATTACAAGACAGTATGCATTTTCAGTAGTTAATAACATCAAAAGTCTTTATGTGGATTGGGAACGAATGCGATTATTAACAAATCTAGCAAACGTTTCACAAATGTTAACTCCGACATACAAGGGCATCAAGTATGCCAATCATCAATACCATGCCGATTTAATTTTTGCAAATTTGACAATGAGTAGCGAATTAAAGTTGTAGACAGGGTCGGGACGGCTGTATGAATCGAACAAATAATGTAGAAGTAAAAGCTGGTTGTCGGATTCAAAGATTCACCCGATACCGTGTGCGATATGAACGTACGTGGGATGGTAGATAGTAGCACCAAAGATTTTCAGTATTATTCGTAAACGGTCAGTGACCTCCCCATCATGGTAATATAATTATTCCACGTGATACTATATTTGATTGTTACGGGAAAACTGGTACAGGGCGACACTGCTGCTACCAGTTAATCCACCAATAATAATAGTATTCGATTTATCAACGAAGAAAGTACTATGAAACGGAAATGGAAACAGTGGTCTACAAACGTTACATTGCCGAGATAAATTTCGGACTCGACAGATACAACAACGATTGCGTTAAACCGCTGTCCGTTCCATGATGTTTAGGAGAGGTACAAATATTCATGGAGATTGTTTCTTGTATATTCGTAGATGACTAAAAGTACACATCAATCGTGCAAATATAGAAACTATTAAACGGTAGTTTTGCAGACAAGAACAATTTCAGTCCTGGATTTGCGCAGCGCAAAAAAAAATTTCCTTGATACCAAACATTTATAACTTGGACAATGATGCAGAAAATGAATGTATGCCGTTTGGAACAGATTATTCCTCAGTCTAGTTATCGTTATTAGGTATGCTTGCCTTTACATAAAATGAGATTTTGAAGAGATGCTCACAGATTGATGTTTGAAACTAACTACACAGACAAGTAACCCGTAAGCATACCGACACCAATCATATTTGGCTTCCGGGTGATGATAGTAGAGTTGTGTTGTCCACAAAAGGTCATCATGATTCCAACAAAGAATTGTTTCTTAATCAATACATCGACACTGAACAGAAGAATTCTCCACACGATTTCACGACGTTGTATCTGATTTATTACGTTCTCTTTGCACCCGTATTTAAAGAGTCTGTGTTCAACATGTACGTCCATGCTTGTGTGATTGATCTGAGCGATATTAAACAGATGCAGCTGCATTGTGATGGTTGTTTCCGACAAGACTATGGTGTTGTTTGCTGCAGAATAGCGAACTAGGATCATATAATAATTATAACATTTTATTATGCTAATAAATTACCTTTTTCCTGTTTCCAAAATCAACGTCTTATTAAGACGTTAATCCTGGCCTTAGCTCACAGCAAATAAGGAACACATTACAAAACGGAAATGGAATTATCCACCTCTGTTTGACCCAAGCGGAACTTTATCAGCTCAATGCAATTAAACAAAGAACACCTCGGTGACTTTAAAGGTATCAAAGTCAAAGATGATGCAAACAGAAAACGAACCTGATTTAATAAGGCTCATGGGAACCACATCTGGACTGAACCTAAACATGACCGTTGAAGTCAAAATAGTGTCTAGACAGAAAGGAAAACATATTTTGCTGGTGGGATTATTTGCAAACTGCCTCAGGAAAGAATATTGGATAACTCGACACGACTCGCAAGAGACGTAGCTTCCAATAACTAACTTTCATTTCCTCACGAATGATAAAGTCTTCTATCTTTTATGTGGAATGAACTTTCGTCATTGACTCAACCTAAGCAGGGCACTTCGATGCCAACAAGACATGGAACTACTTCTGTCGAATATATTGTAATGTCTTGACTTATTTTGTATGGGCATACACAAACACCTGAAGTTGTTAATTATTGAGACCGAGGCGGACAAAGCCTTTAGTATTACATGATATCGCTGCAAACTCAGATTGACTGATTAATATGTGGACTTCATGTTGTTGAAGCACCAGCACATGAGCCTTTAGATTGTACAGTATCACTTCGAAATGACGCTTGATGGTATACAAAATACCGATAAACATTATGAAAACTGCACAAAAAGTTCACGACGATGTCTTGATATGGATCTGTCCAAGTTTGCCACCAAAGTGGATTTGACTTCAGTGTGAAGCGGGTTTGTTGTTGACGAAGGCCACTAAAAGATTTTCATTCTCAAATATCAAACTGTGAACTTAACATATCAGCAGCAGATAGGGTGAACAGACTAAATCGAAACGTCACCCTTTTTAATTACCAAATTGACTAATGGTGACTAACATACAAGTCAGTTCAATAACAACACCTAGATTGACCCAAACAAATGTTGTAGTCGACCCATCTGCTGCTCTCTTCATGTGTTAAATTGTCAATCTGAGGATAAAAAAATCTTGTATATAAATCAAACAAAATGAATAATTCAGACCAACGATCAATCGGAGACTATTTTGAAGTCTGAGTAATATTCTTCCTCAATGCTGCTACAAATTAGCCAAATTTTTTATCGATACCTGTAATTAAATCATTATATATATATATATATATATATATATATATATATATATATATATATATATATATATCAATAAAATATGTCATATATCGGAGAATCATATACTACTAGATTAGCTCGAGAACGTCAGGGACCAATTCAAAAGATGTATTCTTTTGAGAGATTCGCTTCGTAGAAAACTTCAAAAACGCCAGGAGTCACAAGTTGATTACGTAGAAGGTACAGAAAGATTATTTAAACCTATTAGTGCAACAGCTGAGAAGGTTCTATGGGGAGATATAACTGATCCAGAAAAAAAGAAACTTCTTCTTGGGACAATACAAGAAACCGCTGCCGCAAAACCTCCTCAAGATATTGATAGGATTTACACTGAAATAGCTGATGTGAAAGAAAATCTTGCATCTGAGCCTAAAGCAAAAAGAAAAAAAAGAAGAAAAAAAAGTTGAATTGATTAGTAAATTTAGGGAACGTGTTATTGAAGATCTTAAGGAAAATGTTAAAGAGAAGGATTTTTCTCGTGTTGCATATAATAGTTTTTCTCAAAAGTCTGAAACTTTAAAACCCGCGTATGTTAACATAAATATTGATAACTGTTTTAAATGGCTATATCGTGTGTACTACTAGAAGCGATGACCCAGTATATAGCGATTATATTAACGATATAACATGATTTTATTCAGAAAAAACAGCAAATAAAACAACAACCCCAATATCAACTACCTCCACCTTTGCAACAGATAGAACAACAACATCCTCAGTATCAAATTCCTACACCTCTATAGCAAATCGAACAACAACAATTTTCTCCACATCATTTTGAAAAACCTAGAACAATAGAGACAAAAGAAATAAAGAGACCGATGAAATAAAAGATTCACGAACAGACTAGATGGTTGGGTAGTATAATTTCTCCAAGTAAAAAGAAAAAAGATCCTGGTTATGACTCTTCTGGAAGTGGTTTGGGAAATAATTGTATCACTTGCCCTGACAGCGTCATCGCTGACGTGGATAAACTAGAAATTCTCATAGGAGGAAAACGCACTGGAAATACTTGTCATGAAATTATCAACGAAATCTCTGATATATGTCGACGATTATTTACCAGTGGTATCATGGACATCATTACCTATCGGGAATTTATCGATGAAATTACAGATGACTAAATCCCTTGACACATCATTTAGAGCATGGTGAATGATTAAATAAAATGATCGTACACAATAAGTATCGTAGACCAAGAATGCTCAGAGTAGTAAATTCACGATTATCAGAGTCTGAAATAACCTACGGAGATGAAATTGGTGATGTTGTTCGGGGTTTATATACCAGGATAGCACCCAAAGCAATGTCAATTGCAAACTAATTATCAATGAAAGGTATCGATGTTATTCGCGACAAAGCTCCTAGCGCAATCGGTGATCTTGCCGGTAAAACGTTTTCGACGGTCAAGGACAGAATTTTACGGTCATTACGACGAAACAAAACAACTTAAATTACCATTTACTGAAGTTATGCCTGCAAATGAAAGTAAAATAATAAATCAGGCCGCAACACAAAGATTATTGGATATGGCTGATGCGTCGTTAAAACAAAAATAAGATAACATAACCGATAGTCTGATAGCTGGAAGTGGTCTTCGTAGATAATTACATTTTAGATAATAGTAATTACAATACAATGTTTAAGCGTGAAATTGATACAGCGTTGGATATGGGTGAACCAGTTCCTAAAAATGATTCTCTGCGCGATTATCAATATTGTTTTTACGATGCAGTACAATCAAATCAACGTGGACGAATATAATTACAAGTATAAAATACAAGTCGGTATTTCTTACTCGCTGAGGCATTAATCGAAGTCGATGGTCGACGTATAAAAGTAGACGATACAAATTATGAAGCTGTTACTAAAATTGCTCTTGTCAATAATGGTATTATAGCATTATTCAGTAGTGCCACATACATCATCGATGGAAAACATATCGAATCATGTCTGCAACATGCTGATGCTGCTACGACGATACTTGGTCTAGCAAGATACTCTGATGACTATTCAAGATCAGCTGGTCCATCGATGATGTTTGCAATGAATATAACCGATCATGCAGATCACACAGATTTAACTACTGGTAATGTAAAAGCCCCAGGTAGACTCGCAGACGTAAATGCAGTATCATCAAGCAATAACAATTTCAGTCTTGGGTTTGCAGCATGTAAGTCAATGTTGAACGCTAAGGGTGAATTTTCGTTTGTAATTCCATTATCTCATATTTTTGGATTATGCAGAGATGTTAGAAAGGTTACATTTGATGCTAAACACAATATAGTACTTGTCAGAAAAGACTCAGACAATGATGCAGTCTGGCGAGCCGATGGGGTTGTTGATGAA
This sequence comes from Unio delphinus, assembly GCA_029339505.1. NCBI lineage: Eukaryota > Metazoa > Mollusca > Bivalvia > Unionida > Unionidae > Unio > Unio delphinus. The sequence goes on along the minus strand of JAQISU010000243.1, from coordinate 6,955,659 downwards.
GCTAAAATAACGATAGCAAAATTACCATTGTGGATGCCGGTAATGGTTCCATCTATCACAGAAGAAAATAAATTACTTTCCTTCATGAATCAAGATTTTAAATGACAGCTATCGTGAAAAACAATGACTACAGATAGTACTCAAGGTAATAGTGCTGGTTAATTTACATGGCATATATCAGCACAACAGGTGATTTCAGAACCACTAGATATTTTTATCGCACTTCAGGCAAATGCAAGAGTAAATAATCAGAAGAAAGTACGATGATATTTGACACACTTGATGTTGCCGAGGTTAGTTTAAGAATAAATGGACATTAAGAACCGCCGAAGATATAAAGTTAAATTTTGAACATAATACTGTTTCTCGTGCATATCATCGTCTAATGTCATTTCTGGGGCGTTATCTAAATGTAGATACTGGTTTGCAAATATCACAGATTTTGCAACATTATATCAGATCTATTACTTTTCACTGGAACATTTAGATTTATACAGACAATCTGTTGTTGATATATATTTTCGAGCTACTGTAGGTATTTTTCCTGCTGGTGCTGTAGGTCCACCTGTTGTTCTTGCTGGTTTCAGAGCGATCATTGTTATTCTTAGCGACAGAGCAGTATTACTCGAAGGTGTTGGTGGACGAATGCGAGTCGTTGATGCACCCGTAGAAAACAAGTAATTAAAATCAATCAAGTCCAAAACAAAATGACGTATAGTCATGTTAATGCAACTCTGACTCAAGGTCATATAAAAAAAATACAATCAAAAAACGCAAATCATTATGGGGCAAAAAGAACGTTAAAGAAAAAACAAATGAGTGGTGATCCAAACAAATTATCGTTAACCGGTAATCAGCTTAAACGTTTCAATAAAGCTCTGGTATCAAAAACTGGAGTACAACTTCAATTTTCTCCAAGTGCCATCAAAGAAATGATTAAATCAGGAGGTATATTTCCACTTATTGCAGCAATACCAGCATTAATTGCTGCGGGCGCACCTCCAGTTGCAACAGCGGCTGCGTTAGGTGCTGTTGGAACCGCCTCTTGAATTGCATTAAAGAAAGCAACAGGAAACAGTATTAAAAAAGGACGCGGTCTCAGACTTCCGGGAACTTATATAGGAAAGGGACTGACACTTCCAGGAATATAATTACACCAATGTCAAATTTTGATCTGATAAATGCTGCTAAACAATTAAAATTAAAGCATTTTAGAGGAGTGTTTATGCGCAATCAATTACCGAAAAAAACCACATCACGTTCAAACCAGTATCATCAATCTCGATTCGAATTCCGGTCCAGAAACTCACTGGGTTGCCTATGCGATTGATCCACGCGGAATTGTTTATTTTGATTGGTACGGACTATCACCACCAGTTGAGTTTTTCAATTATATAGATCAATTACCTGCTATAACTTGGTATTCAAAGTTACCGACACAGACAATGACAGACCCGCCGATATGTGGTCGTGAATCCATAGATTTACCTGATGCGATATCAAAATCAACTAAACCACCTCATAAAGTTGTACACGAATATATAAGTAATCGTTGGACAGGTTTTAAAAATTGTACATAAATATATATATATATATAATCGTTGATGTTTACGGAAGATCTTTAATAAGAAAAACCGACAAAGGAACCGATAAAGATTTCGACACATCAAAATAGGCAACACGGGATGACCTTGCTGATATTATCAACCTAGCTGAGGTTGACCGAGATGAGGTTGTTATTTTTCAGGACAAACACGGTGTTTTTAAAACAAGTAATATTAAGTGGAATGATATAGTTCGTAGGGTTCCTGGCGCTCCTATGGATAATATTCCGGTATTTACCGACTGCGTGAAAATACGAGATTCAGGAATATTGATAGAATATATCAGAAGTGAGATTATAAAAATATATTCAAAAACGATTATCAGCGTCAGGTGGTGTATTAACAGGGGAACTTTACATGAACTGAAATAAAAAAACTGTCTTGAGAGATCCAACATCAGATAAAGATGCCGCAACAAAAAGATACGTTGAAAAAGTTGATGGTAAATTACCTACGTTAAAAACCGAACATGATGCCGTTAGTGGTACATTATCCACTTTAAAAAAACGAATACGAACTTCACGTAAACGATCACAATACCGTAGACGGAAAATTCTACGTTGAGAGCTGAGTATGACGTTCAGGTAGGTGCGTTTACAAGTTTCTGTAGAAACTTCAGAAAGATCGATGAAATTACAGATGAATTCTTCGAAAAACCATTAATCGTTGATAAGAAACTTTCTGATATTTAAACATCAATCAATACGATTAAGAAAACACAAGAAGATATGGTAAGTGATGCTCATGATATTATTAATAAAATTGATCCCCTTGAAAAATATCAGGGTAAAACTCATAGGCGGATTAACGTCGTATACACAATATCATCAGGATGAACAATATGGTCTCAACAAAATAATACTATCAAACATACCGCGGAAGTTACTGGCGTGTACAGATTGTCTGTGTTTAGTAGTGCAAAATTCGAGATATTTACCACGTATCCGTGGCGTCACTCAACAGACAAGTTTTCTAGGACCGTATCTCTTTTATTAAACCATGGAGACGAAGAAACATTTATCCTGGTTGCATTCGACAAGGAATTAACTACAGCAACGAACCGGTGGTGTCTGGAATTTGTTGCCGAAACACCTCAATTGATTACAGCGTAAATAATTTGGTCTACAGATAAAATTAAGTGCGTGAGTGGCTAGATACATTGAAATCTATCGTTGATACTTACACGATAAAAGTTACAACAATATCATCGACGTGTAATTGTCATTGACATATTTGTAGAAGCAGTCTCCGTGGATGTTGCTGGAGTCGGTCTTTTATTATCCGCGGTAACAATGACATCACCTGCGATCATAACGATATGTGTTTCAACGTCAACTGTGATTGCTGAAGTTTTTCAAATAATCGCCAAACAATTATCGACGTGCACGAATGAAAAAATTTCCGATTATGCGGTGAAGTTACACGCGGCAACGGCATCATATTCTAAACTATCTCAGTTAATATCTGAAAGCCTCAACGATGCTTCAATATCAGATTCTGAGGTCACATTAATGACTAAAATATTCTCCGAGGCAATGACTGTGATAGAATCTACACCCATTAAATTTACAGATAAATATATAAATGTCAGCACAAGACCTATTGCAAACAGATTGCCACGAACACAACACCGGTGAAAACAACTATGATATCAGTGAGCAAAACCAATCCTGAATTCAGTATTAATTTTCCAACTGCAATTTCAGCAAGGGAGATTGCACTTGCACAACTGTGAGTATATCATAGCTGGCCAAATATCAGATATGAGCCATTTGGTGGATTATATCCAAATAATTCGCTTGTACTTGCAAAGAAAAATAAACCAGATGGAACTCCAGATTTCTTTGTTGTTTATATCCCCACAGGTAGCTATCAGATTGAACAAATCAACGATGAATTCCAGCGCAGAATAAAATCAACAACAAAAAAGAAAAGAATTAAGAAGAATATTACTGTTCACTAAGCAGCATTATCATCTCTGATTGAAGTAAAATCTCCCGATTACGTCATAGATATTTATCGATCATCGATAAAATCTGTTCTAGAATGGCCCGATAAAACTCCACCACATCCTGATCATGTTCTTAGGTTTAACAATGATCCAGATGCTGAAGGCAGACATATTTCACCAGAGATTATAAATATAACCTCAACGGATACATTGAATCTTATATGTGATGTAATCGATGGTAGTTATCAAACAGATCTTGTGATATCAAATCAAGCTCAACAAGGATACGTTCTTTACACATTTACTCCAAGAGTTCCTCCTGGATCCTTGATCGTGCAGGAACCAATCAATCTTATTTATCAACGCAAGAATAATCAATACTTGTCAAGAATACATTTTTAAACTCACCAACCAGAGTGGACACTTGATTGATATACGTGGCGAGGTTTGATTGATAAATCGCAATGTGAAATGGTAAACGATTTTTATTGTGAACGATTTTTTGATCTTGATTCACGAATTAATCGGATAAATATTACATATGTACCATCACGTTAAGGTTTCTATACACGACAACGAAGTGCATGTAAATGCAATCAAATTAATACTTACACAGTCTTCATTCAACATTGTTGATATAGTCATTGATGGGTTCGGTGACGAAGATTTTTTACTGACGCAAGAGCAGTTATATAGACTACGGCGAGAACATTTTTATATGATCACGTGTGACCGAGATCTGATCATAAACAACTCGCATTCCTGCATTAAACGTGATGAACTTTATAAAATATTATATAGTTCTGAATAAAAATCAGTCAAATGAATATTTCTTTACAGATTTGATGAAATTTCATCTTTTTTATCCATTTTAGTCAATTTTATCGTAGAAAATCTGTCAGATTTCTGATTTTCGTAAGGTAAAAAGCCGAGCAATTCTCTAAATGATTTATCAATAAATCATTAATTTATCATTTTTGGGTCTGGTGTTTTAATATTTTTGTAAAAATACATCCGATTTTAGTTGATATATGAGCTAAACATGGCAAATTTACTGATTTATCGATAAATCATTTAGAGAATGGCTCAGGTTTTCACCCTACAAATATTACAATTTTGATAGATTTTTCTATGATATTTCGACTAAAATGGGTAAAAAAATATGAAATTTCATCAATATTTACAAATCTAAATTTAAAAAATATTATAACATAATAAACAATATGGTATAACAGAATAAAAAAGATATTATAACAGAATAAAAATAAAGATATTATAACTAAATAAAACAACAGAACGGTAGCGGAATTAATCCAAGCTGCCCTCGGTAACAGTGTTTTCATATATAATCTTTTTTAGTTGTCTCACGCGTGTGTTGATAATTTTGTTTGTTTCATATTCGTGGGACAGTTTTGATTTAATATTTTCTACTGCGATTGAAAGTGGAACAAATTTATATACATCGGTATCTTCTACCATTGGTAAGGACAGGAACATTATAGACTGTATGTTCTTTATCAGCCAGTTCTCCGTTGAAAGTAGCAGCAAAGAGGGTGGACAGACCGAAACTATTTTAAGCAAACCGAAACTATTTCAAACAAAATCCTAAAGGATTTCAAAACGAAACTAATTCAGGCAGAAAAAAAAAAGAGAAATGGTTTTAGTTTGTCACGCTACAAACCGGTACCGATGGCGCTGCGGAGACGAATTGAAAATCTTTTTTTACAATTTCACAAACAAACTAATTTGTAAAACCTCACCTCGTAAATCAATTAGATTATTGGACTGCTCAGTGAGTTTAAAATTAATTCTCGTTAACGAATAATTATGACATCGCATATAGACTGGATTACTTGGGTCCTCAATTATTAAAAAATCCTGGAGGGGCTGTATTTGCAAATGAATATAAAATATATCCCTGCTGGGCTTGATTTGATCTTTCGAGATTTATTTGGTAACTTCCTTCGATAACATCACATACTAAATTCAATGCAATCACCGGGATATATTGACGTTTTGAGGATCGATATGGCGCCCACCACCATCTGGGTCATTATTATGTTTGAGGATATTTATTTGTGATTTTTTTTCTTGATGCGGCGAGTATTTGTAGGAAAAACTGAAAAACTCATCGAGGATATCAGTAACAGACTTTTTTTAGTTCATTGGTTATACTCAGGAAATTTGAAATCGGGTAAATCAGCTTCTGTGATATTGTAACCGGTTAGGAATTTTTGTTTATCTCCATTTTTGTCATTAATTATTACTTGAATTATTCGTGTGCTGATATATTCCATGTCGGATACAAGTTGATTTAATATATCAATATATTGTATGACCTCGCTGCGTGAACTCATTTAATCAAAAGATGTTTTTGGAAACTCTGTTTGTAGTCGTCTTATTGTGTTGTATGTCATTGATTATACTCTTTTAAATGATCAATGACATTATTTATAATGGCAATGGATGTATCAGAAGTTTTCTCAAAACCACATTCCCATTGCATGGTTTTGTTATCAAGAAATGTAAATTTATTAGTTAAGTTTGCATTTTTATTCCAAGCAAATAATTTCGATATGATGGAGCAATTTCGTGGTATGATTGTATATCCGTGATATACTCAGTCGATGTAGCCATCATTGAGGATGATGAGGAACAAGAGGACTTAATTTGAGTGGATTACTGGAGAACGAGATGGGTAAGACTGGAGTCACTATGAGTCCCGATTTGACGGAATATCAGAGAAAGAAGGCTCAGGATCTTGTTGACAAATACCCAGACGTATTTTCGGACAAACCCGGTAAGACAGATGTTCTGGAGCATAGAGTTAAACTTACGTCACATGAACCATATCGCGTCAAGGGTTACCCTATGCCTCATGCATCCAGGGATATCATCAGGAAGGAAATTAAAGAAATGCTTAAGTTAGGAGTTATATAGAAGTCAGACTCACGTTATGCATCGGATATTGTCGTAGTTAAAAAGACAGACGGCATGAAAAGGTTCGGCATTGATTTTCGCCAAATGAATAAGCGAACGGTATTTGATGCCGAACCAATACCGGACGTAGAAAGCGTCTTCGTACGTATGGCAGGGCACAAATATATTACGAAGCTGGATCTGACAATGGGATATTGGCAGATACTATTGTTGGTGGAAACGAAAAAAATGACTGCGTTCTCCACCGAGAGTGGATTGTACCTGTTTCGAGTTTTACCATTCGGGTTGATAAACGCCTGGGCTAGCTGTGTAAGGCTATTATGGAAAGTGATGCAAGGGCTGCAGCATGTGGAAACATATATTGACGATATCTTTATATACAGTGATACATGGGAAGAGCATCTGCGCGATGTTGCCAGGGTTATAGATCGTAAAGCTAAGTTAATTGTAAAACCTACCAAATGCAACGTGGGGTATGGAAGTTTAGAATGTTTGGGACACGTAGTTGGGAGGGTGAACGACTTGAAACTCTACCCCAAGAAACTTGCTTCAATCAGGAAGTCATTGCCACCTGTGTCAAAGAAGCAAGTTAGGTCTTTTATTGGGCTAGCAGGATATTATCGTAAATTCATTCCTAATTTCGCGGCCATTGCCAGTCCTTTAACAGACCTAACCAAAAAGGGACAGCCAAATAAAGTTCAGTGGGGGGAGAATCAAGACAGAGCTTTTAACACTTTAAAGAAGCTGCTAACAGAAGCCCCGACACTAAAGTTGCCAGAACTGAACAAAGTGTTCATTTTGAGAACCGATGCTTCAGAGTTCGGACTAGGGCGCTTTTATTATAGGAACAAGATGGAGTAAAACTACCAGTCGCCTACGCCAGCAGGAAATTGCTTCCGAGAGAATATAATTTTTAGGTAATAGAGAAAGAGTGCTTAGAAATAGTCTGGGGAAAAGATAAATTCCAAACCTACCTCCACGGCCGAGAATTCAATTTTGAAACAGACCATCAACCTCTACTTTACATCAAATAAGGCGAAAATTAATAATTCACGGTTAATGTGATGGGTCTTGTCGTTACAACCTTACAGGTTCCGAATTGAAGCCATCAAAGGTGCGAAAAATGTAGACGTAGATTATCTTAGTAGAAATTGAACCATTCTGTTGACCATATCGTGTAATTTCGTCGTCTTAAAAAGTAGGTATACTATTCTAAAGGGGGAGGTGTATTACGAAATGCCCGATACGGTTATTCAGTCTACCATACTTTTCAGATAAACAGTGTGTCTTGTGTAACGCGCCGCAATGGTTCTGTAAATGTGATTTTTCGTCGTGTCGCGTGAAGCTTATTATTGCTCGCGCGGCACGTGCGCATTAATACATTATTGCGAGCTATTATATAAATATCGTGTAGGAGATATTGAAGGGCACAGTGAATATAAAGGGAAGCTCTAGAAAAATTCAGCTGTCGGGCAGATTCCAGTGTAATTTAGAGCAAACAGTTGGGTAAGCCGCGTGTGTTTTTTAGTCAACTCTTTTTACTATTTATAATTATTCAGTTTCGTGAAAGCACGTTCGTTGTTTATGTAGTCACATCGTTTATCGTATATGTTTTACATTTAATGTGGTAGCGAATTATTTCATCTAGTCGCTATCACGACTAATTTCAAAAACATATTACGTATGTGTTAATGTCGTTGCATCACGTAGATTTATTTTATAAAGTATTCCTACGTCATACTCGTACATATCGTATATTCTTTAGCAGTTTCGATAAAACCCATTCCAATTAAATTAGACTATCGGAAGGGTGTGTTTATTTTTTCATGTTCAGCTCGCCGGTGATGAGCATCCATATGGGTTTATGAATTCCATGAAGTCTGGGGTATCAATGCTACTACGACCCACCAATATAGTGCCGACGTACTGGTACAAATATGGAGAGGAAAGCGACCGTGCCAGGCAGAGAAGGCCGTGTCAACTTGTATTTAGTGAAGCAGTATTTTGACTACGTGTGAAACACAACAAGTAGTGTGTTGACTACATATAATTTGCAATAGTAGTGTTTGACTACGTGTTAAACACAACAAGTAGTGTGTTGACTACATATGATTTATAACAGTAGTGTTTTGACTATAAAAGTGTTTTTACGAAAGTTTACTAGAGTCATTTGTACGCATGAAGTTTACATCAATTTGCTATTTTTTTTTTGACCACCTGAATTTGACGTGGTAGTCAACTTGTATTTTATAAATGTTTTATTGTTATTTTGCATTTCTGTGTGTTGTTATCACGTCATTAGTACTTGTGTTTAATATAATCATTGTTTTCATAGAACGTGTTTGTTGTTTCTCCTAAACCCTGCCCGGTCTCAAAGGGTCGGCTCAACAACGTTTCAGCACAATTAACTCGAAAATCAAAACAATAAAAGAGAGTATCCGCCAAAATGAAAATTACTCCTTGATTGCCTTAACATAGTAAACACGCCATGCTATATACAGGTATGCACTTACTCACCTAAAACAGAATTATATAGACAGGTGTAACTGGTGATTTATCACTACGCGGAAGTATAAAACACAAATGAATTTAGGGTGAGTTTTTTCCACTTACAATTTAGATCGTATATTATATTTATAATGGTGGGTGAAGCACTGACAACAAAATTAGCACGTGAACGATTAGCTTCGATTAAGAAGTAGTTTATTCCAGTTCGTAATTCCGTTCGAATTATGCTCCAAACGAGACAGGAATTTCAAATCAATTTTACAACAGGCACTAAACATTTTTATTCAAACCAATAAACACTGCAACGGGAAAAGTAGTATCAACCACTGAAAAATCCATATGGAGAGATATTCCTGAGGAACAACGAGAGAAAGAAAGACCAGCCCTTCTTCCTGTACTTGGCAAAATAGCAAGGAGATCCAAGCAAGCAAGAAAATCTTTAAAAACACTTCCTGGTCATATAATGACTGCTGTACGACTTCAACAACAGGCTGATACTATTGAAGAAAAAGAAGAGGGTGGTATTGATACTACCCCACCACATGATGACCCGCCTGAACAACAACAAGAGGATGAGGAACAACCATAATAAAATGGGGGTAAAAGAATTGCATTCAATGATAAATTTCTTCCGGGTAAATTAGATGAAACAAGAGATGTGAGATTTAATACTATTGAAGAATTAGCTGATTTCGTCGTTATCAGTTTTTCTCAGAGAAGAAATTATATCCACATTGACTATTTTGCCATAAGTAAACAATTGTGGTACAATGGATTATATCGTGCCTATATAAGTGTATCTAAGGTATCGTCTGATGATAAAACATATAGAGAATTTATAGAAACAATTTAAAAAAAGCTGAATCGTCTTCAGAGAAGAAATCATATCTTGGATTTCTTAGATTACCAGAAGAATAAAAATTTTTTGATATAACACAATCCTCTTTGCAGGGTGCAATTGGTATCACTAAAAAAGATGAAAATGGATATCAAAGGGTTTTTTCAGTAGTGGTATAGTTCGTTTTCTTAATAGTATTCTGGGGGGATATATCACGATTAGAAATTCTCGTAGGAGGAAAACGAGCCGGAAATAACTCACCGGAAGTAATTAATGATTAAGCTATTATCTGCAGACGACTATTTGAGGGTGGTATCATGGATAATGATGTATACCGAGAGTTTATTGATGAGATAGCCGAAAATCCTACAGATTGTTACGGTTACCATAGTGATTAATTTGATGACTTCGTCGAAAATCCTACGGATTTTTACGATTAGATAAATAACATTTAAATAAGATCATCATACACTACAACTACATCAAACCAACTATGGTCTATGTAGTAAACTCACGATTGCCAGTTTATAGAGTATACTATGGAGATGGTCTCGGCAAAACTATGACAGGGTTATTTGCAAGAATGGCACCAAAAATAGCTCCAATCGCAAAACAGTTATCAATGAAAGCTATTGATGTTATTCGTGATAAGTGTATTAGTACTGCTGATGATGTAGCCGGGAGGGCATTTTCCGCGGCTGAAGAAAAACTAGTAGCGTTAGTTCGGCGGCGAAGAAAACCGATAACAAAGTCATTGGGACCACTACCATCTACGCAAATTATGCCTGCGAGTATTAGTAAAATAAATAAATAACGCGGTGGATCAAACAATATCATCACTGAGAAGCGACCAGGATAATATTACTGCAAATATGATAGCGCGAGGTGGCTTGAAATCGCGAGGGAGATCACGATTTAGATCAAGACATATATAATAATATGTTCAAATCGTCCCCTGACACAGCGTTTGATATGGACGCCCCAGTGCGCAAAAATGAGTCCGTACTTAATTATCATTATTTTTCTTATAATGCAACACAACCGAATCTTTGATCAAGAATAGAACTTCAAGTCCAGGATACCAGCCAATTTTTTATACCCTCTGAAGCGTTTATCGAAGTAGAAGGAGAAATTGTAACAAATGATCACGATCATAATGTCCGCCATATGCAGATGACCCAAATATCAAAGTCGGCTTTGTCAATAATGGTATCATGGCGCTATTTATCATCGCTAGATACATGACTGATGGAAAGAAGAATGAATCCATAGAGCGTGATGTTGATGTTGCCACAACAATAGTGGAGTTAGCAAGATACTCTGATGAGTATACAAGATCGGCAGGTCCATCTATGATGTTCTCTAAAGATATTACTGATAACGCTGATCACAATAAGTATCTTAAATTGCTGACACCGCAAGCTACTGGAGTTGCTGATCAACCAGATGATGATGAACACGAAGCCAGACTAGCTGGTGCTGCCTTTGATATTTTAACAGGTGATAGTACTCGTTACAACCTAGGGTTTGCAACACGCGTATCAATGTTCAATGGACCACGTAGACTATTCTCATGTTCGATTCCACTACATCATATATTTGGATTCTGCAGAAATGTTAGAAAAGTTATCTTTGGAGCGAATAATACAGTAGCCTTAGTGCAAAAAGGTGATGATAATAATGCAATCTGGCATGGTGCTGGTGTTGCTGATGGCAAGGTGAATATAACAAACCTAGCACTGTGGATGCCAGTAATGACTCCATCAATCACTATAGAGCAAAAATTACTATCATTTATGAGTACAGGCGGCAAATCATTACTAAGTTGGATAACAACTACCATGGATATGATGGAGAGTAATATGAATGGTACATTTACTTGGCAACTGGCTTCAAAACTAGGTATTTCTGCGCCGCTGCATATATTTGTTGCGTTACAGGATAGGACGCGATTGGGTTCACAATTACGCAGCCATATGATATTTGATCCACTCGATGTTAATGAAGTCTCATTGAGTGTAAACGGTCAACAGGAACCAGCCAAGGATATTTTACTTGATTACAATCAAAACCAAATAGCACGCGCGTATCATCGTTTCCTATCATTTATAGGACGCGATAGTAACGTAGATACCGGTCTGCAAATATCACAATGGGATTTTAAAAACCTATATCCCATCTACTACTTTTCTTTGTAACATCTTGACTTAACCAGACAATCCGTCGTTGAAATATTCTTTCGAGCTCGTGTAACCAATGCTCCTGCTGGAGGTTACAGAGCAGTTGCTGTAATTCTCAGTGACAAATCAATGCTACTCAAAGGTGTTGGTGGACGAATGAAGGTAGTTGATGAACCAGTGGAAAATATGTAATATTTTCAAAAACATGTAATGTAGCAATTAGACCAATTTATTATTAATAAAATGTCGTATAGTCATGTTAGTGTTACGTTAACTCCTGATCAAATTAAAAATGTGGAACTACGATATCGCTGAAGGACAATCAGATATCTGGCGGTCAGAATAAACTGTCATTGACAGCTCGTCAGATAAAACACTTCAATGGTGCCATCTAAGATAAAAGATGTATTCAGATCATTCTCTCTCTCTCTCTCTCTCTCTCTCTCTCTCTCTCTCTCTCTCTCTCTCTCTCTCTCTCTCTCTCTCTCTCTGCGGCTGCGATTACGAAAATGATAAAATCAGGTGGTATATTCCCGTTGTTAGCTGCGTTACCAGGATTAATTGCAGCAGCGGCCCCAGCGGTAGCAAAGGCTGCCGTCCTAGGAGCCGTTGGTACAGAGGCAGGGATGCCACTAAAGAAAGCTACCGGACAGGGATACAAAAAAGGAAACGATCAGGAAATGGTCTAAGACTACCAGAAACTCTGTGTTCAATTCTCATTGACTCTACTGTGTCCCAGGGTGATGTTTAAAAAATTTACTCTAGAGTATCCCCGAGACGGGTCTGTAATGTATTTTCACATTGACGCTAATGTATCCCACAAAACTACTAACAGCCGTATGCAAGATTATTTACAGCTGATAAAGGATTTCTTAACGACTGAACCATAATAAAATTAAACAGTTAAACAAAGAGAGATAGTGAAGGTACTATATCTAGCTTCCTGGACAAAGAAGAATGTAAATCGTGTGTTCAATAAATATTTAGATAAAACGTTAATTAGCTTAACTAAATGACAGTATATACCTTTTATAAAAATACTGATAGTGATAGAAATCAGCAGAGGGAGCGAATCGGACAAGTTTTTAAAAGCGTCTATTTGGCAAACCAAGGCTTCCTCCAAAATTGAAAACAAAAGTTTCCTTTGGAGACGCAAAGTTGATGCCGCTTCCCCTCTGCTGCTATGGGGGTAAAACTCTTTTTACGATTTCAACCGAATATCTGACCTAATCCGATTCGATATCTTGTTCTAGGATCTATTAAGTTTATTGTTATAAATTCATGTGGGATTGACTGAGCGTGACTAAAAATGTTTCTAAATCGATTATAGTCCATGTCACTGTCAGACCAAGTTTGCCAAATATTTCTAATAGTGTGAGTGTCAGTCCAATTAAATACTGCTAATCTGATCACTTTAGGTACTTGCGTGTATCGTTGAGTAACATATATCACGTCAATGTTTTTGTGTCTCCAATTGGAAAATATCATAGCTGGATTTTTTTGTCTATCTAACATTACATCAGCGTATACAACCAAATTATTAATACTTTCATCGATGTCTTCCACGGATGAGGCTTCGTCGATATCGGTAATAAACTCAATAATATTCTCTCCGGTTCTCTCTGTGGCTCTCTCGTTATAATCGTTTAACACTTGCTAACATCGTTGATCATCTACGTTCGGTGTCACTAAATACAACTTGTTCCATTTCATCCATCTTATTATCATATCAATTAACAATTGTGTTTTACCTCTCCCTGAAGGTCCAATGGTAATCTTTCGAATAGAGTTTGGTAACATAACATGATGTTTTACGGGTTCTGGTTCTCGTGTTGATGAATAATCAATTACATTCATATCCATATAACATAAATATATTATGGATCTATATTGTGTGAAATGTAAGAAGCGTACTAGCACAAATGACTTGACGACGATTACAACTCAAAACAACAGATCAACACTTGCTCGTAAGTGTGTACAATGTGATACAAAGAAATGTAAATTTGTTTCTATGAAATCTGGAGATGTTTTTTTAAAAAAACAAACGAAGAGGTGATATTGCAGGCAAGTTAGTAAAATTACCGGGAACACCAAGGGCAAAATATCCGGGGGAAAAACATCTTCCAGGGTATAGTTATTGTGGACCCGGGACCAAACTTGACATCAGACTCGATGATCAAAACCAACCCCGACCCGGTGAATATGCAATAAACGCTATTGCTAATACATGTCATGCTCATGATGTTGCTTATAAAAGCGACAATCTGCAACACAGACATATCGCAGATGTAAAATTGATTCATGCGTTGCATTCTATCACTGATAAATCCTTCAAAGAAAAATTGGCTTCATAGCTGATAAAATCGGCGATGAAAAGTAAATTGATGTTGGGTGCTGGTAATTCATAACATTATGGAATATATTTATTATTCTCCAAGAGGATATTGGAGGGGTAAAGCCGCAATCAGTAAATTCGCTAGCGCCGGAAAGGTGAACAATACTACATCAGCGGATTAGTTATCCAAACAGGCGATATGGCAAATTTATCTACCACCACCTAAACAAATTTATTTCTCGCATTTTGATGTCAGCGTCCATAATGAGGTTCATCAAACTGATATACTATTTCTGCCGCATGATGGTGTTTACATATACGCGCTAACTGTAGTTGATGTTGCGATTCGATAGAAACAAGCAGAACCTCTAAAGGCAAAATCATCAACAGTAGTGGCTTCTGCGTTTGAAAGGATTTATCGGCGGGGTTCTCTGCATTGACCAAATCTGTTATTACAAATTGATCCTGGCAAGGAATTTCAAGGAGTAGTGTTATAAGCATGAAGCATCATAATGTCACCATCAGACGAGGGCATACTGCACTACATCGCGATCAGGCAATTGTTGAACGAATTAATGGGACACGGATAACCGCGCTAAATAATGAGGGTACTCGAACAATGAACATGAAACCTAACAACGCGATTAAAAAAGTACATACCCGTAGAACCACAAAATGATTTTTTCAAAACAACCAATACTCAGCAATGTCACTGTCAGATATTTATATGAACCAGGAGAGCTTGAACGTGGCAACAAAAGAGCTACTGCTCCAACTTGGAGTGTCGCTGCACATACAATATCTAGCATAACACAATCCACGGGTAGACCGCCAGTCTATAGGTTGGATTCAACTGCTGCTCAGCTAGGATTTACTCGTGAACGATTACAGGTGATTCCTGAGGATATTCAATTACCGCCGCGTGGTCTTAACTAGCACCTCTTCGTCTGTTGCACTCACGACAAGTCAGCATCACATTATCCCTGTTATGACCAACACCGCTATTGTTTCTGTCTACGGTAAATTGGAAGGGGTGTTTATCCGACCAACACCAACTCATTATACAATTGCAACTCGCACAGTGATTATTCTGTTGTTGTTTGAGTGTGATTATAAATTCGGCATCAATGTCAAATTTTCTGTTATTTTTTTGTCCTGTTGCTTATAACCAGAGAGTTTTTTCTGATTATATCATCGCTGACAATCTCACTTATTGTAGTGTCATTATAGTCTTAAACAACTCTTCGAAGTTGATTTATTCTTCGTACTCTGGACACTGCAAGATAAACTAAATTCGACCACTCAATGCGATTATCTATGAACCAAACAACTGCATCGGATATAGTCAACCCCTGCGAAGAATGTATTGTCGCTGCGTATCCTAGATTCCATAGGGATTTTTCAGCGCGCAATGCTTCTTCGACAACACTGATATCAATCAACACAATATCATTTAACACTAAAATCTGTTTTTCTGTCCCTTACTATGTTAAGCTTTTAAGTATCTATTTCGGTATTCTGTCTTCGTGTATCCTTGGGTCTATAACAAAATGGCACTGGAAGTGTTCAAATATTTATTTATGCGTGTTAAACAACTTCATCTGAAGTGTATATATGACTATATTTCTACTTGCCACTATCAAATTGTTTGCTCTCCACGCTTCCCAAAAATCATTTAATGGGGTTCTAAAATTATTTCAAGCGTTTTGTAATCTGATTAGTTTTTTCAACTAGCGTAATTGTTTATCAAGTGATCTACGATCAGTACTAATTTCTACATAACAGTCTACAAAATTCTTCAGCCAATCATGTGGGGATTAACAGACAAATGGTGCTGGTTGACCATGATCGCCACACATTACCACTTTTGTATTCGCTAGCAATAACCAATTGAGAAACCTTTCTAATACATCTAATAATACTGTGCATATCTCATCCCAAATGAGAATTTCAGGAATATATTTCTCGCCCATTCCATCAGGAGTCCATTTGTCGCCTTTCCATCGAAGGAAACTGTGATAAGTGCAAGCATTAACCCCCGCTGTTTCATCTCTCTTGCTAGTCTGTGTGTTGGTTTTAACACAATCATGTTTGATTTCCCTCAAAATAATTCAATCGCACGAGTCGTCTTCTTTGACCCACCACAGCCGTTAAGTAACTGGTTTTATATCTAAATATTGGATCGGAATACGACGGTGCATTAGATAGTACTGATATGTGATTATTTTTCAAGTAATTGTTTTCAATCGTAACATTTGCTGACTTGGGGTAATCACACGGTATTTCCTTTTTAATTCTCCATGATCCCCAGCACTCTTCGGAATCTGTGAATTCGGCCACTGTTTCCTAATGTTTTACGTTTATATAAAATGAGTTAGTGGCGACTCTAACCGCGATGTCAGGAAATCTATTTATCATCGAAAGTAAATTAATAGAAGCATAAGCCAGCATAGACGACCTTAAGTGCGTATACTGAAGATTATATTCGTCGTTGTAAGTAACAATTGTGCCGAATTTTGTTCCATCGGACAAGAAAGCGTCGATACGATTGACATATATATATATCTCTAGATACTGCATCTGCGATTATAAAATCGTATTCAACATCATCTATAATTAATCACGAAGAATATCGTTTGCGGTCGCATTTTTTTTTTTCACCTTGGGTAAATTTACCAATTATTCTTCTACCAAGATCTTTTGCGTGTTTATTTATAAATTCATAGATTTCTTTGGACCATTTCAGGATATATTCTTCGTCGAGATCGGGAAATTTTATTTTATTTATGGTGATTATACTATGTAGACTATCGGATTGTTGTAACCATACTTCAGTTTGTTTTCGATATAATATAATTGCTTCACTGACAATCAGCGATATTAGTATTTTAGAATTAATCATATACCGTAATAAAACTATTGGCATCCAATGGTTTTCAGAGATGTGTCTACCAAACCAAACATAACAGCACGGATGAAATCCTTTAGCCAATTCAAATGATATCACACTAGCGAATCCGGTGAGATCAAAATCGGGCAGTGGTCCATTAATCGCAACACGGGTCATTTCATGTGTTGGATGTCCAGATCTTTTAAAGTACTCAGAGCATTCTGCGTACCCGAGAAAACTCCCTTGATAACACGCAATCATATCAACCGAAATAATACTTTTGGGGTCATATTTTGTATTCCATAATCCGCCATGGCCATAGTGAACGCAGCTTGACTTCATATCTGAGAGGAATTCTGCACGTGTTGGTTTCCATAGATTTATCCTTCTCGCGAAATAAGCTGCACCTGACTGAATTGCAAAACAGTTTGTTAGTAATTGTTCGTCTTGATCCGTTGAAAAATCACTAGCTAGTTTTTACATGTGGTTGTGGAGGGTTTCAGTACGGTATAATTCGCCATTGGGTCTTACAAATTGATCGAATGTACCCTCTTCGTCTTTAAAATTGTAAAGTAACCACAATGACACAGGATCGTTTTTACTTAACTCGTAAATAAAATAAAATAATTTCTCCTGGGGGAGGTTTCCTCTCAAGAAGTCAACGTGTAGATATGTTATGGTTCTATCCCACGGAAATATTGTTACCGCAGGTGTCCACGCGTGTTTATTATGGTCAATAATTTTGATTGGAGCTCCATTTGATTTATATTTCGATTCGTGTAATACCTTTCTGTTATCGTCATTACGGTTATTGGAAATCTTAATGATGTTTCTAATTTGGCTATATCTTGAATTGTTGCGCCGTTCTCCCTAACTGTTAATCCCCATTCGTTTATTGTTTTGTGTCTTAGATCCGTTAATTTGTTTCCACGCAATGCCTTAATTAAATGCTCTATTATTCGTTCTTATACACAATTTATCCTTGACAAATTCATGGGATTTAGTTTCTTAATACTCGGTTTATGATTTAACGGATAGATCCCATAAACAACCGCGGTCACGGGATAGGATCTCTCGTAATACGGTTTGTCAACTCCAGTCAGAATTCCTGGTTTGCAATCCTGACTCACAGTAACAGTTCTTTTATCGTTCAGGGTGGGTTCAAATTTGTCGCGTATAATCCAAT
Organism: Unio delphinus; assembly: GCA_029339505.1. NCBI lineage: Eukaryota > Metazoa > Mollusca > Bivalvia > Unionida > Unionidae > Unio > Unio delphinus. The sequence continues at coordinate 6,937,224 of JAQISU010000243.1, read as the reverse complement.
TTCCCGTTTCTGAGCGGATAATGAACTTCACTCTAACAAAATAATTTTTCTGGTCAAGATGCGAGATTATCACTGCTGCTCTTTCGTCGTTCATGGTAGCATCAACACTACCATCAATTCGAAATGTTGACCAATAGTGAGATGCTCCATCGCGCTTGAATTTATTAAAACCATCAAGGATTCTACATATCATGCTTCTATCACTTATTAGACTCTTTGGTACATCAGTGGAGACTCTATCGAGATTGAATTCAACATTTTTCCAAGGCGTAATTTTCGATAATCTCTCGTACTCCTACATATTATAATTAAAACAAGTATTTAAATAAAAAAAATTATTATATAATGAATCATTGCAAATGGCTTATGATAGGATCAGTAACCGCTTGTAACAAATCATGCAGAAATGAATTATGTGGATATCATTTACATAGCGTACGTCGTGGACGTTTTGTGCTTTTACCCTGAATACGATCTGGGGTAGGTGTGCGTGGTAAGTCGCAGTTCAATTGTGGTGGTAAGCGACACAGAGAGCTAAAGTGCTATTATGATAATAGAATCAATGATTCCGTTAAAAACTCCATTAAAGATTCCGTCAATGACTCTGACTCTGTCAAAAGACAAAATCATAAGAACACCTCAAGACTACATTGATAGATTTTCAAGTAATAATTAAACCAAATAATGAATTAGACAAATAATATTATAGTATATAAATGAGCCAAGAATTTAAACCACATCCCGTGATCATCGATTAAGAATCATCTCGTGATGGTATTTTCAGGCACCGCAGACCGAAGAAACCATAAGGGACGGGCAATAATCTTGGATATCTTATGTTTAGTGCTGGAGGGAAAGATATTACTGTCACAAACTCGTATACGAGTGTTTCCATGGATTGATAAAAGATGGATTTGTAATCAACCACATTGATTCCAATCCTAAGAACAATTCTTTATCGAATCTACAGTCTATTACTCAGAATGAAAACACCAAATGAGGAGGGACTGGAAAACACTAGAAAAATGCGAGACCTATAAAATCATTTTACTACAGAAAATAACGAAGAAAAAGTATTTCAATAAATGAATGAAGCTGTAGATCCTCAGTACGATATGCTGCAGAACAAATATATCAATCAACGATTTCAAAGCAAACCGGACATAGAATTCAATTTACATATGTCTGAATTCTGTTTTGTATTGTATATATGTAACACCAAGGGAATATCTCGTGGGGGCTTGTATATACGGTTTTGAAACAACGATAACTCTTTTGTTGTAGTCACGAATCTCAATGGGATTTTTTGATGACTCATGGTCTAACTGAATGAATTTTTTTTGTGTGGTTTATACACCATCCATTAAACTATTCACGTGATACACTTATATTATATTCAAAATTATATACCGGGATATCTCGAACATTAGCGTATTAGCGTCCCGGGGCCCATCGTTCGTATCTCGTGGCAGGCATTATTGTCCAAGGGACCGTTTTGGAAGGTTTTTCTATATAATAATTGGGGCTTTACGCCATTCGTAATTAAAATCTTGAAACCAAAATATGTCACACACCGTCACACAGAGAATGTGTTTTTGCATTCAACCAGGGGTGATTTCGTTGGGGGTATGGATGTTTCAGTTTGAATGTAGAACAGCCCCGTGTGTGTGTGGGCTGTGTGTCCGCCTATAATCCATTGTTACATGTTGTATTGTCTTGTGCTGTAATATTTGTATATATCATTGCAAATACCATATCATTTCATTGTAAATACCATTATGTAAATATATATATATGTAATGTGACGTCCATTCAACAAACATACCTTCTTGGGTTTCTAATTTGTTATTTGACGAGTTAGATTCCCTCTCGGAGACTATTCTTCGTGTTTCATGTATTTAATATTTCAATGTAAATACCATATGATTTCAACCACTCCTTATTGGATTTCGCTAAACTGTTTATCGTACAGGTTAGGCAATCTGATAGGATGTCGTCATTCATTGTATTTCATTAAATTGTTGTAGTATACAGGTTAGGTAATTTAATATATCATCATGTATGTGTGCCTTACATACCTTCTCCAAAAACAGAGGTAAAGGCTGTGTATATCCTATATATCAAATATATCAAATATGTATGTATCATACAAAAACGGGTCACAAATGACCGCACATTTTTTATTAGATATATAATATTTCATATAATAAATTTTGAAAATATGAATGTCATTATAATTGAGATTTCAAATTTGAAAAAATCAAGGAATACAATTATCACATAAATTGGATTGTAATCAGATTCTCTCTGAATTTCATGATCTTGATGTTAGCGCTCGGAATAATAGGTATGTCCTTGCCAAACAGCATCGGTTGATCAAACGAATTCAGCATGCGGTAAATGACTCGCTTGTATTCTTTAAGGACATCAAACAATTTATCCCGCTGTTCATTGCGGTCGAAAAGGTCAAAAAATATTTGGGCAAACAATATGCGATAAGACGCACAATTTACTCTAAAATCAAAACAATAAGAGCAGAAATCATCAGACAAAATGAAAATCCCCTTTTGGTCTCTGATACTCTAAACACAAACATGTACAATACCCATAGTATGAGTAATCCACAATTCTATAGACAGGTATGCTTATTCACGCAGAACATACCTTTCCAAGTATTGTGTTGCTTTTGCGTGGTGATAAATCACCAACGCGAAAATAATGAACACACTGTAGTGAAATTCAAAAGAATTTCTGGTGGATGGGAATTCGCGGATTTTATTTTTTTATTGTTTTTTGGTCATTTTTGTGGTGTTTTGGGTTATTTTTGTGGTGTTTTTGGTTAATCTGTCGATGAGATTTCATGAAAATCGAGGGTGAAAACCCCAGGAATTCATTTAGAGAAAATCGATTTTGATGAAATTTATATCCTTGTTAGGCAAATTTTGTGGTGTTTTTCTTCGTGATCGTCGAATCTTCGATGCTTATTTCATGATTTTGTACTATTTGTGGCTAATCCGTCGACATGATTTCATGAAAATCGATTTTCACTAAATGAATTCCTGGGGTATTGCCCTCGATTTTAACATGAAAAAAATGAAACGCGTAGCTATCTGTGAGTTTTCACTTACACTTTAGATTGTATATTATATTTATAATGGTAGGTGAAGCCGTAACAACTAGATCAGCACGCGAGAGATTTTTCTGCGATTAAGAAATTTATTCCTGTTCGTGATTCCGTTCGAAATATGATCCAAACGAGACAGGAATTTCAAAACTGTTTCACTACGGAAACAGAACAATTATTCAAACAAATAACCACTGCTACTAAGGAGGGTATTACTGCTACTGTACCAATACTTAAAAAATAGCAACGGAAACTGAAAAAACATTAGCGCTGATACAAAAAAAAAACTCCTGATCCAAAAAAAACCAGTAAAAAATAGTAGATGGATTACGTAATCGATTTAATGAGGAGGGGTTAGCAGCAATTGATAAAACTAATCCAGCAGAAATTCCTGCGCTTGTTGTTGCGAATTATGAAAACAGAATAAAAATATGTTGAAAACAGGACAACACACATATATTAAAAATATAGAACATTGGGCTGATGTGTTTTACAAATTCAAAACTAACACAAGTCGAATTGATCAAGACAATGCATCATACATTGGATATGTCAATGCGGTGGGTGTAGTGAATGATCAATATAAAGAACTGAAACTGCGAAACCGCAAAGATTGCAAAGAAAAAGACAGCAACCTTCAAAGAAAACATCTCTCTCACCTAGACGACAACCATCACCTGAAGATGATGATACGGGTTTGAAATCATTGAAGTCTGATAATAAGAAATCATTGTAAATGCCATCTGATCAAGATGAATCTAATGATGCACTTTTTAGACATTTACAAGATCAGGAAAAGGATACACAAGGTACAGCTGATTGTAGTAGTGGAAAGGGAATTTCTCAAAGTGGAGCCCCAAGGGGGATTTCAGGTAGTGGTCCAGTTCGTTGTCCTAATAGTATTCTCGGGGATATATCACGGTCAGAAATTCTAGTAGGAGGGAAACGAAATAACTCACGGGAAATAATTCATGAGGCAGCTGATATCTGCAGACGACTATTTGAGGATGACCGCACATTTTTTATTAGATATATAATATTTCATATAATAAATTTTGAAAATATGAATGTCATTATAATTGAGATTTCAAATTTGAAAAAATCAAGGAATACAATTATCACATAAATTGGATTGTAATCAGATTCTCTCTGAATTTCATGATCTTGATGTTAGCGCTCGGAATAATAGGTATGTCCTTGCCAAACAGCATCGGTTGATCAAACGAATTCAGCATGCGGTAAATGACACGCTTGTATTTTTTAAGGGCATCAAACAATTTATCCCGCTGTTCATTGCGGTCGAAAAGGTCAAAAAATATTTGGGCAAACAATATGCGATAAGACGCACAATTTACTCTAAAATCAAAACAATAAGAGCAGAAATCATCAGACAAAATGAAAATCCCCTTTTGGTCTCTGATACTCTAAACACAAACATGTACAATACCCATAGTATGAGTAATCCACAATTCTATAGACAGGTATGCTTATTCACGCAGAACATACCTTTCCAAGTATTGTGTTGCTTTTGCGTGGTGATAAATCACCAACGCGAAAATAATGAACACACTGTAGTGAAATTCAAAAGAATTTCTGGTGGATGGGAATTCGCGGATTTTATTTTTTTATTGTTTTTTGGTCATTTTTGTGGTGTTTTGGGTTATTTTTGTGGTGTTTTTGGTTAATCTGTCGATGAGATTTCATGAAAATCGAGGGTGAAAACCCCAGGAATTCATTTAGAGAAAATCGATTTTGATGAAATTTATATCCTTGTTAGGCAAATTTTGTGGTGTTTTTCTTCGTGATCGTCGAATCTTCGATGCTTATTTCATGATTTTGTACTATTTGTGGCTAATCCGTCGACATGATTTCATGAAAATCGATTTTCACTAAATGAATTCCTGGGGTATTGCCCTCGATTTTAACATGAAAAAAATGAAACGCGTAGCTATCTGTGAGTTTTCACTTACACTTTAGATTGTATATTATATTTATAATGGTAGGTGAAGCCGTAACAACTAGATCAGCACGCGAGAGATTTTTCTGCGATTAAGAAATTTATTCCTGTTCGTGATTCCGTTCGAAATATGATCCAAACGAGACAGGAATTTCAAAACTGTTTCACTACGGAAACAGAACAATTATTCAAACAAATAACCACTGCTACTAAGGAGGGTATTACTGCTACTGTACCAATACTTAAAAAATAGCAACGGAAACTGAAAAAACATTAGCGCTGATACAAAAAAAAAAACTCCTGATCCAAAAAAACCAGTAAAAAATAGTAGATGGATTACGTAATCGATTTAATGAGGAGGGGTTAGCAGCAATTGATAAAACTAATCCAGCAGAAATTCCTGCGCTTGTTGTTGAGAATTATGAAAACAGAATAAAAATATGTTGAAAACAGGACAACACACATATATTAAAAATATAGAACATTGGGCTGATGTGTTTTACAAATTCAAAACTAACACAAGTCGAATTGATCAAGACAATGCATCATACATTGGATATGTCAATGCGGTGGGTGTAGTGAATGATCAATATAAAGAACTGAAACTGCGAAACCGCAAAGATTGCAAAGAAAAAGACAGCAACCTTCAAAGAAAACATCTCTCTCACCTAGACGACAACCATCACCTGAAGATGATGATACGGGTTTGAAATCATTGAAGTCTGATAATAAGAAATCATTGTAAATGCCATCTGATCAAGATGAATCTAATGATGCACTTTTTAGACATTTACAAGATCAGGAAAAGGATACACAAGGTACAGCTGATTGTAGTAGTGGAAAGGGAATTTCTCAAAGTGGAGCCCCAAGGGGGATTTCAGGTAGTGGTCCAGTTCGTTGTCCTAATAGTATTCTCGGGGATATATCACGGTCAGAAATTCTAGTAGGAGGGAAACGAAATAACTCACGGGAAATAATTCATGAGGCAGCTGATATCTGCAGACGACTATTTGAGGGTGGTATCATGGATATTAGAGTATATCGAGAGTTTATTGATGAGCTAGCGGACGGTTACCACAGTGTCTAAAATCCAAAAGATTGGAAATCGTTTACGATGAAAATCGTTTGGATTTTTGCGATTAGAATAATGTCATTGAAATAAGATGATCATACACTACAACCACAATAAACCAACCATGACTTAAGTAGTAAACTCTCGATTACCTGTGCATAGAGCCTACTATAGAGATGGTCTCGGCAATACCATTGCAGGGTTATTCTCAAGAATGGCTCCAAAAATAGCACCAATCACGAAACAGTTATCAATGAAAGCTATTGATGCTATTCGTGATAAGGGTATTAACGCTGTTGGTGATGTTGCCTGGAAAGCATTTAAAGAAAAACTAGTAGCGATAGTTCGGCGAAGGGAGAAACCGGTCATAAAGTCACCAGTGACGAAGTCATTAGGACCACTAAGATCTACGGAAATTATGCCTGCAAGTATTAGCAAAATCATAAATAACGCAGTGGATCAAAAAATAGCATCACGGATAAATGATGGATATGACACTCAGGGAAATATTACTGCAAATATAATAGCGGGAAGTTGTTTGAAATCGCGAGCGAGATGGCGATTTAGATCAAGAGATATATAATAATATGTTCAAATCGGCTCCTGATACAGCGTTCGATTTAGATGCCCCAGTACCCAAGAATGATTCTGTACGCGATTATCAATTCTATTCATATCATGCAGTACAACCGGATCTTCGATCAAGAATCGAACTTCAAGCAAAAATTAATTTTCATGGGAAGAGTTGCCATATTATTTGATGGTCGAATTGTTTGTTTTTTTTTTTGTTGTTTTTTTTTTTGTTTTTTTATGGTCGACTTAGAGCGGGAAGAGACAGGATAGTTATGTTAAGATATCAATAATGATCTCCTCTTCCTGACTTCCTTCTCTCTTTTTGTTATTAATATATTTCTAAATTATTATTAAAGTGGTTGATTAAAACTTAAAGCTCTAACTGCGGGGCAAATCCGCACTTACAGTTAAACTTCAGTTAGGAAGAGAAAGGTATTCATGTATAATATCTTCGCGCGTCGAGTGGGATAGACTGTACAACCAGTACTATGAGTTTACTGTAAAACTACTATGAGTCATGTTAGTTTGGTCACCGATAAATGTATTGTACTGATGTTATTAAACTACCCAACATGGCTCTTCAGTTTGTATTTTCAAAGTAAAAATATATAATTGGTGTTATAAAACAAGCCAAGATGGCTATCCAGTTTGTATTGAAAAAAGATTTCACAAATCGTGATATTATGCATAGCTGACATTATGCGTATAAACTAGGTCAATTGGCTGCATGTGTAAGGTCTTGGCGTGAAAACGGTAAAGATTATAATGGTATGGTTTGCATTATTCTCATGTAAAGCTGTAAAGATAATAAATATATAGAACTGATGTTATAAAACTAGCAAAGATGGCTATCCAGTTTGTATTAACAAAATATTTTCCAAGTATAAATGATATTATGTGTAGAAACTGGGTCAGTTGATTAGGTGCGTGTGAGTGCTGTAAAGATTGTACAAATGTGGTTTGTATTGTTGACATAAATAGCTGTGAAGATTAGTGTAGATGTAAGTATGAATAGCTTAGAGGGCTATGCAGATCTAGTTATAATAATGTGTATTAGCTTGTAAAGAAAAACAAAACAGACTAGATTGGTGGTAACATTAGATTAGTCTATGGGTAATGTTTATTTATAGTACATTATGACTGGTGTTAGGTACAAATAACCTGTAGGGATATCTAGTCTCGGTTATAAAACAAATAATTTAATTGCTTGTACTAAGTTATTACTGTATGCCTATTCATCTTCTGGGTGCCATACAACGTTACCTTCCCTTGCGATTTGGAGCCCTTTTTCCTTTTGGGGATTGTTGGGACGGGGGTGGGGTGGGGGGTGAGCTGAAAAGTCCAGTCTAGCTTGAATGTTGTGTTTATAGTTAACTATGTTGTTGTTAACTGGTTGAAGGTGTTGGTTCTTCATTTTCATTGTTAGCATCAGTGCTAGTTTGAAGTTGGATTGGGGAATTAATTTGCTTCCTGGTTCATGGTATTGGCTCATACGCAAAGAGAGACGTTCTAGTTTGTTGTTGTGGTTTTTGGTTCATGAGTTCTGGAACCGTTCTAATAATTTCTTTGATTAACGTAGTCTTTGGCGTGTTTTCGTATTCGTTGTTAGCTTAAGATCTAGATTGTGGTTGATTTGGGGATCAATTGTTTGCTTGTTTTCCTTAGGTGTGGTGGCTTTCCTTTTGTTTCCTTTTCGTAACGGGGATGTTTTGATGAGGGTTAGATATCGAATTTTTGTTTTGTCTTTAAAGAGTGTGCATAAGTTTTCTTGGTACTGTTAAAGACAGTTTTTGGGGGGCAGTTCCACATGTTGTGACCTGTAATTTTGCATAAGATGCAGGGTGTGTGACGGTGACACCGATATTACCAGGTTGTAACTGTTAGTCCCATGCTTTTAATTAATTGTGGGACCTTCCCCGTCTCGCTGGAATCAATTTTCACTATTATGTTCCAATTTGAGAGAGCTGTGAAACCCTTATAGGTGTTCCTTCTGATCTCGTGTAGTTTAATCTGTAATCTTGTCTCGAAACCCATCTAACAAAGTTCTAGTGGTATCTCGTGAGGAAATGTACTGATATAAATATCAGCAAATCTCCTCTCAACATACATATTGATTGGAGGCGGTTCAGTAACACGGACCACCTGGTCACAGACGAGGATGTTTCCCCCAGTTAGTACTTTTTCATTTCCTTTTGGGAATAGTAAATAAATATCCTTCCCAGAGTTTTGAAAACTATCATGTTTTATTGTAGTCATCTAGCTGCAAGGCCTGCTAGAAGTTGGATTACAGACGGCCTGTTCTCTTGTCTAATTTGGGCTAGGACCAAGGCTTGGACCCATGCTGCCCTATGGGCTTTAAATAATTTGCCATTTTCCAGCTATTCATTAGTGGTAAAGAAGAATTGGGACAGAAGGTGTCCTGTATTGGAAATGGCAGTTGCATTTTATGAAACACTGTTATATTGAAAGGCACTTTAGCCCTCATAAGGACTTAGTAGAACGCGGGAAAAGTGTATAAACACTAATGCGGCGCGGTGAAACTAACACCTTGTTTGTGATGCTTGTATCGTAAAGTGTACAAGAAAAGTTTTACAAAGCGATTACCTCTCCTTTATCAGATTAGCTATATCAAACATAGATGCAGAAAAGACTGTAGGTTAAGATCTCAGAGCCTTGCATCCGTGGATTACCTTTCGACATCTTTGCTTCCGCTTGCTTGTTTCGGTGGCATTATACTGCCGTTTAAGTAACACAGAACTCAAAGTACAGACTAATGCAGTTGAATATCTGTATGATCCACCACTGGCGATGTCGGTACATCTACTGACTGATAAACTGATTTAGTCAGATCATAAGCGTATGCTTATTGGGAATCCGCCCTTAATCTGAATATCTCAGTTTGAATTGGGTGCGGTCTAATCTTTCTGAAACTTCCCTTGTTGTAATATATAAATTACTTGTTAGTCTCAGATGTTCGGTCCCCAAATCCCGACATAGCTTAATGGTTACGATTCCAACAGGTAGTTTCTTTGAATAGGATCTTTAGGCGTAACCTTACTTAATACAAAGACTCCACCAACTGTTTCCTCTGACGTGGCAGTAAGAGACGATCCAACATACATTCAAACACGCTTCCATAATCCATCTGCATAAGCGCAAAGGAAACAGCCAGGCATGCGACAATCACGGGGTATATCCTTATCTTAAATTGCAGGAAATGTACTCGCCATAATCCTACTGAACTGCATCTCTATGCCAAAACGACAGCTTGGTTTCCGGAAAGCACGTGGCACCATCGACATGTTTTTTTTTGTGCGAGGCAGCTACAAGAGAAATGTCAAGAGCAAAACACCGACCTTTGCTCAATCTACGTCGACATCACAAAGGCCTTTGATGCTGTCAGCAAGGGAGGCTCGTGGTAGGTATTAGCCAAGTACGGATGCCGAATACAATTTATATACATAGTGCAGCATTTTCACGATAGCATGACGTCAAGAGTCAAGGACAATGGAGAGACATCGGAGCCATTCCCAGAAACCAATGGCGTCAAGCAAGGTTGTGTTCTGGCACCTACGATGTTCAGTCTCTTGTTCTAGGCCATGTTGACTAATGCTTTCATAGACGGAGAGTGTAGAGTCGGCATGATATACCGTATAGTTGGAACACTTCGAGTCCAGAAGGCTTCAAACGAAATCAGTTGCATACTAGGCACCATCATGGATCTCTTATATCCTGATGACTGCGCCCTCAACAGAAGACGACCTGCAATTAAGCGTCGACAAGTTTTACAACTTTTGCATAAGCTTTTTGTATCACAATTAGTAACAAGAAAACTGAAGTCCTGCATCAGTTTGCCCCTGGAAAGCCCAATTTGAGCCCAACATCACCGCCAACGTCCAAAAACTCAACGTAATCAACGACTTCACCTACCTTGGCCGCACACCGTCACTATTGACGACGAGGTGAACCTTCACATTTCCAGAGCCAGCGCATCTTTCCGCAGATTGTATGCCAACGTCTGGAATAGCAGAGGAATTAGCATTCAGGCCAAATTAAAGATCTACAGGGCAGTTATGCTCCCCACTCTACTTTACGCATGGGAAACGTGGACGGTGTACCAACATAAGGCCAGAAAGCTTAACCGTTTTCACACCACAAGTATCAGGAACATCCTCAACATCAAGTGGCAGGACAAGGTTCCATACACAGGTACTCGCCCAAGCAGGGATGCGATGTATACGATCGCGATGTATACCTTTACGTATAGCTCTACTACTTCCAAAATGATGTATACGCCAAAGCATCTAGATAGTTTAGAAATATATTATTCCTAAACATCATTAAGTGCCAGCAACAGTAGATAATGTTGACGTTCAAGCATCGTATAAGCCATGTAAATTTTACCTGGATAAAGCGGGTCGTTTTTACTTTGGTAAGAATGAATCAAAGGATCTAAGGACGACCTCCATATGTCCATTAAATTTGAACATTTGACATAATAACGCAACCATTTTCGGAAAACAAAGTCAATAACTAACGTTCTAGCGAATGACTACAAATGTTTTGAATTCTGGTTACAGCATGGAAGTGGTGGTTGACGTTGAAAAGACTCATGATCCATAGCAATCTTGACCTATGCTTGCATTATTAGTTATGTGAAAGGAAAACTACGTTCAAATTGATTTAGAGTGATGGAACATATTTGTTATGATATACGACAAAGAAAGAGTTGATAATGCAAACGTTTTGCACACATTGTTCTGAGTCTGGTTTGTGGACATGGCAGATAGAAACAAAACAAAGAACCTAATATGTCCATACGTCTTGCTACTTCGTTTATATTCGAATGTCAGTTTCTCGATGTATACATGGATATATTATATTACATGGATTTCATTCATTAATGCAAAGTATCTTTGTAAAAAGAAGATATTTACTAGCATCCATTTAATAACACTAGGCGTAAATCTGTAACATCATCACATCAGATAAACGATACAATGAGAAACTCAAATTCAAATTAGAAACCAACAACATTTATAACGCATTGTTTTTGTTATTCAGATACGTTTACAAGATATGAACATATATTACAGTCGGGAATACATTTATTATTGTCCCTTTTCTGGAAGAAAATACAAAAAAAACTAAAGGAAAGCTTTTATAAATTGAGCAGTTTTCTTATGGATACAACATACATTAATGAAACAGAAACAGACAGCTGATTGTAAAGATAAATATATAAAAACATATACATGATTGGGTTCGGCTTTTGTATGTATTGGAGCTGACCATATTTATAAAGGGTGATTGTGATACTTTGTTGTAAAGAAAATTATGCTAACGCTCTACACTTTGTAGAATGTATACAACTATGCGCATAGCTATCTCTCTCTCTCTCTCTCTCTCTCTCTCTCTCTCTCTCTCTCTCTCTCTCTCTCTCTCTCCATCGATCGATCTACCTATCTACCTACCTATTCATCCATCCATTCATCCATCCATCCATCAATCCATCCATCCATCCACATATTTATATATATATATATATATATATATATATATATATATATATATATATATATATATATCCACATATATATTAATTAAATGAAACAGACATATGTAGATCAATATGGCATGTATGCGTCCATATTTACTAAACGTCATTTCCAGTAAATGTACAATGTGATTTAGCTGGTCCTGACTCTGTACCAGATAAGCAATGCCAGCTACAGGTATAAAGTATGACACATGTTAAGGATAAAATACATGTATTTATTTATTTCGTATTGAGACTAAAGGTGACGCTTTTTTGTGGCTCTAGGTATTGTCACATAATTGTATAAACCCTTATATTTGTTAAATACATCTACTCAAGTTTTGTTTGTGTATATTGTGTTGTATTTCGAAATAGTGAGTTCTATCCATCCTATGCCGCACATGAGATACTAGACTGTAAAAATAAGTTGTATACCTGTCCTATTTGGATTTACATAATTGCACTGAGTGAATTCAGTGTAGTTACACTGTTGCAAAATGAAAATGGAAAATATAAAACTTTAAAGTAATAGAAACACATATACGTGATATATACGAGATGGGAACACATAAGTGATTATAAAATACCAATGGAGAAGTTAATGCATCAAGCATTACGATGTTATAATTCTAATATGTCCAGTTTTTTTATTAACGTAGAGATGACATTAGTATAAAAGAGAACTTTAATCAGTAGGTACGTGATGGATGCAAATATTATAAAGTTTGAAAACTGTAACAAAATTAAAGTTTATAATTTAAGATTAGCGTTATTTGTTATGAATGTCTTGATTTGGGAAGAGAGCGTCGTTTAAACGCATCATTTGCAAGATAATCTGCTAGATTTGTGTAAAGGTTTAAGCACCTGCATAAATAGCCCTGTACTGATTGCGTACTGTCTGGCTTTTGTTTAGGTTTGGTGAATTACAAACTGATGCATTCTCCACTTCTTGTCTTATATAATTTGCTTTCTGCCAAATAGATGGAAAACTTATATCTTCAAATAGGGATGGTATTCTAACGACATAATGTGCTATGAGAAAAGAAAAAGGATAGCTCTAACCTATATAACACTAACTGTAATAAACTGGATGTCCATATAGAAATAGTTACTAAACGTTTCAAGGGGATGTGGAATAATCCCCAGTATATAACACAAAATCAGATTATGTAAGGTCATGTATAATACTGATAGCTGATAGTGAACTGTCCCTAAACCTATTGTTTTGCCATGTCAGTTCATAATAAGACTGCCTGTTTCATAAAATAATATAAATAATAATAATAAAAAATATGACATAAAAGATGATCAAACAATATATTTTTTATCTTAACACCAACTATTTCTGCCTTTTTTAATATGTATGTAGTGAAATTATCGCATAACGTGGCATTGTACGTATGCGCTGATGAGGGGAATATTGTAAAATGTAATCATATATGAGCTTTATACATTTCATTGGTGTATCTATCTCACAAGAAATTTGCATAGGTAATACGATTATTTAAATGCTATCATCTCCATATTGATATTAATCAAACTCGGATGGGGAATCATGTATGTTCTCGTCCAGATGGTTTTCTCTTTTAAATAACACTCAGAAGAATTCCTTGAAGTAACATTGTCAAGTTAGCTCTAGCACATAATGCACGAGGCCATATATGTAGAATTAAAAGATGCTACTAAAAGTTACCACGATAAGTGATACTATATAAAAAGAGACATGCAACACAAATTTGTCTATATAAGCCAGACTCAGTCCTTACTTACAATTGGGGGAGAACTGTAGGACGCAGTATTGATGCTAAGATACCCAGAACAAGAACAACGTGTAGTGTACTAACTTTGCTCGCCACATAGCTTAAAGGATGCAGGCTCCTTACCAGAAAACAATGCTATGAATGTAACATATTGATATTTTCAGAAACATATATATCGCAATTATTGTCACAAATTGTACCGTTTTTGCGTATGTCTTTAATACTTGTGTTTCGTAATTAAAACTGCAGCACCATCCTTCTCCACCCTGTTGTGTGTGATAATAAGATCGTATCAATTTATTATTGCCTTCTCGGTGGACAATTAAAATGTAAATTGCTGGAAGCCCTTAGAAAGCAATCCCAACGATCTAGGCGTATACATAAATAACAATCTAATACAACATATCTCATTTATGCAATAATTGCATCGACCCGATATCTACATTGCAATTTCTTTCGAACAAATACAAACAATGTCCTATTCATATTTGTCTATTACAATTTCATCTTGCGAAATTAAATGTCTTAAGTCAAAGTGTTTCATTTCAGGGATGTCTCTGCTATTCATATATCTATCACTGATAGACTTTTGTTTCTCACTGGTAGTTCTGGTACCCTTGATTACATGCTATCCTGGCACTTCCGGATCCGTCCGTCCGATACATACGGTACGCTAATACGTGCTTCGTCCAGTACTGCACCTACATTAAATGCCTACCACGTGCTCTCCACATCCCGTCTTTCGTCTCAGATCCTCAGATAGCGACTCTAACACCCACCTAGAACTTCACTAGACTTTCTTCCTGCCGTTTAACTACTCGATTGGCGACAAACAGATTAACAATGTTAAGTCAATCAATACATTACGTTCGGTGTATTTTTAAATCCTAGATACTCAACGTTTTGAAAATGGGTATGGACTACACTATGACAAGTTACGTGAATCAACCGATAAACTTAGGATAAATAATGAGATTGTTCACTTTATTTTCCATTTTCGGCTTTTAAGTTCGAACACTATCTTTTGCTGACTTGAAGAAACATTATACTTGATTGCATCGTTTACAAAATTTATCTTGAAGTAATATAAAATAGAATATGTAAACTTGATCAAAAGGTCGCAGTTAAACGCTTTGAAAAATAAATGGTCGTCCAAACCTATATCGAAAGAGGGATGATTTACCTTACAATATAGTTAACAACATCTGCTAACATTACCAGGTGCATTGTTTTGACATTGACACCTGTAATGTATTTTCAATACTGTTCAAATAATATGCATACAAGATGTGAAATGCGAACTTCTTTGCTTAATTGAATAATAATTACTTTGCGCATATTGCCATGCACGACTAGGTATTTTGCACGCTCGTGCATGCTACTTAATTGGAGCGATTATTCGTTATTAGCATGACATCGCAATAAGACTTAGGAGGCATAAGCGCAGGGAATGTCCCTGTATATCCACTTCCGTTGAAGCTCATCACGATCTATTCTAGCAACACTAGTTTCCTTATATCATTTATTTAAATTATATGCCCAGTTTCGTATTCGTACCGGGCTCTGTCCCTAACCTACCGAAAATGTAATGGTTCCATTCGATTCGAATACTCCTGAGTGAATTTTCCAACTATGTAATTGTTTACTAATGTTTGTGTACAATGCGTACGTTTAGTTCACTAAAGGATATATATACATAGTTTTGGCTCAGAGAGAGAGAGAGAGAGAGAGAGAGAGAGAGAGAGAGAGAGAGAGAGAGAGAGAGAGAGAGAGAATTCAAGCTAGACTTTCCCGGAATTGCTCTTTTTCTGTGCAAATTAGCTTTATCACTCATAAGGAAATGGCTGTGCTTATAATAAGAATTATATCTAATAAGACTTCACAGCAACTATAAAAGTAGTAATAGTAGTTGTTTCTTTTGAACTCTAGACAATATATGTGAATTAAAAGTTAAATCCCCGTGATTTCTGATTTTTTTTTAACACCACTATGAATGTTGAACATATTCAACTCACTCTTCTACCCCAGTTCCAAGGCCTGACTTAAAATTCAAACAAGTCTGGCAAATGTCAATACTCCCACAAAGATAGATATATAGATATTCCTAAAGCGTGTGAGATGGTATCACACTGAGGTCACACTGTTGTTTTGTTTACATTTTTTATCACCAACAGACACACACGTATTACTGGCGTGAATTGAATATGTAGCTGGCAATGAAAGATCAGTTTTATTACCTACATTAGCCATCATAAATACAATACAATTTCGTTTAATTTCGATGTTTGAGCTCGGATATTACAAATACACTGACATTATTGTCACGATCTCAGGATGTCTCATACATGTGGGGATACAATTGATTGGGCACACCATGGCTTTAGAATGCTTCAATCATTACATCTTCCTGCCTCTTGTCATTAAAAAGTTACATTTTATTTGCGACTCTGTATTGGGATTCAAGACAATTTAAATTCACGGAGAGTAATGTTTTGGATGTATAAAGTGAAACCTCTGTTGATTCTAATGTCAGTTTTCTTATAGAAAACAGTGGTATGTAACTTATTCTTTCTTAGCATAGTATGCTATAATTCATTCATATGGTTAAGTCTTCCATTTATTTATTCATTCATTCATTCATTTAATATATCTTTATTCTTGCTGTTTGTCCTAACCCTATAAAATAAAATGTTGTAGCCCTGTGGTTGGCTGGTCAGACGTACGACCAAATGGTTGCGGATTGCAGCTCTAGCTTTTAGATTTGCCCTGGTCCGTATTGTGGTGTGAACTTAAGTAAGATATTTTACTCCAATGGCCTCTACTGTATATAACCTATTCACGTTTATGTGCCATAAAGCACCAAATGAACTAAATCAATATTTTATAGCACTGGTGTGGCATTATCTCTAGTACCCGTTTTTCAGTTATCATTGCTATAAACCATCATTTATCATATAATCAAATCCGAGTCATCAGTGCATCACTAGTTCTTCTTAAAGCCTGTATTATGGTTTTGGACTTTACGACAACTCGATCAAATAGTTATATTATATTGGTCTTAAACAATAAAACTACCACAGGTTACCTCTTGCTAAGGCTCTTCTTTTTAATGTGGAAATGGTTTGCAATTAAGTGTTGGTAGACACAGACAACTATCCTACACCTAAGATAAAAATATAGAATAATACAGTTTAAAATCGAGAAAAATACGGTTTTCAAGGAAAATATATTATCCCTTCAACGACACCCATCGTTCAACTGACCAGTCATAAGAATAGTTGTGCACGCTGAGATTCGTAAATTGGTTAGTACATATTCGGAAGTGTATATATATATTTTTGTAGAATAAACAGAGCTGTATCCTCTTTTCCCAAACAGGTAGGGAAATTTGAGCAATGTAGTGACACAAAAAATAACAAGTCTGTATGAAAACGCAACATTTCTTCTGCAACGCAACAACATGAAGTAACATATTTAGTGCTATCTGTCCTGTGTGCATCTAGCGTTACCTTTGCGGCACCAAAACAGATATATGAATGCATTTGTATTAAAAGTGTTAGTGATCAAATGAAACAATAATAATGATAATAACAATAATATTAATAAATGTTGCAAAATAACTACTCGCAATAGTTCAAGTTTACTGAAGGTCAGTTTGTATTTGTCTCAATTGACATTTCAAAGGACTATAGTGAGATCACGTTTTGTGATAGCTTTACTTATAATGTGGCTCTTTTAGTACTCGTTCGTGTGGATTGGTTTATATGCAGTGGACACTCTCTTTATTTGCAAGATATATGTAATGCTTTGGAAACTTTTATGCATGTGTATTTAGTAATCTGAGATAGGAATAATTCTTCATATCAGGCATTTGAATCTTGTATCGCATGGTGTGAATGACTATTATTCGGCTCGAAAATGCTTATTCTTGAATTATACAAGGCTTACCCGTTAATCATACAATTGCAAAACAAGCAGATTAGCAAAATCTATGCACTTGTGAAATCGAATTTGTTCTGTTCGGTCATAAGATGATTCGAGAGAAAAATAATTTGAAGGTAAACGCACTTAAAAATATTTCAATTATAAACGACTGATGTCTTAAGATTTGTGGCGAGACACTCACAAGTTTGATTTCCTCGATATGAAACACCTTACATGTAACAATATATATATATAGTTTTCTCTGCTAAAACATTCACCTTTATAGGCTAGTTCTAAACGGATATATTGATATTAATATACTGAAATGCTGTCATATTATAATTGATTTTTGATTGAGAAATTACTAAACCATTATAAAATAATAACCTGGATTGTAGAAAATAGCCTTTTATATTCAGAAACCCATGCAAATTTACTGAAGAATTACTCTTACCTGCATTGTAAGACTACGTTTTACCAGTTTCTGTTAGAAATTGAGGGTGATTACGCAGATGTTTGTTAGGTGAATCGTCATACTAGTGAACACTTGATCATTCTTATATTTTCAATGAAAGTATTGGTATTTATTTCAAACGTTTATCCTGTGTGAATATATAGACAATTTAATTTTTCCTATGTTAACATACAATATATTTCATCGAGCGGTACCAACACGTGATATAATAAGTAGTGTGGATT
The DNA here is from genome assembly GCA_029339505.1 of Unio delphinus. Taxonomy (NCBI): domain Eukaryota; kingdom Metazoa; phylum Mollusca; class Bivalvia; order Unionida; family Unionidae; genus Unio; species Unio delphinus. Next base: position 6,918,576 of record JAQISU010000243.1, on the reverse strand, counting down.
CCACGAATTAAAATACATCGTTGTTGGTACAAAGATATGAATGATGTCCGTCATTAACGTATGAAAAGCACAGGTTATATTTATTATATACCAAAGTTGCTATAGAATCGAAATCTAGAAGATTAATATCACTCCTATGCACAGACACTCATTCTCACACCCTTTACCTTAATTGACCACACATTCAAGGCTGAGCATAAACATATACGTGGCTTAAGAAAGTTGTAGTTGACTTGATTGTCGCAGTAAATAAAGCATATCCTGATGTAAACTATTTGACTCTATCTGAAAACAATGCGCATCCAATTCAGCAACATTGTTGTTTATGGTTTATCGTTGCTGCAATGGAATTAACCGCACATAACTGTTGAGAGACGCGAAATATTTCTAGTCAAGTTTCTTTATCAAAACATAGTTTATATGTCTGAAATGCAATGACATTTATATGTAATTATTTTTTAGCTTACCATTTATTCGTTTGCTTGTTGTTGCAAGTACGACCCTTTTAGGAACAAAGAATCATGTATCGCATGGCATGATATGCAATTGTTTTGTTTTTCCAACTTGTGAATGTAGTGACAAAATACGAAAACTAAAGAGCCAAAACGTATTTATATTTCCTATATTTATTCATTAAATCCAAAAGGTACACAAACCTTTAATATGTCCTTGATACCATCCTGAATTGAAATCACGACAAAATCTTTAATCTGAGAATGATAAAGCTTCAATCCATATTATTCTGGTTTACATCTGTATTAGGTTTTAATACTGACATTCTGGTTTACATCTGTATTAAGGTTTTTATCCTGATATTCTGGCTTACATCTGTATTAGTTTTTATCCTAATATTCTGGCTTACATCTGTATTAGTTTTTATCCTTATATTCTGGTTTAATCTATATTAGGTTTTAATACTGATATTCTGGTTTAATCTGTGTTAGGTTTTAATACTGATATTCTGGTTTAATCTGTATTAGGATTTAATACTGATATTCTGGTTTATATCTGTGTTAGTTTTTAATCCTGATATTCTGGGGTTTACATCTGTATTAGGTTTTAATCCTGATATTCTGGTTCAATCTGTATTAGGTTTTAATCCTGATATTCTGTTCAATTTGTGCAGCACATTGTGTTTAGTTCAGTTATATTTAAGTGTAATTTACATTATGTAATTATGTTTGTCATATTGATATCATTTCTGTTTCTATCTTACTTAAATTTGTCCCTTCAGACGTTTTAATATCTGTATTCATTTTTCAAAGTTAATGAGCACACAAAATTCTTACATATGGCGGCATTCGATATCTGCAATAGTGTCCTATATTGATCATACTTACATTCATTCTGCAATATTCCAATACAACATTAATTGTGTATTTATTTAACCGCTATATTTAATGTATATAGCTACTGCGTCTTTTTGAATATTGTATTAAGAGCTTTTCAAACTAATGGACAAATCAGGACCACGCAGATGACTCAGTCTTCAATCAATTATCATATCTGTTTCTTTTGTTCTACTTTAATTGATGCTGCAGCCTTCATAACATACACTACTAATAAGTATACAGCTGCTGTTACTACTGCTGTTACTAATACTACTACTACCACTACTACTAATATTAATAATAATAGAACACTTAACGTTTTAAGGTATGTTTTGTTTTTAATTGTCTTTGTTTAGTTTCAAATTATAATATAATTTAATAGCCATACTCTTATACAGATAAGTAAACGTTTGCAACAGTTTTAATTAGTACCACACATAGCTCAATGAAACTAAAAAATCCAAGAAACAATTATTTTTGTTTCCTCACTTTAATTGATATAAACGTAATAAGTATTATCGGAGTCTTTGGGAGATTAGATCTGTATACGTAATTGCAGACAGAAAAGCAAGTATTACAATTTCTTAATTGTTTTGCCGCTTGAGCTCGACATCATATTGTATACAAGAACTAGGTTGGTTGGTACATAAATCATCTTACATGGATCAATGTTATTCCTTGGCGGAATAACAAATACATTTGTATGCTGATAATTGAGTCCCAGAGTGAGTCAGAAAGGTTATGCAGTTTGTATTGAGAAAATCAGCAACGCAATCATAATAACACATAAACATAAAATGCCCAATGTTGACGACTAAACTTTACAAATAATGTGTCTTTGTGCTTAGATTAGTTGTTGGAACGTCTAGCTGAAAACTAAATTCATATTTCTGTAAACTGACTCGACCACTGATTAGTTATTAGATGGTTTACTCCTTTATTATTACTAACTGCATATTGCTCTCTTTAGCGCTAAAATGTACCAATTACTGGTCAACACTTGAAATCATACGGTCTGCTATAACAGATTCCTTATAGCCATACGTTTTATTTTGTCTTGGAAAACAAAAAACAAAACAAACAAGAAATGTGTGTTGTTAATTGTCATGTTGCGCTAATAGCCAGTATCGTGGAGTACACACATGCATTGGATTTTCATTCGAAAGATACTTTATATGTTTGGTTGCGCGAAACTTCCTTACAAATTGTTTTTAATTTACCACTTGATTCAATAAATAAATAAACATATCGATCGTGTATAAAACATTATTTGCTTCATATCTTACTTTAATTTATTTGATCATATAATCTGTAATATTACAATCGGTAGGTTAAGTGACATGTAATTTTGCCTTGCTTTTCAGATAAAGCATGATGTCCGAATCCAGATCTTGTATGTTTCTACTTTTGAGTGCAGTCGCTGGATTGTTATTAGGTAGGCAATATTACATATGTACTATGTAATACTTTGTAATTATATATATATATATATATATATATATATATATATATATATATATATATATATATATATATATATATATATAATTTACTTGATTTCGGGAGGGCATGCCATTTTCTCCTCACTCTCGCAGCTTAATTTGTAAAAAGGAAGCAGAGATAGTCAACGCAAAACATTATTTGTTATATGCTGATTGTTTTCTCCGTTAACTTTTACTTGTCAGAATCGTTCAGTACTGTACGATATTGCACTTACCTTTGCTCTCTATTTCAATCAGGTGTGCCCAGTAATATATTAGGATGTACGTTGTCAACAATTCATGTACACTCACGTAGCAGGAGCTTAACGCTTTGGCTGATTTAATTTTGTTCTGATGTAGCTAAAGCAGATTGTTGTGGACTGCCACATGCTAGCTGCTTTACCATATTTCAATTTAAGTTTTTTAATCATTTCTTTTGTTTAAAGGCTAGCGAATGACGCCAGATTTCAAAACGTGGCTGGGTCCCTACATATAACATGCAAGAAACAAGACATACACTGTCTTCTTTAGCTGGTAATAAGAATGACAAAAGTATGCTTACGGTTTTAAATCTTGCATTTGCTCTACTTAACATTCTACGTCCTGCAGATCCGAAAAACACAAGCCATGTCATGGGTTCTCAAGCTTGAGTACACATTTCTAAATTGTATTACATTCCAAGTGCAATTACATCTTCCTTACTGCATTCAAAATGAAATAAGCATTTTATTTCATTGCGTATAAAATTGATAGTTGCAATTGAAAGTATTTCTATTATTCCCCAATAATTATTTCAAGTAATGACAGAACGGAAACACACTTGGAATGTCAACACACTGCTCACTAGATGCTGAAATACGATTTACCTCATAGGGAATTGGCAGATAAAAATCCAGTCTATAATCACAACCTTTCGAGAAATTGACAAAAAATACCAAAGTCTATTCATTCCAGATCAAATGGAAAAGTTTTTATCATGTGCATTCATTTACAATATGACTCCAGATTTTATTTTTAAGTAGAGCAAAAAGCTACGTTCGTTTGAAAGTTATCTCTAGTATACGACGTTGTTAAAATGTATCGGGTTGGAGTTATGTGCGCATTAAAAATGTATTGTTGTGTAACAATGAATCTGCCTCTTTGCATTTAGTTATACGGCATACATTATGTTACCGTGTTCCCTGTAGAATAATTTGGTTATGTAATCAATCCTTATATATAATAAGAAAAGTAGCACATATTAAAAAGGTTACTGATTTTGTATGGAAAATAATAAACACCTTTTGTCGGATGTATGTACTGCACTCACAAGGTCGTGCAATATTTCTCTCCGAAAAGCTCCTTCATATTTTCCTATAACCATGCCGTAACATACATGTAGTAATGAAACAAGTGCCATTGCAAATACATAATCACTAGATCCATTGAAAAGCATTTAATTGTGGACGAAAGCACATGTGTAATTCTTACGACCATATATTCAGTCGATGGCAATATATTCGCCTTACTGTCCATTTATCAAAGAAAACACACACATGCAGAATATAATTTAAGTCCGACAAATATTAGTATCACATTAATATCAAAGAAAGAAACTGTAAATGTTAATTAATCAAACAAACACAAGAATTATTTAGTTTTCACAATTTGTTATTTCGTCATTCCTCATTTTCTAGGAGGTCTCTTTCCTTCACCAAAGTTATCTTCTCATCCTTTCCACGGCATATACAGTCTACGTTATTGACTGGTGCTGTGCAATATAGGTTCTTATTACTGTTAAGCCATCATTTGGTCAACACGTCGATTTCGGCTGAGTTCTTTGTAAGACTGCCAAGATATTTGAACTTCGAACGCTAATCACTCTTAGGATTAATTCGCTTGCGTGTCATTTTTATTCCGCAATTGTACCTCATTTAATAGTTAGAATCACCTATTTACCAATGCCTAATTCCATCTGAATGTCATATCTCACAATATGTTGTTCTTATACAAATGAATCTATCTCAAATTTAGTTTGCCTGTTTAGTTTCGAGTCATCGTTCAGCAGTAAGTATTTATATTTCTTCTGAATCCTTCTTAGAAAGATGACTTGTGCAGTCGTAACAATGTTTCAAGTGTGTCCATACATTTAATAAACGCATAAGTACGACAATCTGCTTAAAAGATACGTTATTTAGGTCCTGCAAATACGCAGTATCTTGCCCTGGGTAGTATTTTACATCCTTAAAAGATTCTCGGTATGTCCATGTTAAGCCGAAACCTTATATTATTCACGACGCTCAATCTGTTCGTTAGTCTATTTGTGAACGCTTCACGCAAACCATGGTCATTGTGTTTTCACCCTAATACTGACTGGACACCTTTTGTGTTTAGTTTGGCAAACATAGTTTGTTGAAAACTCGTCTGGTACTTTGCAAGTTCATTGATGACCATTTCAGTATAATCTTTGCTGTTCATTTCTTTGCCGGCATATTCTTTTATATGTCTGATTTCTTATTCTGCCTCATATCAAAAGTAATATGGCGATAGGTGGACACTGCTATTCTATACACAGCCTCTTATGCTAGACCTTTTCCGTTATAATGCACGCCTACTTTCATAATGCAGTGTTGCACAAATAATGAATAATCTCTACGTATATTATTAATATTATCATCATTATTGTTATTATTTTCAGTAGCAGTTGTATTATGATATATGGAGGACAAGCGTCGAATTAAGTATGCTTATTATATATTATGTACTCCTTAGTTTCATGTGCAGTAACTACTTTGAAATATGTGTGCCCAGGAGATTCTGTTCAAGTTTTTCAAAGCATTCACTTCGATCATTGCAATGCAAATGTCCAACTTGCTAGGAATCCTAGAAATATACAGACTGCGGTGTGGTCAATTCAGAATTGCATCCGAAATGAACGTCTTCTACCGGATTACCAAGGAAGGTTGATCTTGGACCAAAATGGAACTATAACGCTATACAACTTTGATCAATTCGACCAGGCAATATATGTCGCTATCTATAAAATGTATCATTTAGAAATGGAAACCGAAGTACAACTATCTTTAATGGGTGAGTATTCAATGATATTCGACCACTCCTATCATAATTCACAACGTCATTAATAAATAAGGTCAATTCACATTGTTCGTTCTAATGTTATAATTTGCTTGTTTTATGAATGTGTTAATATAAGTCGTTTACTCTAAAATTGATCCAATACCAAAGATAGCAGAAATAAAACTATCTTTAATGGGTGAGTATTCAATGATATTCGACTAGTCGCATCGTATTTCACAACGTCAGGAATGAATCAATTCAATTATTGTTGTTCGTTCCAAGGACATATTTTTACAATGTGTTTGTTTTACTGATGTGCTAATGGGAGTAATAACGTGGTAAGCAACCTAGCATGACTTGATTTTTAGACATATTCACAGTTATTGAGCTAAAGACCCTACGAATGATAGAATAGCGTTAATATCGGTCAAATAAATGTTACGTACACACACATATAAATACAATTATACCAAGAAACGCAACACAAATATACGCCAGCAATGCCTTGTGATCTGGTTGTATAAGATATTACACACAAACTCTGAATAAGTGACTCGTCAGTAAAATAAATTTCTTGCTGTGTGTACGTTCACACGGGTGAGTTACGTTCCATACATTCATGGACACACTTTGGATCATTTTGGCTGGGACCCAAGGGTCGCGATGTGAGCACGGCATTTGGGAATAAACTTTAAAAAAACATTTATACGATATTGAATTTAAATTTGCATTCCTTTGCTTTCAAATGACATTTTCTCTATAATAATATTTTTAAAAATCAGGTACGCGCAAGGCCCATTTATTTACGCATTAATGCATTGAATAAATATTGCTTTGCCGGCCGGCCCTGCATATATTTTCACAAAAAAATAATTCAAATGATATCCTGTCCCGACCACACTGTGATTTGTATTACGGCCTTACATGCATAATATCGTGTAGAATTTTGCCAGCACGCTATAAATGAAAACGAAACGTTTCGCATAATACGTGCTAAAATGTATTCATGTCTTAATAACACTCACAACTTTTCAATATTGTTGAGAAGACACCAAGCACCGTCTTCTAGGAAATGGGTACTTCAAGATATTTAATTGCATTACATGTATTTTTAGCATGGGTATAATATATTCAAACTTACCTACACAATGAGCCTGTGCCGTTTATTCAATTTCGTTAGAGTTGTTAATACTCGTTTTATTATATGAATGATTATAAAACAATCTTTGTCATACACAAAATTATATCAAAAAACCAAATAGTTCAACATACAATTGTAATATGTTAGTAACAGTAAAATATGAAGCTTTCCCAATCAACGGGAGATGTAAATAGTGTATGTTCATGAAAAGATGTTGAAAATAAGGGGCGGTATTTACATTTGATAAAAATTCTCTAGGTGATGGCATAAACGTTATAGTTTAAAATAAAGATTTTCTTCTTTCAGGAAATCTAAAATACAAGTGATATGTATAATATCAAAACGTTCTTTCATGTCATGTACATTATAATACTTATCACGCGTAGGCTGCAGATCAGAACACTCTGTCATAAAGTGAATGATTCATTACAAGAAACGCACTTTGGTGGATTTTTTGCCATTTAGTATGTGGGACTGGGTTGTGTATGTATAACCAATTCTGATTCTTGAATTGACCACTTTCTCCCTACGGATGGTTCTGTAGGAAGGAATCCATTCTCCCAGGGTTGGTTTGATGGTATGAAGTTTGTTATTCACTGCATCATCCCTAATGCCTGTCACTTCTGGCGTAGGTACGTTTTGATATGAGGTTTAAAATCAGTAAACGGTAATTTAAAATCAGATGGTTCTTAGGAATGATCCGTTTAAGCAGCGCGATCTTCTTCTTATATACCTTTAATACCATTATGGCTAGGTAACAAACAGTATTCTATATTGTATGAGGTACTAAACTCAGTATTGTTAACGAGGAGATCGACTAATAATGGGTTCTCCAGTTTTCTCTTGTGTATTGACTGAAGCACTGATACTGAGTCACAGACGATCGTGCTGTTTAAAATACGTTTCAGATACATTTCAGAGCAAAGTATATTGCTCTGATTTCAGCTGGAAACATGGACGCATCGGTTGGCAAACAAACTTTGGTTATGTGTTTGCCACTAATGACGGCTGCAGCAGCCTTTCCTTCATCCTTTGATAAGAGTTATGGAAGATGAAAGGGTGTATCTCAGATTTTTTCACATCGTGTAACGTAAAAACAAGTGTGGGTTGTTTAAGGAGCCAATGTGGTGTTTCCGAGACAAACGTTTTCTGAACTGTAGAGAGATTAATTTTCATACTGTCAAGGCTGGATGAAATTTTGATGCCAAATGAATGTATGGCATTTGGTTTGGTTTGGTATAACGTTTTATATTTTGGTTGACAATCAGTCGAAAATGCAGGGTTCAGAGGGTTTGATCCGTACTGTGCAGAAAGCATTTCTCTACGATATGATAAAGCTGGTTCATTCGCTTCCGCGAGACGGCTTTCACATAGAGATGTTTTAAAAGCTCCCAGAGCGAGTCTTATTCCCTAATGATGAATTGGGGCAAGCATTTTCAACTATGACTTCCTACCTGAACCATAAACAAGGCATCCATAGTCTAGTTTTGAGCGGATTAATGTTGTATGCAAATTGAGGATGGCTTTTTTATCAGCACCCCAGACATTTTCTAAACCTTTCAAGCATTTAGCTTTCAAATTCTTGAAGTGTGGAATAAAAGTCAGTTTTCTGTCAAAAATAATACCCAAAAACTCTGATTCCCCAACAACTGGAATAAGTTTTCCGTCCAGCGTGATTCTAGGGTCATCATATCTTCGCAGCTGACAGATATGCATGCATACTGTTTTCGATTTTGAAAATTTGAAACCGTTAGCACTTGCCCAAATTTTGATCTTGTTGATATTTTCTTGCAGATGTCTTTCAATTGTATGCATGTGCTTTGATTGATTACAAAATATTAAAAATCATCAACGTATAATGGGCAATCCCCACCGGGAGCAATACACTTGGTAATGCTATGGATTTTAATATTAAAAAGCGTCACAGATAAAATACCGCCCTGTGATACACCCATCTCTTGCTCTTACATATCTGAGAGGGTAGGGCCCACTCGTACTTTGAATGCACTGTCTGAGAGACATTTGATAGGAAAAAGGGCACACGGCCTTTAGACCGAGATCGTGCATGTCATTTAGTATCCCATACGTACATGTTGTGTCATAGGCCTTTTCTAAATCAATAAAGACTGACACTAAATGTTCCTGCTTAATAAATGCATCGCGAATAAATGTTTCCAGTCTAACCAGATGATCGTTGGTACTACGACCAGAACGGAAGCCACTTTGGAAAGGAGATATTAAATTGTTACTTTCCAAATACCATACAAGCCGAGAATTAATCACTCGTTCCATTGTGTTACACACACAGATTGTCCGTGCAAGGGGCCGATAGCTGTTAGGATCTTCGATATCTTTACCTGGTTTAAAAGTTGGTATAACTGTTGCTTCTTTCCAACTCTTAAAAAGAATAATAATAATAATAATAATAATAATAATAATAATAATAATAATAATAAGCTTTATTTATAGAGGGTGACTCATTAATCATGGACTATTCCCCCTTGAGGCCCTCTTGATGAATGTATAACAAATGCACATTGTGTGAAGAAGCAATAATTAGTGCTTATATTAGCATGTTTCGTATGAAAATAATAAATTCCATTATCTATTAGAAACACATGCATGCTCATGATATAAATTCTTAAATACTCATGTAGTGGAAGCTTATTCCACAGAACTGTACCAGAGTATTGAAAACCCTTTTTGAATTGCTCTGTTCTTGGTTTTGGTAATAGAAGATTTCCATGTGAGATTTATCTCAACTGGTATTGCGTTGAAAAAGACCTGAATAAGTCCTGAAGATACTCTAGTGCAGTTCCATGTAGACATTTATATAAAACAACTACCTTGTGAAAATCTATCCTGTCATATATTGTGATCTATTTGAGTTTGATTTAGCAGAGTTTCCCCATACATTAGAACAGTAATCCATTGTTGGAAGAATATACGACTTGTAGTATAGATTGCGAGTTTCCATAGGTAAATATTTCTTGATTCTGCTGAGAAGGGCAATTTTGGATGACAGTGTTTTACTAAGCTTATCAATATGTTCATTCCATAATAAATTATTATTTGTGGATACACTTACATGCTTTTCATGATTGACAGTTTCTAATGGATGATTATTTATTGCAAGAGATAGTTTTTGGTTCCCTGACTTGAGTAGCTTTTGTGTCGTCCCCAGAATCATACATTTTGTTTTACCTTCATTAATTACCATCCTATTTTGGTGTGCCCAGTTTTTGGACTCTAATAAAGTCTGAGTTTAATCTTGTTTGGATAACTTCAGTATCAGAACTAGATGTATATAAAATTGCATCATCTGCAAACTAATCTGTATTGGTGGATTCATTATTTAATGGTAGATCATTTATATAAATAAGGAAGAGGAGAGGGCCCACAACTGAGCATTGAGGGACGTCTGAATGAATAGTGCGAGTTTGAGAGATAATATTGCCAATGCTTACTTGTAGAGACTTTTGGTTTAGGTATGATCTAAACCAGTTTAAAGAAGGATTGTCAAACCTGTAACAGTTCAACTTTTGCAGCAGAATTTCATGATTAACAAGATCAAAAGCTTTCTTGATGTCAAGGAAAACAATCCCAGTCATATGCCCGTTATCCATTTCCTTCAGCCAAAGATCAATTAATTTGGTAAGTTCTGTTTGGCACGAGTGGTACTTTCTAAATCATGATTGTGCTTTATGAAATAGAGACTTTGTTTCAAACTCTTTATAGACCTGAATCTCTACATGCTTATCAAACAGTTTTGACAATACAGGTAGAATTGATATTGGTCTGTAATTTCCAGGATCCTCCTTTTCTCCTTTTAAAAAGATAGGTGTAACCTTTGCACATTTCAGTTTTTCTGGAAAATTACCACTCATTATACTTAAATGTATGATATGCGTTAGTGACTTTGTTATTACTGGTTCAGCAATGTTAAGAACTCGTGGACTAATACCATCCAATCCAAAGGATTTCTTAATATTCAACTTAATTAGCATATCAAAAACGTCCGCTTCACTGACATTAGTTATTGACAAATAATTATCTTCAGGAATTTTATCTCTTATAAATGACTGTAGAGCATCAAGTTCAATTGGGATGTTAGTCTGGTTCTGAATTCTGTTACTGGAGATGCTTATGAAGAAATTGTTGAACATATCCACAATGTCTTGTACAGATGCTGCTATATCATCATTTTGCTTAAGTCTAGGGAAAAGACAACTTTTCTTGCTTGGGTTCAGCTCTTTTAGATGCTTCCACAATGTTTCGGTACTCTTTCTTTCATTAATTTATTAATTTATTAATTAATTTATTAGCCTGTTTATAGTAGTTCTCTTTTGCCTTAGTTATCATATGCTTAGTTTTATTCCTCCATTTTCAACGTGACTTTTAAACGTGACTTTTCTTTTTGATGTTTTAATCTTCGGAAGTCTTCTCAATAATTCAATGATGAGGAGTTTTTTTGAGAAACTGTCTGCAAAAATAATTGCTTTGTCACGTTTCAAACTAAAATTGTTATTGTTTACTTTCAAGTGTCGGAGAGAATTATTCTGCTCTTTCCATTTATGTTGTTAATAGTGTTCCAAACCTTTTTAATTGAGGAACGAGAGTTTAATGAAGACATATATTTCTTCCATGATGTACGTTTACGATATTTGTTTAAAATGTCGGGCGTTGGATGAGTGTTGAATTTGTTTATGCTTCTTGGCGTTGTCTAATGACTTCTTTACAATCCTTGGTTACCCAAGTTTATTTCGGGTTTTTTACCTTTCGGTGAAGACTTTGGAATAGATTCTTCAGCAATCGCAATTAGAATTGAAGTAAAATGATATAAAGTATTAATAGCGTTGAATACTGTATCCTTATATAGTCTAGTTTTACAGAGAGTTTCAAACGCAGCCCAGTCGGCCTTCTTTATATTTCATTGTGGAATTTTTGAAATGATATTTTCAAGGTTGATATAAAAGTGATCACTGCTGTTAAGGTCATTATTGAACTTTCATTCATAGTCCAATAACAGCGAAAGAGTGCAAATTGTCAAATCTATACATGTGAATGTACCCGTTCCTGGGTGTAAATATGTCGTTGATTTAGTGTTCTATAGACACAGATCGTGACTAGAAATGAAATATTCTACTATATTGTCTCTGTCGTTTGTGATTTGATCCTCACAGAATGTTATGGGCAGTAAATTCCCCGAGTGAAACAAAGGACGCGGGAAGTTGTTGAACATGATGTTTCAATTAATTTGGCACTATGTTGGTGTTTTGAGGTACGTAAATGGAGCAAAAGGTAATCACTCGATGTAGGATGACGCTTACAGCAATGGCTTGTAAATTTGTATTTAAAGGGATGACTTTGTGAGAGTATTTATTGTTCAGATCAACAGATACTCCTCCTGAGGCCCTGTCAGCGTTTTGAAAGTACGTGTTAAGCAGAGAAAACTGTTTAAATGTAATGTTATCCGTATCGTTTACTGTATACATAGTACTGAATGATGGTGTTCATTTAAATGAAGAATATCATTGTTGTTAGTGTTAAGTACTTGACAGTTCCATTGTATGATGGTGTCTTCATTAAAAAGTTAAGCTGGATATTCAGGAGCTTGGTTAGACCTTTCGCGGAGGACATTTGTGTTGCTATTGGTCTGGAGAAAGTACAAGTACGGGAGTATATTTGTTTTTAGTAGGTTTGGAGCAACCTTGAGTACATGAAGGAGTTTTCTTCTGCATCCATTTTCTCTATGTCTCCAAACCTGTTTCGTGGGATCGTCTGAACCGTTTTGCTGCTTATTTGTTTGTGATTTTTCTTTATTTATTGGTGATTTCGGTGGTGAGGTGTTATTGAATGTAGTTTGTGTATATGTAGTATTTTTCTTTGGTAGGTAATGGGGGATATTAACACTTGTTGAATCGGGTTGATCCGTCCCTGTTTGAGCGTCCTTTGTGATTTTTGGATTATGTTTCACGACAGTGAAGAAGGATGGGCCAGGAGGAAATGGTTTTGCTTGGACACGTTTTCTGGCATCTGGGTAGGGAATGTTTGATATAAACTTTACCCTCTGAATCTTATTCTACTGTTTCCAAGTATCACACTCCTTGGAATTGGCGTGATGTTCCTTGCCACAGTTGACACAATGTGGAGTTGCTCTACAATCAGATTCCTGATGAGAGTGGTATAAGGCTTTATTCGATAACCACAACAGTGATCCAAAAGACAATGATATCTTAATTTTAAAATCAAATGAAATTTGTTAATTAATAATTCCTCAGGAAATATATCTGCTTTTAACAGTACAGTTGTAAACTCTCATCAAATACTTATTTCCAGTGACTGATCTCGAAACATGAAAGAGCTATTTGTTGACGAAATCTTTTGTTAATATATACATTTTCATTATATATATATATATATATATATATATATATATATATATATATATATATATATATATATATATATATATATATATATCATAACACGATAAGCAGCATTACAACGGTTAAAACCACCGTTTGATGATAAAGAAAACTGGCATTGGACTCGAATCCTGGTAAAGATTATGTTTCATAGTGACCAGATTCGGACGTGCACCTTAATGTCCATGCAAGAAGTTTCAGCAAACACACATACACACAGACGTAAAACAAACAACATGAACATTTTGCTGTGTTAGTTGGTTCTTGCCCCTTATATATATATATATATATATATATATATATATATATATATATATATATATATGTATGTATGTATGTATGTATGTATGTATGTGTGTGTGTGTGTGTGTGTGTGTGTGTGTGTGTGTAGTATAATTGTGATTTGATTTTCTTACCTCTCAATCCCAAAAGTGTTCGCCTTCTACTGATGCAAGTTATATTTATGTTTTTTAAGTGGCACCAAGTATCGATTGCAAGCCCAGCATTCGACTTGAAGATACACATCTGATTGCCTTGTTCGATGTTAATGCTTGTGGTAGACCTCCGGCGTCAACGTCTTGGCTTGGATACAGCGTAAGTAAGATTAAACACACCACCTTAATTAGTTTTCTATCATTCTTAAAATTATCCACACATCTTCTGTACATTGCAAGTTGTGAATTAATACTGTTCGCATGTCTTCTTTCATTATCCAATTATTACATACTTTGACTTTCAAAACACTTTCCTACGAATAATGAATTTGTAAGAAGAACAAAATGGCTTCGAATCCATAAGCGATGCGAACATTAGTAACAGACGAAGTTTCAGCTATCGATTTAAATGTACATGCGCTGTTATATTTAATTTCAGGAATAAATTGTTTGACACGAACAATCATATATATATATATATATATATATATATATATATATATATATATATATATATATATATATATATATATATATATATATATACATTCTTTTAACAGATTCGTATGGATCAAACAGACTATTATATAGTCATATGTTAAATATATAATGGAATGCAAATATATGGTCTCTGGCAGCAAATTTGTAGCAAATTAATGAATCTAGAAAATATCAATGAGCAAATACCAAATTTCAGTCCATAACTACTTGACTACTTGACATGAAAATAAAATTTGTGAGTTTATAAACATGCCTTTATACTGATATACCCTGAGTTTAAAATTTACCGAATTTACCATGAATGCCTTGTTTACAGAGCTAAAATTTAATAATGGTAGTTTAGGGATTTCCCGTCGGATCACTAGAGCTCCGTATGTCACCAATCCGAAGAATTATGCTAATTTCCACCAGTCCTTACCATAAACATATTTTCGTGGGTCGTATGTTTCAATACAAAAAGAGATGATTAAGAAAATAACAAAAAAGAAATTCTGTATTATACATACGAGCGGGCTGACAAATAGCCAGTGTAATTATTTAATATTGTGCTCTTCCTGCGCTAAGAACATTGAGAATTACGAATGTGCTTAATTTTGATTTGAGTACATATATCGATAAAATCTCCTTAAAATCACACACGTGATTGTGCTCCATATCTCAGCATATATCAAGATTGTAAGGGAAAATATGCTACTAACACTTGGGAAGCTACAGCGCTAAGAAACAGAAGGTCAGAGGCTCCCTTTGACCAGATGATTAATCACACACACACACACATATGCACATATACACACACTGACACGCAAATACACACACACACACACACTAAACCTAAAAAGGGTTTGTGTAAATACAAATGTCACAGGAAGGGTGAATAGTAGGCAGCATGAGTGAAAACATAATATCATGGTGAAAAAAGCGTTTTTTTTTAACATATGTTTATCTTGGTTATGAGATTCAAAGTTTCGTTTGAGCTCGTGATCAAAAATGTATTTATCAGAATAGATGAACCTTGAATGTCAGCATCTTTGTTGAGAAAATGACGTATGTTTGAACCATGTGCATTCATTTCCACACCAAAGAGTCAAGTGCTAATTACAGTAGGGAGTATTGAAAATTCAAGACTGTTAAAGTAATGAAATTCGATCTATTACAAAAATCCTTTCTTTCTGTTTTAGTTACTACTACGAAAAGCTCACAATTGTTAAGATAACAAAATAACTTACTTTATTAGCCAATCATTCCAAGCCAAACCCATATATAGTCTATTTATGTTCATCTATTTCCAGGCTGGTTAAAATTATCCCATACAATTAGTACAGTGTGTCTTGAAAAGCTTAAGACAAAATTACCAAATAAACAGACATAGGACGCACTTCTTTGATAATGCTTTTGTACAATTGATTGATGAACACAAAACAACGTCTTAGTTGTAATATCTTTTTACAAACATGCTTTAAATCATGAATAATATCATCACCATCCTTCAAATCTATTGTAGTATTCTATCATTTGTACACAGTGGATCTATAAATATGCATTTACCGCATGCGTTTTCCTCATGTAATTGCCTCATTCCTCTTGATATATACCATTATCGATGATTGTTGTTAAAGATAATCAGTGCGAAGGATGCAAGATCCACACAAATTTATCAGAATAAGTAACAATACATTTTTTGTTTCTAAAGTTATTGGCTCAGTTAAGAATTACACGAATATACGATACACTTTAATTTTCATTTGCTTAACCGTTTACCGTAACCTCTAAATTACCCCCAAGTAAGTTCTAGAACAATGACAAAATCGATATCCACGTATCTAAGAATTGTTTCCTTTTTATTATGACATATTTTTAAAAAAAATTAAAACATTACAGGCCTTTCTTCTTACAAACAATGGCTTAACAAATTTACATTGATATACCATCGTGTACATCGAATAATTCACTTAATAATCTAAAAATGCGTGGACTGTAACATTGGATCATTGCTGGCTTCAGCAATTATTTAAAATTACGGAATCTCGCTTGTGCCAAAACATAGAGAATAGACACAATTAAGAAGTGTTACTATTTACGGAAAGTAATTATGTTGCCAAGCGATATCAATTTTCCGATTTATTAAACATTTTGTGTGTCATTATTTAATCTGGTATGATCATATGTTGTTTAAAATTCAGAAATCTACACGAATTTAAAATGTCCCAGGTATGATTGCTAAAATGGCGAAAATAAAGAATGACACGAAAGTTTACTTTTAAATGGTAAATCGGAAGACTAGCAGTTATTCAATATTATACTGGTATTGAGTAAGTTGCTAATAATAAAGCAATTTATTGTCATGCATATTAAAGTAAGTAATACGTAAATAAACATTATGTCAATACATTACGGGTAAAAGTAGAAATCGACAAACGAATAAACAATAGGCTATGTAAGCGATCATATAAGAAAAACATTTTCTTTCACTTAACATTTGTGTTATATTCTGTACTCTAAACCGCATTTCACCATTTATACTTTCAATATGCTATATTTTCAATATGCTTTTATAAATCCATGACATTAAATGTTTTTAGTTTCTAATTTAACAAATATATTTCTGACACCACATTAAAATATTTTTAGACATAAATGTCTGATATTTGCCCATTTCGTGTTGCCCTTGTATGTGCCTGTTTTAGAAAGGTTTTTTTCTTCGAATTAATTTCCTTCTATCGCGAATATTAATTGCGTAATGAACTGAAACAATTATTATTTGAATATGAGCACTTATTTCCATATATTCCTATATTCCTGATCAAAGTTCAAACTTCATGTCTGGAATTTTTTTAGGTATGAATTATGCATTCAGGAATTCAAATCTTCTGCTTATCACCCTCAGAGACAGGGGCATTAGAAAGATTCCATCAGACTTTGAAAAATATGATCTAATCATATTGTTTTGATACGAATAAAGATTGGGATGAAGGCATTCATTTACTATTGTTTGCTGTTAGAGAATCATTTGAAGAATCTTAAGGCTTCAGTCCCTTTGAACTGGTTTTTGGACACACTGTGCGAGGACCATTCAAGTTATTGAAAGAGAAACTCATCTCTAATGAAGATACCGAGATCAATCTTCTTGATTATGTTTCCGATTTAAGATACAAGTTGTCAAAGGCTTGTGAGGTCGCAAGAGAAAGTCTGCACTCTACTCAATCTAAAATAAAAAAAATCAAAATATGATAAAAAAATATCGAAGGAAAGGAGTTTTCAGCCTGGTGATAGAGTCCTGGCTCTCTTACCAATGCCACAAAATCCTCTTCAGGCCAAATATTATGGTTCCTACACAGTTGACAGGAACATGACTTAAATTACATCATAAATACTCCTAGGAGGCGCAAACAAAAACAAGTCTGCCATATAAACATGCTAAAAGAGTATATTGAAAGAGATTGCCATGTTAAACGTGTAATTAATTTAGTTGTACCTGTCCCACTCAGTGAAGAAATATCATCAGATTCTATTAATATTGGAATGACGAATCTTTGCAATTCAGAAATTATGAAACATCTAGACCAGAAACTTTCACATTAGCAAGTGCAAGAAAGAAATGAACTGAAACAGTTATTATTTGAATATGAGCACTTATTTCCAGATATTCTTACAAGGACAAACACAATTTTTCATGACGTTGAAATTGTAAATTCCAAAACCTGTTAAACAACATTCATACAGGATGGATCAAATCAAACAGTAATACTTAAAAAAGGAAATTCAATATTTGCTGGAGATAGATTTTTTTGAGCCCAGTAAAAGTGATTGGAGTTCATCATGCATACTTGTTCCAGATAAAACTTTCCGTATGTGCATTGATTATAGGAAGGTGAACAATGTGACAAAAACAGATTCATTCCAATGCCAAGAATTGACGATTGTATTGATAAAATCGGGAATGCCAAATTTGTCACCAAATTTGACCTTCTGAAAGGATTTTAGCAGATTCCACTAACGGAAAGAGCAAAGGAAATCTCGGCATTTGTGACTCCAGATGGACTTTATCAATATAAAGAAAGTACATTTCAACGTCTCATGAATATGATAACCTCTGGTCTCGAAAATTGTGATGCCTATATATATGACGTCATCATCTACAACGACACCTGCATAGAACGTCTAGCAACAATTCGAAAATTCTTTGACAGACTCACTGATGCATGTTTGACAGTTAATGTATCTAAAAGTGAGTTATGCTGTGCTAGTGTGGCTCTTTTAGAACAGATTGTGGGACGCGGACAAGTAAGATAATTTAATAGCAGACGCTCTTTCCAGTGTATAACACTATGTTATATCATATACACTGTACTTTATACGAGTTATTTTTAACATCAGGTGTAACTTGGTTTGTCGTAAAAAGAAAGTTTTATCATATAAACCTTTCTTTTTATTTTATGGGGGAAGGTGTTACGTATATTTAATATGTCATTTATATTTATTTGTATTGTCTGCCTGTTAGATTTAAATTTGGCATTTTAAGTTTTAAGATTCGTTCATTGAAGGGGGTGACCTGTTTTACAGAATAAACACCAGGTGTTGACCTCATTTTTGACCTAGTTTTAGAGTTGTAAACAAGCTTTTAAAATGTTTGGTTGGTTCCAAGGACAAAATGGAGTAAAGTATAAACATCTTTCTTATTTAGTTGGGTCATCCGCTGGTTACGTGATTTCTTGAACGTAAAATTGTTCAGATAGTTTCTAGAAGATCGTGACCCCTTTCTTGTTTCCGTAAAAACAGGTATATAAGTGATGTTTTGGATCGAGCTATTCAGTAGATGAATTGGGCTTTTTGAATATTAATTTGTGTCTTCTTTTTAGTTATTTTTAATTTCCGTGTACTGGAAATTGTGTCAATTCGTTTTGAGCAAGAGGAATTATTTTTATAGTTATCTGGAAAAGAATATGTGCTCATATATTTTCATTAACAGGAACTGATTTCATCAAGAGACATCGTCTTCCATATTTGATACATCGCTGGAATTCGAACTTAGAATTATTTGGACATTTTATTATCAGAACTTTTGCAATTTCTCTAGCGGAAAATATTTGGATAATTTTTGGATTAATTTTGGAATTGATTCTTAAAACCGTAAGTTTTTTTTTTTTCTGAACAATATTTGTACTCAATAAATTGTTTATTAAGTTTTACAAGCATGTTATTTTCACTCTTTCTATGTTACTGTTTATTCGAGCCTAAGCACGTAACACTTGGATAAGTGATATTCTACTTACTGTGTATAACCGCTATATGAAACTGTAGTACCAAACGATGTAAACTGTTTGCATGCTGATGATTGATAGGCTATTGCGACATAGTGTTATGATCTTGGCTGCAAAGGTCCATGCAGATGCCATGAATATTTTCGCTCGTACCGATTCTTGTAAACAGTGTGTTACTGGACGAAATGACAATATAGAAGTTAGAATACAAAGTATGGATAATCCTATTTTAGGTCGATCTTAAAGAAGGGTTAGGCATGATTTTGTATGCGATATGATGGCCTAGTTTAAATATACTTTAAAAGTATCATAGTTGGAAAATGATAGCTACAAGGCTGACTAGTTTGCCAATGAGTTAAACAGAAAATGGCTTTTAGTGATTTTTGGATTTTTGTTTTCTCCACTTGAATAGAAAATAACTGATTAGTGTGAAGTACTTAGTTTAATTACAGATAAAAGAAGAAAACGTAGTGTACTGACTGTCTGACTTCAAACGGAAACAATGTGTTTCATTTAGAGCAAACAAGTTTGAACACTTGCTCGAAATTAATGAAAATATTGTTCTGTTCAAAACGGGTACTAATTCCTTTCAAGTACAGTATATTCATCATATATATTGCATCTACTGTTCGTGTTTTGTTTAAAAAATGTCCGATGCAAATGCAAATATCGTGTAACTTGTACTAGTCTTTAAGATATTTAGATATTGTAAGGTGGTTAGAACTTCTAAAGATTAGGCCTTATACAAAGTCCTCATTATTAGTATTATATATTCGTATTATATATTCTATCTTTATCATAAAATATGATGGAGGGTTTACGACATTTAAGAAAATGTTTATCTTAAATTTCTCTTTTTGTCTCTCGTTTTAAATGTTAGTAATAAATATAAAGCAAAATCGCTGATACGTATTAAAGGTATTAATACATAATAAAAGCATTACACTTTATAACACTATGTATGCATAGATGTATATGGCAATATCAAACGTGGGTTTAAGTTATCATCCCAAAACAAGGATTTATCAGCACATCACTCACACTCTTTCCACAAATGCTCATTCTAACAAGCTCTTTTTACTATAACATTCTACATTGGTTTGCTACGCGAACTTGGACGAAAACATTACAAATTTAATGTAGATTGAAATGAAATATATACAAAGGCATGTCCAAGAACATCTATTTATAAAACAAGACTCACCAGTTTCTAAATCAACATTTAGTTTATAATAGACCATGATAACTAAAACATCGACTATGAAAAGTAAACAGTGTGACACGTTCATTCAGCTTCATTTTTATATACCCATAAAACAATGCAGTATATATGACAAACTGAAGGTACGCACGAAATTGAGTCAAATTGATAGGATATCAATATTTCTTGCTAATGACATTGTCTTAAGACAATCTAATCATCAGAAAGCATATCACTATGTTTCATCGATGTATTGAATAGTCTGTCTGTTATTATTTGTCAACCAGATATATGTAGTTGCAACTTGATCAGTTAGTTTCTCAAGGTTTGTCGTCTCGAATGTGCTGGACATCAAGAGATCATTTGGATCAAAAGCTCCTTGCAGGATCGCATTTCTGGCGAAGAAAATGGGCGAAAAAATTGATAGACTTCCTCAAAAGCATGGTGTGTTGTCTTGTATGAAAGTCCGTGGACAAAGGTGAATGTTTATGCGTCCTCTGGCGATTGTAGTGCGATCTGCTTACTGTGTGAATCACTTCCATTGTTTCAAATTGTGTACGATTCCCATACGTCTCTTGGAACGCTTGGCTTCTTTAATGTTCGATTTATTTTCGTACGCGTTAGCTAGCAAGTATAATACGGTCCTACCTCAATTCATTCTCAAGCATAAATTAACGTCATGCAACAGATATTTCTCTTGTAAGTGTCCAAATGCAAACGAGTGTCCAAATACGTCCTTTTTTCGTGTTATTTCAACGGTCATTAAATCCATAATAATCAGTCATCTCCTTAAAGTTGAATGTTGTCCTTGTGTCAGGTTTCATGGCATAGAAACAACCAGATAAGTGACTTTTGCTTCTTGTCTGTACCTTAATAGATCTTCCAAGCAAACTCAGGAAGGGTAGGTATCCGTTGTGCAGATGACTAGTTTGATATTTAAGCACCAATCCATATTTTTGAATAGACAATGAATTAGATTGTTGACGTGAGTTTCTCTAATATCAGCGTCCGGATTAGTGACATAACGTTTATATACAAATAACTCATATCTAGATTAGTACAATTTCAATTTGTCTTTTGATTTATAATTTGATCAGTGCTGAGATCATATCGGCATACGATATAAAATACACTAATTATAATTCCTTCATTGTTGGTTAAGTTGGTGACATGGCGAGCCAAGTAGACCTGCATAATCAAGAATATTGATCTATTATGATACGTCTTCATTTAGTACCCAATTACATCCAGTCTATCTCAGATGTTCACTTCGTATTCCTTTCATTGTATAATGCATGTATATGTGGTATGCAGAGAAGAAGTATACATATGTTCTATTCTTGCAGCAACATAGAATATATTTGAAGTCTTAGGCTTCAAGATTGCGCCAATGAATGTTACGTCATGGCCCTTGGAGTTGTTTCCTTTTGAATCAGCACCAGGTTTCTCGTTTTCAGGTGTATTATTATGACTTTTCCAATGAATGCATTTGAGGCAAAGATTCCATATGTTGAATCCCTCAGTCTTCAAAGTAACTATTTGTTTCAATATGGATTATCTGCTGTCTAATGCCTATATAAGACAATGCTAGTTCCACAAGTTTTATTATTGTACATGTACATACAGTACATGTCTCTTTATCTCCTTCAACCTTTGGATTTGAAACAAAAGAACGTTCGACCCACACGAACATAGTAATTTTGAAATTGACACATACAATAAGTTTCAAATAAATGTAAACATCATGATTCGAAAACGACAATTAAAAAAGAAACCTAAATGTGATCAATTTCAAAATAAATAGTTTTAAGTATACTTTTAAGAAAATGAACTTAAAAGTTTCGGAAATACATATATGAATGTGGTGAATTAAATATGAATACCCTTTTTGAAACATTTAACTTGGCTTGAAAATGTACATTTTGGAAATTAACATTGAATTTGGCAAATCAAAAATGAAAATGAAAAATGAGCATTTCAAACTTTCAAATTATATAAGAATGAAAACAAATTTGAAAATGATAATTGAAAACTAAATATTAAAATTGAAACAAAATAACGTGACAAATTCAAAACGAAAATAAATTGTAAAAAATTAGAACTACAACAAATTCAAATTATGTTTCATATGAAATTAAAAAATAAATGAAATCTATAAAGTACAATTACTATCTTAAACTTCCAAAGAAAATTAAAAGCAACTTGACACTGATAAGAAAGGAAAAAATAAAGAGATAGCAATCTAATATTAAATAGTATGATAAGTGCGAATGAAACTTTTTTGAAAACGAAAATTTGATAGTAAAACAATTAACAATAAATCAAGAATAAAAGGGTAAACAAATTGAAAACGCGAAATAGGAATATAAAATTAAAAACAAGAAAACAAATATTTAAAAATGAATCTGGAACATGAATTTTTTAATGTTCTATGAAATAGTACTGTACTTCGAGTTTCTCTAGGATAAACAATACATATATAATAAAAGCGTCTCCTAGTCTTAAAATTGTCTTTTTGTATAGGTAAGATACTGAAACACACACTCTGAGAGACAATGATGGACTTCCTGTAAAGTAAATGTTAGCTTTGCCAAATGTAGTGGTATGAATGGTTAAAGTCTGGCTGCTTAGCACTCAATTGCTTTCATTGGTTTGTACCTGTGGAGTGTTGGTCTTTGAAACCAACATGAACGGTATATAATCTGAATTTAGATATATCGTCGACTGTAACAAAAACCATTGCACTTTTAGTCTTTACAAGTTTTTCAAATACAAATTCCCGTTAATTTAAACATTTGTCAAAAGATGTGAATTGTGTACGTGTTTATGTTTCTTTTTGTAAAACAATAGGCATTAATTACTACAATCTATATATTTTAGGGAATATTTAATTTATAATCTCCATAACATTTTTTTATTAGTTGTAATATTTGAATATTACCTTTATAATCGACACAATTGTAATACGTTCTTTGAATTTGGTTAGTCCTTATATATATATATATATATATATATATATATATATATATATATATATATATATATATATATATATGTATGCATGTATGTGTGTGTGTCTGTGTGTGTGTGTATGTGTGTGTGTGTATGTGTGTGTGTATGTATGTATGTTGTCACTCGCGATCAGACCAAAATAAATTAAACGGTTTAATATTATCTATGTTGGGTGCAAACATTTTCTTTGATTTTTTTTTCTCATCTAGTTCCATTCAAATCAAGCTGACGCTGCACTATTGTAATATAATTAGCAGTTTTAACGCCAACAACATTCATCAGATACTATTATTTCTTTATATTTACTATAAAGACGCTTGGGTATTATAAACTGCTACGAAACCTTGTATGAAAATAGATACATGAAAATGAAATAAATACGTTTAGGAGTATTATTTCCAGTCTTACTGCATTGATATTATCACGTTTGATTCGGCTGGGAACAATCTATAGTTGTTGGCAACGTTTACAGAAACCAGACATGATATATTACACGCCTGTCTGCTGCCATATTAAAGGTAATAATAATTGTTTAGCTACTTTGTATATGCATATCATGTATATCTGGATCAGTGTTTTAACTTAGATGTTTCTGGAATATGTTCCAACTCTTTAATATTTGTAACATATTTACAAGTCAAATTAGGTGAATTTGTTTGCACGGTCTGTTTGTTGTTCAGTATTGTACTCATCTTTCTTGCCCAAAATCTTGTCAATACAAAGCCATTGCCAACATCCTCCAGGTGTATTGACGTTGGTTACATGGGTATGACATAATACAGAGTCAGGTTGCCAACATCAGTGGGACATTTGTTTGAAAGATATTTGAAGATAAATATTGCCTACCTAGAAACATGGTGTTAGCTTACATTGCTGGCTATTCATCACGCGTGATATATATCATTCTTTACAGTGAGGTCTACACATATGATGTTAAAGTGTTCTCCTACTACTCATGTTATACCGTATAGTATTTATTAAGTTAATGGTGCGTTTGGCTCCAACAAATATGATTCGAATAGTTTCTTAACGCGATCAACAATGATGACTTTAGCAATTTATGTTTGTTTGATACAATTTTATTTTTGTACTCAAAGATACAAAACTCCCACTGTGTCCTATAATCTGTTCAGAAAACTCAACACTGTCCGATTTAATAATGCAGTTAAGAATTATATTTAGTAACTTATGTGCGAAATATGTCGCCTTTGTTATTTGTACAATTTTGGAACTAACTCAATGCATAATTGGGTAGCACGTTAAGGCAAATTCTGCCTATTTTTTGCACATTATGCCTATTATTACATTATCAAAATGTTTCATGCATCAACAAAATCAAGCCCAATAACACATTTGAAATTATAATCGGGTATTTTCTTAAGTGTTTGTTTGTACCTAGATACTGCATTTTTGAACAGAAAAATGTTTGATGATATCCAGACACGTTCTTTATATAGACAAAGCGTTGTGTCAAACCGAGCAGTCTTGCAAATGAATGGTCCTTTATATAAATCATCTTAATAAGAATATAATAGCAAGCATCTACACGGCTGTTAATCGATATTTAGATTATATATTAGTGGCAACGTGTCCATACAATTAGTCATATTTTTCAGAACCAAGCTGCGATAGAGGTGAAACCAGAAAAGGAAGCAGGTCCATATCATGCTTGTATCCACGGTCCCTCGCTGAGATGCGCTAGAGGACTCAAGGCAACCGACTTTTGTTCGACTTTCAGAAGAGCTACCGGTAAGCATCTTCTGCAAATGATATACCGATAGTAAATGTAATAATGTATGAGATTGTATAACTTAGATTTTAAAAAAAGCCTGTTCGACTTGTCGTATAGACTTGTGTTTGTTATATGACAACGTTTGACTGACACGGAATTTTCACTATTTGATAACGTTTACAAACGTTTATTTTTAAGAAAACTCTGATAAGTCATGATAATGACACTAAACTGATTTTGACAGTTTTGTATCTTCTACATTGATATATTTAACGCGTTAATTCCCTACTCGAGTAAGAAAGTATTATATCAATTATTTTTAACAATTGAAAAGCATACTTTTGCTTAGAATCATGTTGGCGTACAACACCTGTATTGATGCAGACAATTCAATGCATACAGACTCAGGCAATGCAATTATCAAAGTCTGTTACTAATAGGTGAAAGAAACTAGATTTCCGTCATCGATGGAATAAAGTAATACTATAACATAATAAAGCTGTTTTTTTAATACTTTAGATGAGAGTAACAGACTTTATTTATTACATGACTGAACCTATCTCGAAAATACAACAATCAACCAACACAAATTGTTCTTTTCTTCCGTTTGCAAATACTTCCACCTCAAATAATAAACGTTAAAACGCCAAATACAAAAGCCTACTATACATGTCTGTGATTCAATTCATCGAATAATTTTCCAGCACTAAATCTTAGTTATGTTACCCCTCAGATAGTATGCTCAATGAAACAGCTAAACCTTGAAATAATTTATGTTCATAAGTTCCGGTAGTCTACATATTCTGCGGAGAGACATGAGAATTCAAATTAACTTTTATCATACTAATACGGCCTCTATGAAATCAATGACATCTACACACGCTTTAAGTAGTATGCCCATCGATATCCTAATACTGACTACTATTTACTTTCTAAGATGTTGGCATCCAAAATGAGCCCGTGTAAGATGTCTCCGTTGGTGAGTATTTTGCATCTGTAGTGGCTTTGTAGCACACCACGTGAGAGGCTGTCCATTCTGCACTTCAATGTTGAGTCTTGTGTGTGTTGGAGCTACTTCTTACTCCTCCGAGATTGCTTTGCATCAGCTAGAAAGCATAGCTTGTATTCGCTGACTCAAAAACCAGTGATCAACGCGTGTCGAAAGCTGGGAACGTTAAGCGCAAGCGTTTTCCATGTGTTGTCACGGGCTTGCAGAGAATCATGAAGTGGAGATTTGGCCGTCCGATCGATCGTTTGCAAGAGGCATGTTTCGAATAACGAAGGGTCTTTGGGGATCCGTCAGTCATCAATCAGACATACGTTGCGCAGCCATCTGATCTGACGTTGGTGGAGAAGTGCGACCATATCCAGATTTCATTAACAAACAGGAGAGTGCTTAGCATGATATCACCGTACTCGGAGATCGTAGTGTTCATGGTCAGCATGCTGTTGTGCTACAGACTCTTCGACAATCTAGAGTGAGTTCTTTATGCATTTCCAATATGCTTGTTGTGCTCAGTATTGAGAGCTTTTAGGTGATAGTAGAGCTCAGGTCCGTGAACTACTTGACTACTACAAGTTTGTAGTTGTTGACGATGATGATTGGGATCCGCGTTCTGAGCCATCACGCTTGTTTTCTTTAGCCTGATGGTGAGTATAAACTCAAGCATTCAGGTGCTGAAGGGCAGTTTCTGTGTGAGTGGTTATGGCAGTATCGTTTGCGAAGAAGATGCCAGTGATGGTTGTTTTACGCACTTTGCTATTTGCCGTTAGTTGTGCGAGGTTTGCCGTCTGATCGCATATGCAATTTGATACCTTCTGTAGACGTCCCAATGGCATGTTTAAGCAATACAGCGAAGATGATGCCGAAGAGATTGTTGGCTTGGACACACCCTGTTTTACTCTACTACGGATGTTGAAAGGATCGAACATTGAGCCATTGTAAAGCACTGTATCATGTATGGCATCGTGGATGAACTGGATAATGATTAACAGCTTCAGAAGGCATCCAATCTTCGCCAGGATTGTTAAGAGTCCGTCTATGCTGACCAGATCAAATGCTTTGGTGAGGCTATAATGACCAGGAAGAGGAATTTGTGTTGTTTCTGTATTTTGTCTCCCGTTGCCTAACAGATAAGATTGCGACGATTGTGGAGCTCTCTACGCGGAACCCACACAGCGACTCTAGATACACAGTCATCTAGCATCTGCAGTATGTTCAGGATGACGCGTTCGAAGCTTTTACCCACCATGCGGAGAAGGGATATACCAGTGTAGTTATTGCAGTCACTTTTCACTCCTTTTGTGCTTGTTCAGGGTTACGACGTTCATTTATGTCCGGCACGAGAGTGCCGGAGTTAGTCTCAAACATGTCGCTGTTCTTTGACAGCTTCGTATCATCCTTATGTGTGTCTGTGTGATTCATTGTGATTTGGATAATCAGTTGTTACTCTCCACGTAGCTGATGGACCCAAGGCAAAGTACAAGCCAATACATTATAGCACCACCGACGTCTTAGTACTTGCTGAATTATACTGACATAAAAACAAAGCCAAATTAGAGACTGCGTCTCCGGATGTTCTCTTAGGGTTTACCCCCTTCGCTTTACCATCAGAGTGTATACTCGCAAGACAGAAAAGTTGTGAAGGCAGAGTTTACCTTCTTCTAGATATGCGACCACCTAAGGTTAACTAGCCCCATCTGCCTGAAGCATCTGGTTTTATGGCGCCAGAAACTAGCCTGGCATCCCTTCTCCAGTTCGTTTAAACAAGTTCAGCCGGGCACATATAAGCCACTCGTGAAGGGCTGGAGCTAGATTTGGTTGTCAAGGGCTCTATCAAAGGTAAGGGATTTGGAGCTCTTCATAGGACGTGGGTTCTAATCTCTCACATCCACCTCGGTGATAACAGCCCTAAAATAAATATGCTCGTTTTCCAAGCAGATATCAATTTATACATTTTACACAAAGATATCTTAATGTTCTAAATGAAACATACTATTTGCTATTTGCTGCAGTGAAAATTACAGGTATCAATACCCATAACATTTATGCTTTCGATGACTATCAAACATCAAATATCAACATAAAAATAAACGTTTGAATGATTATGTGAAAAAGCTTGTCTTATGAACTACAATATGTTATTATAATGTTTATCGGGTTTCATGTATGACACACATAGTTAAATATTCAAAGCATAACAGTCAATCCGTAAACAAATAGAGATAACATTCATCACACATTAACATTGGTAATAAAATAAAAACGTTTTCTTCTGCATGATAATTTTTGTCAAATCTTAATACATGGCCTAATGAGGTAATACAGACCAAGCAAGATACAACCAATTTAGGGTGTTTTAAAGTTTAAGATTATTTTCAGCATCTGTATTACAGTTAGTACAACAATCGGTTTATTTTATATATCAATGTCATTTTGTCATGATTACAAATGATCCATATTTTTTGTTTGTAGTAGATGAAGAATTACTACCGAAGATATCTCTAGTTCCAAACAATATTCCGGATACATCAATAAAGCTGCAGTGTCAGTTAAACGACGGATCCCCATGGCAAGTCCGTTGGAGACGCAATGGAATTCTAATATACAACAACCCCAAGTATTATCAAATGAATGACTCCCTGATCATAAGGGAAATGTCGAATGATGACAAATACGATATTTATACTTGTTTGGAGACCGACGGCCGATTTGAGAGTGATCCTTATAGTATACAAGCTAGTGAGTGATTAAATGCCGTGGTTTCAGTCTCTCTGTTCTTTCTTTGTTCTTTGTTTTGTTATTTCTTTAGTCTCTTTGTTATTTCTTTTATTGTTAATTTTGTTTGTTTGTTTGTATGTTTATTTCTTTGTTTCTTTGTTTATTTCCTTTGTGTTTTTGTTTCAATCATTCTTTGTTTCTTTCTTTCTTTTTTTCCTCTCCTTCTTTCTTTCATTTCTTGTTTCTTAGTTCGTTTCCTTCTTTCTTTAACGCTTTGCTTCTTTTTCCTTTCCTTGTTTCTTTCTTTCTGTCTACATTTCTTTCTTTGTTTCTTTCTTTCTGTCTCGTTTCTTGTTTGTTGTTTCTTTGTTTCTGTTTTCTTTCTGCCTTTCTTTCTGTGTTAATTTATTCCTTTATTTGTTAGTTTCCTTCCTATTTCTTTTTTGTATCTTTGTTTCTTTTTTTCCATTGTTTCTTTCTCTTGTTGTTCTACTTCCGTGCACCTAATATTTTCATCAATCTATCTGACTACATTATACTTTGATCTTATATTCTTTCAAGATTTTGTAGTCAATTCCCCTGTTTTATGTATGTCTATATCGACACAATTCATTTCGAATTCATAGGACACGGTTAATTGTAAATCAGTATCTCTCAAAATATAAACTAACATTTTCGCTCTCGAATAGAAATTAAGTAAAACCTGAAGCACTTACTTCGATTTACAACAGTAACACACGAAATGAGGATGCCTCCAAATTATCAAACAAATCTGATATCTGTTTTCACAACATAAATACCTTCTTTTAATCATATATTTTGAAATGTAACAAACGTGATGGACCTTACCGCTTAATTATTACCGATCTCTCATAGTCATGTGCCCTAGCCCAACCGATAGGAGTTCGCTGAAATCATTTAAAGCTGTTAAAACCCCTTGAGACAATGCAAATGTAACATAATATAATCATAACATTTTGTTACTAAGAATATTATTAGCCATTACAATACATACGAAGTCATATGTTTCTAGATTATACGTAATTTTACTCCATTACAGACAACAAAAGCATATCCAAAATCTAAATTCTATTCGGTACAAAATACAAGACTTTGATAGCAAAATCATGTACGGGAATTTCATACGGAATTGATTTATAGAACACCCTACTCTTATAAGAACATTACAGATTTATGCAACAAACTGTTTTCATTATTATCGAAAGGCGCATATAATACTAGCATTCAAATTATACAGAACGATGAATTATGAGTATACACAAATGTGTACGAACAGAAAGATCGAACTCGTATACGCGTGAAAATTCTTCTGCGATTACATGTATGTTTTCTTGACGGGATGATGTCCCGATTATTGATGTTATAGTCTTACAACATCATACTCAGTATCAACAGTCTGTGATTTTGACTTGAGAAAATAAAGAAATGCGGATCACTGAATACAATAATCGAAGACGGAGTATAATTAATATACACTTGTATATTATTACAGAGCGAACATAAAGCAAAACAATCCTACTCGGTAGCAAGATGATGTCACGGGTGCTTTTATTTAATAGTTTTAGAGAAATAGTGCACTGACTGCTTCATAACATTTTTGTCTCTCTGACTTATTGGTCCACTAACCTCTACAAGACTTGCATCAGCATACATTTCGATCGGTAGATTGATATATGGAGCTTTAAGAACTTGTCCACGTTTAAGTGTATCCTTTATTTTAGCAAAAATCTCCCTACATATGTCAGACAAACACCACCTGGCCTTCCTACTTAAAATGTAATCAGGGGCTCAATATTCAGGAATATATTGAGCAAACCTTCCAATAATATCCAGCATCAGGGGTTTTTTAGCGATCGGCACAGGGAATTCAGAGATAGTTTTAGGATTAGCTTCTACAGACTAAAAAGTATAACACCTTACCATACTCCACAATATGTTGTAAGTTTTAGCACAAGCTCGGCAAAACGAAAACTAATTTTCATTTTTTAAACTAATTTTCAAAATTACCTCCTTTATTGAAACAAAGAATCTCTGGAAAGTTTCCAGGTGATCTTTAAACTCTGGAATGTAGATGAAGAAGTGTTCATACCAAATGATATAACTTTGTAGTTTAAGCTGAGTTGCGAAAGCCGAAATTTCTTGGATATTTCCGTAATTGTGAGCTCCTAGAATCGTTGTAACTCATCAGACTTGGTGACCTATTTTTCATTCGCCGTTCTGTCAATACAAGCATCGATTTTTTTTGTATTATAAATGAGTCTATTTGGTAATACGTTATGTTTATGTAGTCAGTGCACATGCGAAAAGTATTGTGTGGTTTTGGCACCATAACACACAATTATGCTGAGTTAATTTTGCTTGGTAAAATCAATCATCAACAAATAATCGGTTTACTTTTCTCAAATGTATTGCTTGTGAGAATTCATCCTAAACATAGATGCTAAACAGCCTTGAATCAGAATTTAAACACCTTGTTTAATTTCATTTGCTCGAATGGGAACATCCGGGAACAAATGTTTGAATTAAAAATATTATATTCTTTAGCTTTGGATATAGATGTAAGACTGTAATGTTCAGATTCTTTAATATTTCAAACGTCTGACTGGTTGATCCACAGTCACAACAATCTGGTTGAATGCGTTACCTAAATAGTCAATATGTGGGTTGTGACAAGTGAATTATATACAGAGCTCTCTAGATGAAAATGCTCCTTTAACACTCATTTTAAAAACTTAGTTTCTTTGTAGTTTTGTTTTACCCTAATTACGTTTCAATACTATTCCCTGCCATGTTTCATGAGCTCTTGTTAGCTGGTTTTTACAATCAGAAGCATAATCTTGTGAATATATTCTAAATTGTCCACAAACAATTTGTTCAAAAATAGGTTCAAAACTAACTTCAAACGTATCAAACTTACTCTCTTACAACAAACAACAATTAGTGAACACGTTTCTTCCAATTCTATTTGGAATAACAGCAAAGTAATCTTATCACAATTTTGGAAACCGGATAAACCCTTGCCAATGTCCCCTTGACTTGAACTGTTAAATACATAATTCATTTATCACTTACTGACTGGTAGATCAATGACATCAAACTATAACCTCGATAATATTAGACAGAATTAGGATGACCACAGAGTATACAGAACGTTATTAGGGTTCTGATTACAGTTTTAGTGTTATTATTACGTAAAGGAATTGCCCCTTGAAACCTTGTCGACGCACATTATACCAAATTTATAGAATGCATACAAAGTCAGTTATCAATATAATCATATAATTATCTTTAATAATCCTTTCAGATGGACCATCTTTCGTCCAGTTCACACCAAGCACCCTGATAGTAAAAGAAAAAGATAGAGTGGATGTGCTCTGTTTAACGGACTGTTATCCCCTTTGTTCTGTGGAATGGAGTAAACTGGATTTGTCTTCAGGCCACAAATATGTTTTGTTCAAAAGCTATAATTTGAAAATAACTAATGTTACAAGACAGATGTCTGGGAATTACTCATGCAAAGCTCAGAATCTTGTAACTGGCACATCTATTGAAGCCTCTGTACCAATGAGAGTTTACTGTGAGTTTAATGTTATGAGTAGGAGCATTGTAGTTCTTCGAGTTGTTTTTATTATTATTATTATTTATTTATTTATTTATTTTCTATTATTATTATTATTATTATTATTATTATTATTATTATTATTATTATTGGTATTATAATTACATTCATGTTATGAGAGGTAACATTGTAATTCTTTCAGTTGTTATATTTACTATTCTTATTTTATATTATTATTATTATTAGTAGTAGTAGTAGTATTGTAGTAGTAGTAGTATCACATTCATTATTTGTATTATTATTAGTGGTGGTGGTAGTGACCGATTTAGTTCATAGAACGTGAACAATATGTTGCTTGGAGATTTGTGCAAGCAATCAGAATGACTTGGTATCATTTAGTCTCGAAATGAATACACATAAAGTTGTTACAGGCGCTAATTGATTTACTCTGGTATCAATTTCACGTCGTTGTTTGATATATATATATATATATTTACTGCGTATTTTCTCTTGTTTGCATCACTGGTATGTTCACATTTAAAGAAGTGCCATCAAAACAATTACAAATAACCTTATTGCAACATTGTGTCATTCCATGCAGCTTAGCCATATTTTACTCTGTCCCCACAAAGCTCTCTCTTAAATATTGTGTTTATTATGGCCAGTTCTCTTGTTGATGAAGTATCGCGTTATCTCCGTTATGTTCTAATGTTCCCTAAATAATGTATATAAGTTCTCCTTCTACTTTTCAGACGGTCCAGATACAAGTTTGCTTAACACATCCAGCAGCATTATAGAGGTGGATGAATTTGATTCGATAACAATAATTTGTACGGCAGAGTGCTTCCCGCCGTGTCTTATTAACTGGACTGAAACGAATGCAATCAGCCCAATAGGAGATTCTGCATTGACGTTAGTCAACGTGTCAGCCAATGCTTCCTACAGATGTATTGCGAGGAATACAGCCATTGACACTATTACAGTGTCCCAGACAATCAACATATATGTTAAACTTGGTATGGATAGATTTGCATAGTTTTAACCGTGTTTATCGTTATCGATAATAAGAATATATTCTGTTATGGCTTTTATATTTTTTTGTTTCCACTTTGCGTATTTTGATATTGACAAACAAACCTTCCAGGATAAAATTAGTGTAGTCTTGCAATTAGATGTGATATTCGACTCGATAAACTAGATCAACCAAAACCTGGTGAATATCCGATAAATTAAATTGATAAGGCGTGTTTTATTCATGATGTAGCTTATACAAGTAAAGACTTCAAGCAAAGACATGCTGCAGATGTGAAATTAATTCATGCATTAAATTCTATATAGAAACATATTTCAGATAATCATTAGCTAATTGGTTAGTAAGATCTGCGATTAAAGATAAACTCACATTAGGGGCTGGGAATTAATAAAACGATTATTATTATAAAGGAAACGATTTATTATAGCCCAAGAGAATATTGGAAAGTTAGAGCAGGGAATATTGAACTCTCGGATGCATCAAACGTTACACATGTTGCTTCCTCAGATTGGTTAGCACGATAGGTGATAAGGCCAATATATATACCACCGCCTAAACGAATCGAGTACGCACATTTTGACGTCAACGTTCCAAATTAAGTTCGTGAGGCAGATATATTAGTTTTAACACAAAATACAATTACAACTGTAAGACGTCAGTAAGCAGACAAATATGCGTTGACTGTCGTTTATATTTCAAGTAGATATAACGAAGCAGAGCCATTATTAAATAAAACAGCTATTGAAGTTGCGTTTTCATTTAAACGCATTTATCGTCAAGGATCTGGACCACATGGTGGTCAACGAAGGCCAAATCTAATAAAGATTGATCCTGGCTGGCAATACATTTCTTCGTTCGGTATTGTCGTTTATAAAATAAAGATTAATATCAAAATTAGACGAGGACACACCGCAATTCATCGCGATCAGCAATTGTCGAGCAATTTAATCGAAAGCTTGCTGAGCGGTTATTTGGATATCAATACGCAAAGGAAATAATTCAACATTTTATGAGATTTTGTGAGTGGGTTACAATACCACCATCTGTGATAGTTGCATTAAATACTGAAACTACTCGTGTAAGTGCTATGAAATCCGTTAATGCAATCAGAAAAATATACCAATACAACGACATGACCATTCAAAACAACCAGTATTAAGTAATGTGACTGTAATATATTTATATAAACCCGGTGAATTTGAAGGTGGTAAAATAATTGTGACTGATCCCATTCTGAGTGTAAATACACATAACATGGCAAGAGTAGTAAGATCCACGTGTTGACCTGCAATATACATATTACATTCAACTAATCCACAACGAGGATTTGTACGTGAACAATTGTTAGTAATTACTAAAGATACACAACTACCACCGTCTTCATTTAATTTGCACCCCTACGTTGATCATATTTAAGACAGGTCAGCATCACGTTTTCACGTGTGCGAACAAGTGCAATTAGAATAATTGCTAGAATCATCAAATATCTCAGTCGCTTCAGACGTATACATTTACTCAGAGACTATATTTGTATTGCACCCAATCATACATTTTCTAAATATTTTTCTTCATCAGCTTGAAATTGTTAACCTGCCCCATTTCTTAGGTTGCCATCATTTGATCGGTGTTTTCTGGAAAACCATATAACATATTTTGAGCCTCGATCAAACGTGACATCGATGGTAGACTTTTCTGCCTAATATTTAATAACTCATTTGTTTGAACGAGTAATACAATTGTGATAAATCTATAATTTCCGTCAACAAATATTTTGAGAATAAGTCCTATTGTCTGTGATTATATGATATATTAACCTTTTAATATGAAATATATTTCTTCGCACAAGATGTGCCTTTCGAAGTAGTTCTTTGAAAATATTGGGACGTAAATACTTGCAAGCAGATCCATGTAAGTTGTATCAATACATCAGTAGCTTCGATATCTGTATGCCTTCCTTGCTTCGACCTTTCACGACATATGTGGACTAAACTAGACCGTTTTCGGACACGTTAGCTCGTCGTTAAGGCAGTCAGCCTTGTCCGATGGGGCTACATAATTCATTCTCTCTGTAGATATAGTGGTATGCGGACCATATCACAGATTATCCAACTGTCCACTAACAAAATACCCGGTGGATCGCAGTCTCTAGGCCTTGCTGTTGTTCACGCCTTTAAATGACCGGGCATGCACTGCATACTATCAGGAATAATGTTAAACAAAGTTAGGTTTTTTAGGCTACACGAACCTTTCCAACTCTTTCACTAGAAATATTGCAGTTAGTTTTCGATATAAGAGATGTTCTAGCACGATGCAAATTGAATTAAACATAACCTAACCTCCCTCTCTCTCTCTCTCTCTCTCTCTCTCTCTCTCTCTCTCTCTCTCTCTCTCTCTCTCTCTCTCTCTCTCTCTCTCTCTCTCTCTCAATTTTAAGGCACGTACTAAGACCTGGATTGCTAAATCTGCATCGGTTATACCTTGGTTAAACATTTTGCTTATATATAGGCGCGAAGTATCGACCAATTCAGCATTGGTTACGTAACGATCTGCCATCATCGTATATACATACCGTACCACAAGTCAAAAATGTGTCTGTCTGCTATTTAAAAATCCAAGGGTTTTAGACAAGATAAGCACTGACGATCTGCCTGTTTTGTGTCTCCTTATGCCTTTTGGGGTTCCCATATATGTCATAACCTCTATTTCCCCATGACTGATGCATTCGTTGATTATTGATGCTAATTATGCATTGGTGGCACATATTATGTAAGTCGCTTGCCAAGTCATGTAGGATAGATTTAGATGTGTATTAGCGCCTAAACAGACAAAACGTGGTAAAATCGTAATAATGATGCTGCTACTAGGGTTCCTCTAACTTAGATTTGAACGTCCGATATTCATCAAATACGTTTCAAATATGTCCATGATCAAGATTAATGTGTCTGTATTTAGGGTTGATATATAAGATGCAAGGTCTGCATGAAGACTTTGCAAAAAACAATTACCCATTTATGATGTGATTTGTCAGTAGGTTCTTAAGTTCTCTCTTTGAAAGGTCTGGACAATAAATTGAGAATTAGAAGCAAATTGGTGTAAGAAAATACTACATAAAACAATCGCTTTTAGGTTTGTAACGGCAATCTATATGGCTTATTAAATATTTCAATCATTAGTTGTATTAAATGAAAGTAAAACCAATGTTTCTCACTTTTACAGATGAAACCTTGATTCCAAAGATAGACGTATACAGGCATAATGTATCGGGTTCTTCTGTAGTGTTAAAGTGTCATTCATTCCGTAAGCCCAAGGGAAAATTTTCCTGGATGGTTAACGGATCTCTGGTAACACACAGTAAAAGATATTCACCTGACAATGCTTTCATGTATGTAAGCCATTTAACAGCTGAAGACCAAAATAACTCATACACATTTAAAGAACCAGGAACTGAAATCCTAAGTGATCCATTTTGGATAAAAGCATGTAAGAAATAATACCAAGAATCAATTTTCAAATATGTCATCATCTTGAGGTGTTAATTATTTTCTATGAAAAATTACTTAAGTGCATTAATTATATGTTGGCTCTTATAATACATTCATCCATATCAGTTCAAAAGAATCGCATACTAAAATTGCTGTGTTGATTATATTAACATAATATCCCAAATATTCGTAACACAGAGGTTATTGATCTATGATAAGATATGCTAAAATGTAACTGCTTACATTTATGGAAAGACTGTCATCTTTTTCTTCACTTTCGTAAAAATTTAAATCAATGTCAAGCATCATTTCAAATTGAAATTGCCATGGTACTCATAAGAATATTATGCCACACAAGATGTTAATGTTAAATGGTTTATGTGATACGAATAATTTGCTAAAGAAAGTTTAGCTATTTAAAGCTGACAACATGATCTGCGATACAATTTTGGAGAATATGTTAAGTCTCAAATACTTACCTAATTATTTAATAGGCGATGCATGTCATGTATCTTACTTTTCATGAACTTTTTATCTTTGCTGTGAACTTTCAACGTTATATTTTCCTCCATTAAAATTGAAAAATAAATTTAATTTAATAGTATCAAGCTGGAACTCAAATGACATTGGGATAATCAAAACCTATACCAAAATACTTGTAATACTGTACGCAAAACGTATGGCCGCTTACATTTCAACAATTCACCCTATCCAGAAACATTCAATCTGAGTTTGAGGACTATTGTATTTTCAAGGGGATGCAGCGTGGAGGAAAGCCACATAATAAGTACTATTATTATTCAACATTGCATCAAATCGGTATATATGCTGTACATTGTTTTTTTAGTTTTGTCCTTAAGCTAATATTCGATAGGAACAGTATTTTCGTAGAAAACCAGATAAATAACATCCAAAAATAGAATCAATGATTTAACCGTAACCAATTTACTATAAATCATCGTTTAATCTTTGGATTCGATGTATTTAATACAGAATGAGATGCTACATCTATTATCGATCGTTCGTTCCAGATGGTCCAGATGAAATTGTTATAAATAATTCCGAGAATGAAACAGAAGTTATAAATTTGGTTCCACGACATTGTCCTGTTCAGTCGACTGCTTTCCCCCTTGTCTGCTTAGATGGACTTTCTCAAATAGAGACACTGTCATAGAAGGTGCAGAACTGACGATTCTTAATGTGACATCTAATGTTAGTCTCACATGTCATGCCTCAAACCCAATAAATATGAATGCTACCGTATCGGAAACAATTAATATTACATTAAAGTCAGGTAAGAGACATCATCATACAATTGATTTCTTTAAACATAGTTAACTTAAGCAGATGTATTTGAGGATAATTGTTTATATATAATGATCATGTTTCCACGTATTTGTCTGGACATTCATTCGTCTGAATGGAAAGACGAAATTCTGTGTATAGCATATATTTCAGTTGCCTTTGTTGCAAACTTTCTTGCTTATATTTTCATTTTAATAATAATTTGGTGCGATCATTCAATAATTCATTCTCTCTCCCGCTCTCTCTCTCTCTCTCTCTCTCTCTCTCTCTCTCTCTCTCTCTCTCTCT
Organism: Unio delphinus; assembly: GCA_029339505.1. Taxonomy (NCBI): domain Eukaryota; kingdom Metazoa; phylum Mollusca; class Bivalvia; order Unionida; family Unionidae; genus Unio; species Unio delphinus. The sequence goes on along the minus strand of JAQISU010000243.1, from coordinate 6,879,591 downwards.
CTCTCTCTGAGACAGACAAAGACGGAGAGACACACAGAGAAAAAGACAGATGGGGGATAAGAAGAGATATATACATATAGAGAGACAGCAGGAGAGAAATAACGAGAGATATAGAGAGAGACATAGACAGAGTGGGACTAGAGGACAGAGAGAAACATAAATGCACAGAGAGAGAGAGAGAGAGAGAGAGAGAGAGAGAGAGAGAGAGAATTGATAACACTCGAGTTTTAGACCTTATAATCTGTTTAGAAACCAACAAGAACAAAACTGAAGTGTTAAATACGCTACAGGGTGTATGCATTGTAACATATATATTTAACATGTAGTGTCAAGAAGCTTTTGAACTATGTATCATTGATATTATGAACACTGTACATAGATCCCAAGGAAGTTGATATTTACAGTTACGACCATATTCTTGCATATTTAGTTTTAAGTTTTCAATACAACATAAATTATTTGTCTGACTCCATATTTCTGCGTATGTTGCCTATTATGCATTATAAGGGAGGAAAACTAGGAAATAAAAGGATTGCGACGCAATTTTGGACCATGTTCGATTCATTTAAAAGACGGGGACTACTAATACTGTTATTATTGTTTTTGAAAGTCATGTATGATTAATGTCTTTTAATGCATCAGTGATCTATATGAATGTAGTTGAAATAATGATTATACATTCCTATTATTGAGCTATGGACAGATCACATTTTGATACAAATTGTTGGCATCAGTTAGTCTCGAACGATGATGGAAGATTGCCAATGAGAAATGTCCCGGTTGGTGTTTGTGCAGCTTCTGAAGTGGATATGTAGTAAACATGGGAGTGACAGTCTTTAAACGTTGGGTCTGATCTGTGTTGGAGCTGATTCTTCTTACTCCAAGATCACGTTTCATCAGCTAGCAATAGAAGTCTGTCCTCGCCGGCTTTAAACCAGTTCTCTGAGCTTGTCACCAACAGGCTCTGTCTAGAGTAAGCTCTACAAATGTGTTGAGATCGATGGCATGGGCTTTCATGTCGAGCTTCCATGAGTCTTTGAAGCGGAGATGTGGCCTTCTAATTAAAATATTATTTTGAATTAAAATAAAAGGTCTTTTGATATCCGTCTGTACTCCATCCAACCTACATCACCCAGCCATCAGATGTGACATTGGTGGAGGAGTGTGAACATGTCGAGAATCTTGGCACGTTCACTCCAATCGATCCCTAGTATGCGTCAGACACATCGCATGTGAAATGCTCTCAATCTTTTCTTTTGAGGTGTACAGAGTGTCCAGATTTAACTGGCATACACGATAGTGCTCAGCACGCAGACATGGTAAACGGATATCGTGGTGCTCAGGGTCAGCATGTTGTCGTTCCACACTCTCTGCTACAACATGGAGAGAGTTGTTCATGCCGTTCAATCTGGTTGAACTCAGCATCGAGTGACATATTATTGGTGAAGGTAGAGCAGAGGTACGTGAACCGACTGGCTACCTCAAATTCGTAGTTGTTGATGAAGATGCGTGGGTTACCGTGTTCTGGGCCATGACGTTTTCTTCTTTAGCCTGATCGTCAGCCCAAACCCTTCGCATGCCTTGGCAAGGCGGTCCATCAGATGCTGAAATTCAGCTTTTTGTGCGAGTGGCTAGGGCATCAACGTCGGCGGAAAGCATGCCCAAGATGGCTGCTTCACGCACATTCCTCTTGGCCGCTTCAGCATTACAGCGATGAAGACCAAGTGGCATAGGACCCAACCATATGTCATTCCACTGCGGATGTTCAAGGGTCGGACGTTGGGCTATCGTACCGCACTGTACTGTTCATTTCATATCATCTTGGAAGGACTGGTTCATACTTAGTAGCATTGGAGGGTGTCCAGTCTTTTCCTTTGAATGTGAAAGTCCGGCTCTGCAGACAAGATCGAACGCCTTGTTGAGTTCTATAAAGGCCAGGAAGAGGGATATGTGTTGATCTCTATCCTTCACCTGCATTTTCCTGACGGAGAAAATCATTTCGATTGTGGACCTCTCTGCGCGGAACCGGCACTGCTCTGCTGTGTACACACTGACAGCAATCATATGCAGTCCATTCAGGATGACGCATGCGAAGACTTTACCCACGATGCTGAGAAGAGGTATGCAACTGTAGTTGATGAAGTCACTTCGGTTGCTTTTGTTCTTGTACAGGGTAACGATGTTGGTATCTCTAAAATACTGCTGACGTGCATCTCATCTAAGCACTGGTAGAAGTGGTCGTCCAAGTGTGTTAGCAACATGCTATAGCCACACCTCTTACTCCGATTGGGAGGCCATCCTTTCCTTGGGGTCTTATCTAAGGACGTCTTCTCTAAAACCTGCTTACGTTCTGTCGCTGTAGTTTTACCGTTCAGTTCGGCCATGAGCATTGAGGGCATCGTTGGTCACGTTGTTCTATCTGGAGCACATATCTACTTGCCCTTGTCTTGGATGGTATCGCATGCGGCAGACATCAGTGGTGCTATCACTTTCATTGTGGGACACAAAGATTTATATATGCCATCGTACATGCCTATGATGTGTCCGATATATGCTGATGATTAGATGCTCCGACACAACCAGCAGTGTTCATTGGAGCACTGCAGTGCTACCTTCTGCACCTTGCGTCTTGTAGACCTGTATACCTAAAGCGTCATCTGGCAGGATATTATTTATATTCTTGATGAGCACTACAATGCTCTTTTATGACTGGTAAAAATGTGGCGGAGTTGCCATCAAACCAGTCGTTGTTCTTTGACTGCCTCTTGTTAAATATCCATGTGGATGTGATATACACAGTCTCTCTAATATGATCCCATTTCTGGCAATGCCGTTGGGAGGTTATAAAACATCTTGGAGAAGATATAAGTGAATTACTGAGCCGGGTATTGATATGACGTCTTTCTTACCTGTCGCAGTCGAGACCAAAAGCAAACATTTCACCACGAGCAGCACAAAAAACGGGAGCTAAGACCCATCTGGAGAGACAAAACGATCTGTCTGAAAACTAAAATATCAGACTATTGAGAGCACTAGTCATCTTAATCATGTTATATTCATGTGATACATTGACCATGACAGCACAATTACAACGATAAATCCGGTAGCTTGTAGTTAGATGTTACAGAACCATCCTTGGCATCTCTTGCATTGAACATATCACAAATGAAGACGTGCGTAACACCATCAGTCGCAAAGTTGACCAATATAATAACCTCCTGAATACAGTCAAAAAGCGAACGATGAACCGGTATAAACATGTTACTATAGCCAGCAGTCTATAGTCTATCCACAACAGTATTTCGGGGCAGCGTCCATGGTGGCTAAACTTGAGGCAGACAGAGAAAAAAACTGTACTGACATCACATAATGAGAAACAGACCAGGAAAGAAGTGCTTTTATTACTTCACCACGTTATGCTAACATGCACTCTGATCTGATAATATTGCAATGTCTAATCAGCCATTTCTCTTGATGCTAAACTCAGACATTATGCTCAATGTTGATGCTATTTATTTCGTCTAAACCCAACTAAATTGTCTCATTAAAAGGTTACAAATCTGGTTTTATTATAAAACCTTTATAGGTCAAATATACTTAAGTTACTGTATTCAATTTTAAAACCTTAGTCTCTAGGTAAAAAAGAGGCGCAATCTAAATACTGCTTATACTGTTATAATATATCACCCTTTTGCATTGCAGAGGACAGTCGTCAAAAGGTATTTTCAGTAGACAAGGATAGAGAACCCACTATCATAAGTAATACAGAATTTTTCGCTCATATATTCTGATATAAATTGATTGGCTCATATGCATTTGCAGAAAATTGTGTCTCATTCGATACAATGTTGCATATGTAAAATATATTTTTGTATGAAAAGACTTTCTGTTTTAGTCTAATGTTTAGCTCAGAATAATTTCTAAACTTAAACTATAGCGACGTTAACATTTAAATTAAATATCATCCAGCATATATATTATACATGAAAATGTAAAGTGAAGTCTAGATTAAAAGTAAAAAATCACAAAAGGATCTGCCCAAAAAATAGCAATAATAGAATAAAGAATTGAACGAAAGGACTAGATTGTACGCATAGGAAACATAGGAGATCGCAACAATTAGATAAATGAATCGTAAATGCGCAGGATGCATTTTCTAATTTTACTTATGACTAGCTGTTAAACGCGTATATAAGGACAAAATATGCATTGAATAAAGGACTAGATATCCACATATTTATGCTTATCTTAATTGAAGTACATATAGAATGTACAATTAGCGTTAACACTTGCTGCGCCAATTTTTTTTGCGGCATGTATATCAATCATTTACAGACATACGTTACCTGGTATACGCCATTCTAACCATTGGAGGAATTGGACTGATTGTATCTGTTGTTTGCTGTCGGAAGAAATATAAACACTGGTACCTAGAACTATTCTTTTCTTTCTGCATGACGTAAAATGGAATGTATAAATAGATACTTACGTACGTGTTATATATCAAATATGTTCACAAGTTTCGGACTTATTACCATTGGACAGGTTTCATTTAGGTGTGTTATATGAGGAATTATTTTATATCGTTATGGCATTAGCTAGGTGGCATTAATAGCTAATATGAAATATTATATTGAGTAGCAAGATATGTCACGTAGGGTACATTGAGACTTATAAATGGAATTGGTTCTTGATTGTGTATGAAAGGAGAGAACTGATCAATGAAAATCATTCTTAATTAGGATTTATTCATTTGTATTCATACTTCATATGTTCAAATCAGTATACAGACGTGTTTAATGTTTTTGTACATAGATAATTTGAGAGGAAACATTGTTTTATATATTTTCCGCTGCAGGTAGGACGTGTTCGTTGGACTTTTATATTTTTGTTAATTATATAAAAGTTTTCTTGACAAAATCATTTTTGTATGTCAGGATTGTTGACTAACCAGATTAGTCTTGGATCAGAAATGTATTCCGAACATTTCATTGTTTTGGATTTAATTATAACTTTTCATGATTATTTAGAATTTAGTTCATAATACTGTAAATTCCTATTGAAGTTTCGGCTGAAAACATTAAACTTAAAATTCTTTCTTAAAGTTTGCTTCTTTCTATTACTGTATGACCACAACATCATAACACAGAGATATGGAGATATAGAGAGAATAAGATTATATTGTTTCTTAAAATGTTCATTGTTCATTATTCAATATAGTTCTTGAACAAACCATTTTGGCATCGGAGGAATGGTGACGAACCGGTATATGCGTGTAACATTAAACATAGAGAAATAGAGCCAGAGAAAGAATATTTTTATTACAAGAAAGCGCTATAACGGCTGTTTAAGTTTGTGTTGATGCGAATTTACTAGAACTTACGTATCGATTTTATATTTTAACTCACAGGTACTGAAACAATACAGAAATACAATTATTACTTCTAGTGCCATATATAGGAAATTGCCAAGATGAGGACGTATATCTCACAGCTTGAATAATCCGAATATGTTAGAATAAATTGATAATGGCTTTAAGCCAGAATTTACGATATTATGAAGCATTGATGTTCGAATTATAGTTTTATAATCTTCATTTTAAATAACTATCCAAATAAAACATTAAATAATGACGTTATTATCGAATCTTCTTCAAGATTATTCCCATGTATGCCATTCACTGACAAGAATGTAACTGGAGATGCATTGAGAAAGTTTTCACGTTCGTTTCAATTATGTTAATAATGTGGGTGATTGCAATGAGAAATTTAAAACTGTTCTTTTTTTCAGCTCGCATGTAGCCAGAGTATCAAACAATACTATAATTGCACATTCGGGTATAGATGAAAGTCATCAAGAGGAAACCTTATCGGAACATTACTGGACAATTGTAACTAATACAAGAGGAAACCTTTTCACTGCCATAGAAAGAGATATTAATGTGGAACCAAGAGAGTTCGAAATAAACACAATTCCAAGTCACCATCATTCTGAAGCACTGGAAATATACACCCATTCAATCCATTCAGACTCTATAGATTTAGAGACAAGCTTCTCAGATTCTGCCCAACGTGAAGGCTATATTAATCCTATTCCTTCTGATCCTGCAAATTGCAATGAATATATCGAGCCAAGACGGTCAAACAGCGCCGAATTTAACAAATACATAGATCCAAATTCTTCAGATCCATATGCAATTGATAAATATTCTGACCCTTCTTCTTCTGATTCCTACAAAGACAATAAATCAACCGATGGTTCGATTCCTTCATATCCTGGGGAGCGTGATCAAAATACCGATCCATTTCTTTCAGATGCAGATAAACGCGATACAATTACTGACAATGGTAATGCGATAAACGTACAATCTGCTAGACATTCCGATCATAATCTTTTAGATGCAGCCGAGACTGACAGTTTTATTGCTCCGAGTAAACCAGATATTGTATAACTCGGTATACATAATGATCGAATAATTACTTACCCCATGGATCTCGACAAGTAAACGAATTATTTCCTTCGGATAACGAGATTGTAAGGAACATATCGTTCCAATAAACTCAGTTCCCATATATCTTTGTACGGATACATACATACATACATACATACATACATACATACATACATACATACATACATACATACATACATACATACATACATACATACATACACGATAGGCATGAGAAACGTACATACCTTTGCTGATTAAAACTTTGTGTAAACGCATGTCTGGAGAAATAAATATTTGAGTATTCATCGACCTTTTCGACAAATTCAGCTTGGCCAATCACACACGATTCTTGCCTAGCATATTTCACATTGAAATGCATCTACCATGTAGTTAATACGTTTGGGAAGTTATTTCAATAAAACACCCTGGCATAATTGAAGCCATCACAGATGGTACTAAACTAGAAACCACGACACATTAAGTCGCACCTTGTTTTGATAAGATTGTACAGGAAATTTGTTCCAAATTTCATCGTGTTAGATAGTCCATTCATGCTGGTACCTAGGAAAAGGCATGCCAACGTGTTTCGTTTGGTACATGCCAGGAACGAGCTTTGAACACTCTTACCGCGCAATTAATCACTGGAATACTTATATAGCTGTCATAACTAAATAAACTTTTTACGTTCGTCTTGATCAGTTTTAAAATAGTGAGCAACGATTACACACTGCTGTAAAAGTGATGTAAGATACATACCATACAGCGTTATCTGATCAACTAAATAATGTATTACTTGAATGATGAGCAATACATACACCAAAAATGCTCGCATATTGCTTGCTAAAGAAAGTTAAAAACCTGAATGTCAAATTATCTTACAACGGGTTCAAGAAGTCATTGATTGTTCAAAAAGAGAAACACCAGTTAACATTATGGAGGACAAATGTTTGTATTATATATAAAACACATTCCTTTTAACGCTGTTTGTGTTGTGTGATAGTATTTCTTAATGCACTGCATGTTCCAGTATTGATTCTAAATTTTGTAGTTCGACCTTTCATATATCGCCATGCTATTCGATCCACTATAGTCTGTTTCAGTTTGGCTGTTTATAAATTGAATGATAAATTGAATTATATTATACAATGCATACACTGAATGACGAGTAGCATTTTAGTTATTATAATTACATTAGATTATTCGTAAAGGATATAGATTCATGGATAAACCAGGCTATTAAAATATTACTCTCGAACATTTGATCTGATTAAATGATGTAATATGCAACTACACATCGCTATCCATTACATATGTAACCAAATTTCGAAAGGGAGTTGCAGAGCTGTGGGGTGTCGTACAACCTTTATGCTGTTATCGTTGGTGAGACTGATAAGGATGACGGTAGATTGTTAACGCAAAGGAACGCAATGTAAGGACTAGCCTTGAATACAATGGCTCTTCATATTTCTTCGGCAGACGGGGATGGGTATGCAATTCCTCGTAGTCTTTTGACTATTAAGTGAAAGCTCTGTAACCGGAAATAGGCCGTGGTCATTAACTGCAAGCCACTACTTACACATGTTTAATTTTATTGAGCAATATCAGTATCACAATACGACACAATTCGAATGAAATAAATAAAATCAGTTTAACTATGCATAATAAGCAACAATACATTTATCCTCCTGGTCTATATTATTGTTAAATGTCTTGTACTCTCTGATACAGATTGCGATAGATGAAGCATAGTTCATATATGTGGGTAAATTAACCACAATAAACACCTGTGGTTATAACCCATATATCATTCATCAAGGACGTTTGTATTTAATTAATTAATTGTTTTACTCACATAAGTTTAACGTTCTGATTAGGTTCAGTTATATACTATATAATTGCCTTATATCAGTTGTTTATCACGGCGCGCACAATTTTGTTAAATATATTTTGGACTTGCTAAACACGAGTACGGTGCCAGAGTAATTCTTCATTTAATTGCATTATAAATATACATTTCATTACCGATTTGCTTTCAGAGACTTTGCTCAATCCATTTCTAACTCGGCTTCATCCTTTTATAAACAGTGTGCGTTCTTATATAGAGCAGCTAATGTTGAAACTTAAATTATCATCAAACCGGTGCCTCTGCCATGCAATGCAAAAATAACTGTTTATTCATTTGGCAAGGATATTAGCGAGTTACACTATTGCTGCGGGATACATTACCATTATAATTTTATTTGGATATGCTTTTTTCACCATGAATGCTTAACAGAACAAACGTATTAACACATTTCATATGTATCATGAAAGAAACCATAAAAGGCAGCGGACACGTGCTATGTCTAATGTGCTACTAGCTTAAGTCACTTATGGTGAGTTAATGAAAAAAAACAGTACATCTACTTAGGATTTGTCTCGTCTGTGTCATTTTTATGTTTGTTTTTTGCCAGACGGGGCTACTTGAGAAAACTTAAAATGTTTATTAATCCGTTTGAATTTGCGTTATAAGTGTTCCAATGGACTTTTTATCCCACCCTTTCTTCCAACGTTGTAGTTTACATAATCATTATGTTCTTATTTGTTTATCGGTCTGTTGATGTCTCATTTGTCGTTTTGTATATAAGCCACATCCACATCATATATAAGTGTACATACATGCATGCCAAAAATGCACCCCACCCCCAAATTCATTACACTTTTAATGTTATGTGAGATTATATTGATGTGAGCCAAAATCATGATAACTGCAACACATGTTTTTTATCATTATTGTTTTGATGTAAATATACTATATTATCTAAACTCCATGGAATGCAGCACCCATCCATGTACAAATGTAAGCAAAAAATTTTGCTTAGACACAGCATGTAAACATATATCATCAATGTATACATAAACTGTGTAATTGTTTTTCAGCTAGTCTTGACTTTTGTTTTTATTTTATATTTCGTACGAGAAGGCTTTTAATACAAAAAGTAACATTTTTAGGTCCGGTGAAACAATCGATTTCAGCGTATTCAGTTCCCATATAGTTTGCAAAGAGAGAACATGCTGCGATATTTTCCACTTAAACAAACTAACCGCAAGCCGATTGAGATATTTCGTATATACATGATTCAAAAGGAATTACATTTGTTGTCACCTGATACAAATGACCATGGAAAGGTATTTCCAAAAAACTTAGTTAATCATTATGACAATAAGATTGATTGATTGATTTATTTTTAACGGCGCACCAGCACTTTTAGGCTATTTAGCGCCATACAATAGGTTGTATTTATACACGATTAAAAAATGCTATAAGGTTTAATATCGACAAATCAAATAGTTCAACATAAAATGATAAGATGTTAGTAACATTAAAATATGAAGTATCCTAATCAACGGGAGATGTACATAGTGTATGTTGATGAGTAGGGATGAAAAGATCATGAAAATAAGGGACCGTATTTACATTAGATACAAATGCTCTAGGTCATGGCATACAAGCTTTAGTTTAAAATAAAGATTTACTTCCTTCAGGAAATCTAAAATACAAGTGATATGTATCATATCAAAATGTTTTTTCATGTCATGTACATTATGACAATAAAAATAACTACAATAACAATAATAATAATAATAATAATAATAATAATAATACTAATAATAATAATAATAATAATATAAAGAAGAAGAAGAATTATATTGTACTAAAAAAAGTATATGTGTCTTTCATCACTTTTTTTTGCACTCAGTCAAAATGTACCCGTATGCGAAAGCCATCATGTACAAGGTCTTCAAGGAATACTTTTATTTTAACTTTTGTTCATTTCAACTTATGTATCTTCTGACGTACTGGAAATTCTGTTTCTTTGGATTTCAATCCATTTTTCCATTTTCAATATGAGCTATGAATGGCGGCCAGTGTAAGTATAGGAAGAACCCATTAAAAACCCGGTATGAACCAAACATCACTTTTCAATGTTTCACAAATACGATTTAAAAGACCATATATATATATATATATATATATATATATATAGATATATATATATATATATATATATATATATATATATATATATATATATATATGCATAAAATACAACCTTATTCTGGCAACCTTAAAGATGAAACAACGAACTTAATGTGTCTCCTTTTTTGTCTAACCACTTCTGGTCATCAAATGTCTTTTCAGTTGCTATTGAGCAGCGTATGAATACGTTAGCATCATTCAAATAACCACAAAGGACATGAACTGCAAACAGTGGACCAGTTCAAATATCATGGTTCCATAATCATCAAAGAGGGATCAAGCTAAGAAATGTTGTCACGAGCAGCACAAACAATAACAGCGATGTCAAATTTAAGACACAGCTGGAGAAACAAAAATATCTGTATGAAAACTAAAATCAAACTATTTCGAGCTTTAGTTATCTCGATCTTCTTGCATTCATGTGAGGCCTGGACCCGGACAGCAGAATTACAACAAATACTCCAGGCAGTCCCGGATTACCCATTAGGCAGAGTAGGCAACTGCCTATGGGCCCCGCGACTTTTATGGGCCCCATCAGGGGCCCCCAGGGGCCCCCATGAGACCGTGACCGTGGGTCTGGGGCCCCAAAAGTTTGACTGCCTATGGGCCTCCACGGTGCTTAATCCGGCGCTGACTCCAGACATTTGAAATGAGATCTTACAGAACCATCCGGGGCATCTCTTACATGGACCACAAATGAAGAAGTTAGTAAAAACATCGGGTACAGAGTAGGCCATTATGAAGACCTTCTCACCACTTAAAACGAGAAAGCTTAAACGGTATGGTCATGTCACTCGAGCCAACAGTCTATCCACAACAGTGCTGCAGGGCAGCGTCCAGGGTGTCAGACCGAGACGTAGACAGAGAAAAGCTTGGACAGATAACATCACAGAGCGGACCAGGATAAGTTTTGCGGTGAGACAGTCATTGGCACTTGATCTAGACAAGTGGAGGGAACTAGTCAGATGTTCAGCAGCACGGTTCTTCAACGACAACACCAGACCAACATACTGATAATGATATTGATGCTGAGTTACAACAAATGTACCATTTGGTCTTGTGTGACCATTAGACAATTTATGTGAGCGGTGCAATTTATGTGCTTTCAAAACTGATTTAATAATTTGAATCACATATTGGCGAAAATTACCAATTAAGCGAATTTTTTCGCCAAGTTATGTTGGAGCACATTTAAATTAATTGCATCTTATTTACTGTTAATTCCGTCACCCTTTATACTATATTAGTCGATTTAAACAATAGGTTTAACACGAAACATCCCCTTCCCTTAGACAATCAATTACGCTAGTATTCCTGCCCATGGACCCTATTAATTTTAAAGGCATTAAATATCGCGGTATTGTTATTGTAGTGTCATCCTTTATGTTTCGTCTGTTAGTATGTGTTACCTTACTTTCCCATGCAACCCTTATGCAATACTTGTAATTGATAGTAAGATATTTAAACTAATACAGAAACATGAATAATATTAATAATAATAATGATAGTTGTGACTGAATTGATATAAGAATAAATTTTGTTGGCATTCATTTATTTCAACATATTGTTATTGTAGTGTGAATTTTGTTAGACTGTGTTTGACAAATAACGTTTTGGCTAGATATTATTTCATTTTTTTTGTATCATTATATGCCATCACGACTGTTTCAAAATAAACATTATATAATATTGTGTACACTGGTAGAGACGATACATTAAATGTATTCCTACTTGGATATTTTGCGCATGTTTTTTTTTCTTCTTAAATTTTTATTTTATTCAAAAAAAGAGGCAACGGCAAATTATTTCTTTGATGCAATATACTTAGCGTTATATACTAATATTGATGCAGGTGTTTGTTTTAAAAATATGTCTGTCATTTTCGGCTCTATGAATCAGTAAAAGCAAAGTGTGTTAAATGTTGGTCAGTATGCATGTTAAAATATAGTATTTTTGTAGCTGTCTATCAATATCATCTAAAGGTAAAATATGGTTCAGACTTAAATACACGTTTTCAAGCTTTCAAACAGATGTCAATTTAAACTTAACTATATTTAGCGTCTTGTATAATTGATATAATGCTTGTAATGTTTTAGACACAAGTTCAGACGAGAATAATACGGTAGTAAATTCGAACACTTGCAATCAGGAAATGTTGTGTACAATTTATACGTATGAGACTAGTATGATTTTATAAGACACATATTCCGTAAACCTGTTCATTTTGTGGTTGTTTTACTACGTAAACCAGATCCAGCAAGAAAGTTTCTTCGGTGCAGGTATTGAACAGACTTGACCAACATGTATAAGAAATAGTACGCCTGAGTGATTTGAAATTCTTGATGAGATTTGTTTTACTGATTTAAATGAACAGAAAGTTCTTTTTACAATCTTTCAATATATCATTTTAAAGCATGGTGTCATTAATTAATTTACAGCTAAATATCCAGTCTTCTGATGTTGAAATAAAACTAAATGTTTTGGCATTCATCAAAATGCTTCGCAAATCTATTTAGCTTATATTTTCATTATTAATTTCGAAACCTTCGATCTGAGTAATATAATATCCAGTCAAATATTGGTTATTATTTTGGTATACGGCTTTTCATTTCCTACTGAAAGAATATCATTTGAACGTTTTTTGAAGAGCTATATTATTAGGACCAGACGGCCGGTTAGTCTCTGTAACAACAAATGGCTTTAAATGTGTTGTCGACACATATAGCTCGAAGCTCATAATTATGTCTTGAAATCTTAAGGATAAAATCATGTGCATGTCAATATATTTCATCTTAGTTTTATATTCTTACGGTCTTCTGATAAACAAATTAGGAATCCTTTCCCTATAGTTTTGTGCTAGTGCATACATCTGTTATATCCATCTGCGTATCAACTTACGTTTCAGTATACGGTATAACTTTGTGAAACATTATAATATACTCGATCACGTTAGGAGTCTGTAGCCGATACTACTAAATATAGAAATACACCTGTGAATGTAGATCGGATCGCTTCACAAATCATGCAATGGGAAGCAGAACTTAAATATGTTTTGCTGGTCAAATATAGAATACTATAACTTTTCTTTGATATGGGACCGATTATGAAAGAACTGTCCTTGCGTTACATTTAACAGTCAGCGTTAAAATATACCTGACGGCTGCCAGGTTTATCGCAAACATGTTACTGACATTCACGAGTTTAACAATATGTTTCCTGGCATACAACTTTGACAATTTAATAAAATGTCTGCACTTGTATTCCAGCCTGCCGCAATCTATTGAATTCCTTATGACGAATGTTGTCTTTCAAGATTTACGCCTGCCAGGAGGCTGCTGCTTTCTCCTTCCTATGTTGAAATGTCTTCCGATCAGTCAGAGAGTGAAAAGACATTACACTACAAACCTGACATTAAAGAGTCCTACTTTTGCGGATATGATAATGCTAACTGGATTTTAATTTTAAGTGGTTGGTAAGCTTTTTCATGGGACTATTTTAGCATGTGGGCGATGATACGTATAGCATCCATCCTCTTAAATGTTGGTAAAGTAGTGAATCTTAAAGGTTTCCAACAGTACATAGGAAGATACTCAGTTACGTCCCATTTGTTTGTTTTCTGACAGACAAAAACCACCCTTCCATATGTTTAGCTTACATTTATTTTATATGAGCAACATTATAGAAACTACAAAAGCATCCTCATAAAAGATCCAACAATTATAATTGCTAGTGATATTATACTGATATAATAATGAAGTTTGGTTAAAGCTATGATTGTCGCATAAAGTTTTGAAAATATTGCTTATTTAAGACAAACTATGATGAGATAATTGTATTTTTCTCAGGAAATTCGTCAGATCCCCTCTGCATCATATGCCATATTAACATCTCAGTCTCTAACATTACTTGTGTTTGCTACTATGTGAAATCTCGTTAATGCATGACATCCAAAAACGCCTTGAAGGTCAATGGAACGATATGTGTGGGTTCAGCACAGCATCCCATCAGGTTCAGTACGGCATGATTGCAAAATTCGGCGTAACGTTTCCTCACTCATATCCAACCCACTCACAAATCTTTAATTAATATTTTATCCAACCAGACACAATTACTTCCTGTAATGATGTACAAGCGCGGAAAATCAGCTGGTCTGAGTACGCTTTAAGGTGTTGCTGCATTTCTGCACACGGGCAGCTGTCATAGTCTTCTTACACTGTACTGTGAAACAACAGCACCACTTTGCGTGAATCAATTGCCATTTTAGGATTACTGTCACGTTGTAGAAGAAACCAGATTTTAGCATGGGTATGTTAGATCCTGAGGCTATAATTTCTCGCCGACAAAATGTCTAGGTATCCAGACATTTAATTGACATAGCCATAAACTAGAGACGCGCGGTTTAATTTTGCCAAAGTCAGTTACGTAACATTTGTCACAGGTAAGTGGCGATTTCTCGTTTGGAAAAAGGGATCGTGAAATTGTATCGTGCACATCCTTGACAGACGGTTGGGAAGGATGATGTCGGATCATTAGGAACCAACTTCCAATCGGAATTGAGTTACGCGTGCCAAACATTAGAATATCGAGTTTAAATACATCATCTTGAGAACCAAAACGTTAGTAGTATTACAATTATTTTGTGAGACGGAATGAAAATAAACTACTCCGAGACCATTTGTATTGGTGGAATTATTATTCTGGAAATAATAGGAGTTTCGAAACAGTATTTACTCAATTGTTGTGAAATATTACTGCAAAGTAAGTGTACTTTAATTATTGCAGTATATATATATATATATATATATATATATATATATATATATATATATATATATATATATATATATATATATATATATATATATATCTACATATTTGAGTACGTAAAATGGCCTTCGTAGTTTGATTCATTCGTAGTGTTTGATACACATGCGTATTTTGAGATATGAGCAATGTGATGTGTAGAATTCGACTTGTAATTCATTATCGGTTTAATTCGTAGTAACCTCATGCATCTATTCGTTTGATATTATAGATTTTCAAATGTTGAACTAAAGTATAAACTTTGTATAATATTGCGATGTGCAACATTAGTATAGGAATTTGCCTATTATTGTATTCTTGTAGGAGTATCATGTGTATGGATATATCAGAGCATGGATATGCATATCTGTGTAAGTGCAATGTACAGAAATGCGGCTGATTATATGAGGTAGTTTTGTATATAATAAGATTAGCAGGCAGAATGTGTATTTCGATGGGCACGAATGCGTGACCAAAAACGGTAATGGCCTATCTGATGATATTAATGTTAGTGTGAGTTACTTAGCAAAGGGAATATGCTTTGCTAATGTCCTTCTATGTGTTCTTTAGAAGCTTTTATGGACCAGAGGGAATTACTCAGTGCTGTTGTCCGAGTCTCTGGGAGACAGAAGAGAGGTTTTAGGGACTGGAGGGAATTACCCCATCAGTTGGTCCAAGTCGCTGGGAGACAAAAGAGAAAAGGAAGGACAGAAGGAGAAGTTGAAGGGAGAACGGAGGGATACAAAGGAAAAGATGAGAAGCATACAGATGAGTAGGACTTAGAACAGAAGGGAAACCCTCACACTAATTCAAAGGATGAACTAGACCGTCAATTGGTAGAGTGATATGATTATAGCTGAATCGTATTTGAGAGATTACTGTTTGAATTATATTAAGTTGTTTTTTTTTAAAATCATAATTTGTGTATTCATTAATTTAACTGTTGGCACCGCTGACTCGGGGCTCAGGGCTTTGCATCTCTCTACTTCAATTTCTGACTAAAAACTAGCTAAATACGAGTCTAAGATTCGGCTAATGTAGTTGTGTGAGAAAGCTTGTCAGTAGCGTCTCATGGGTCGGTGGTTATTTCTGGGGGTTTTCCTGGGTTCTTCCACCACCAATAATACTGACCGCCATGTATAGCCTATCGTGAGCTGAAAATGGCGTTAAACATTATGACAACAACAGCAAACTAGATGAAAGAAAATACTAGTTTGGAGACAGAGATTCGTAACAAGTGAAACGGTAATGAACGTGATTCCGCCTAATATGACAGTGATACCAGCATTCCAAACGTTTTGAAGTACTGGCACGCTAAGCTGGTTTGCACCCACGTCAGAAGTTTAATCCTCAAGTACGGATTGATTTAAGACATCATGCGCAAAGTAGTGGTTGTGTTTAGTGACGTCAAATGATTGAAGTTAGTGGAGGTGTGTCAGTTACATTAAAAAATAAATTTAACCTTAGTTTATTTTAACATACTTAAATACATTTAAATGACTGTTACAGTAATATGTACGACAAATGTCTTTTTAAAAAAGTGGTCAGTGTGATGAAAATAGATAGTTTACGATAGTGATGCTTTAGTGAAAGGAACAGTTTTATGTAACTAAGACAATTGTTTGAACAATTGTAACTATCTTGCTGAGGGCATTGACCCAGGACATGAGAGAAAATTGTATCTACTTTTATGTGTCAAGAGAGGGAGGTGTTTAGATTTCAGTGTGAAATGATCAAAATAATTTATTCTCTCTGTTAAAACCGCCATTTATTGTATAGTTGTAACGATACTCAATATTCTTTCATTTTGATGCAACCCAAGGGTATATAAGTATACATAGAGTAAATTGTAAATTAACATGGGTTAAGGATAAACAGAAGTACAATAACCTAGCGGACACCGAATCTCTAACGCGAGGTTTTGTAACATTATTCAATTGAATTTATAGTACCTCATGTTGGTGCCTCTGACGTGCGAGTCGAGGCATTAAGCAGCACATGTCAAGCACTCCAACATGATGTAAACCATCATCGCTATGTTTAGGTGTTTGGCTTGAATTACATCAATAATTCCATGAGGCGCCTTAGGAACTTGAATGTGGTTCATTCAAACAATGTATGGAGTCAGTTGAGGAAACAAATCACACATTTAACAGTCAGCAGAAAATTTAAACAATTTGTTAAGGGTTAGTCTAATTGCATTGACAAAAATGGGACTGCCATTGCATGTATGTAGGGGAATGCACTGTTCACAGTAGTACAGAACATCTCGATCACTAGATCACAAGACAGGATGCACTTTCAGAAGTTAATAGCATCAAAAGTCTTTATGTGGATTGGGAACGACTGCGATTATTAACAAATCTAGCAAACGTTTCACTTCATCAAATTCACAAATTCACAAATGTTAACTCCGACATACAAAGTTATCAAGGATGCCAATCATCAACGCCATGCTGATTTAATTATTTCAAATTTGACAATGAGAAGCGAATTAAAGTTGTAGACAGGGTCGGGACGGCAGTATGAATCGAAAAAATAATGTACAAGTAAAAGCTGGTTATCGGATTCAAAGATGCACCCGATAACGTGTGGGACATTAACGTACGTGGGATGGTAGATAGTAGCACCACACAGTTCCAGTATTATTCGTAACCGGTCAGTGACGTCTCCATCATAGAAATATAAATATAAATGCAGGATACGCAAGACATTCTCTTCCATGTTATACTTTATTTAATTGTTACGGGAAAACTGGTACAGGGCGACACTGCTGCTACCAGTTAATCCACTAATAATAATAGCATTCGATTTATCAACGAAGGCAGTGCGATAAAACGGAAAAGGAAACAGGGGTCTACAAACGAGATTAATTTCGGACTCGACAGATGCAACAATTATTGCGTTAAACCGCTGTCCGTTCCATGATGTTTATCAAAGGTACAAATATTCATGCAGATTGTTTCTTGTATATTCGTAGATGACTAAACTTACACATCAATCGTGCAAATATAGAAACTAAGAAACGGTAGTTTTGCAGACAAGAACAATTTCAGTCAGCGCAAAAACACAACTTTTCCTTGATACCAGGAATTTATAACTTGGGCAATGATGCAGAAAATGAATGTATGCCGTTTGGAACAGATTAATCTTCAACCTAGTTATCGTTATTGTGTATGCCTGCCTTTATATAAAATGAGATTTTGAAGAGATGCTCACAGGTTGATGTTTGAAACTAACTACACAGACAAGTAACCCGTAAGCATACTGCCACCAATCACATTTCGCTTCCGGGTGATGATAGTAGAGTTCTGTTGTCCACAAATGGTCCTCATGATTCCAACAAAGAATTTTTTCTTAATCAAAACCTCGACACTGACCAGAAGAATTCTCCAAACGATTTCACGACGTTGTATCTGATTTATTACGTTTTCTTTGAACCCGAATTTAAAGAGTCTGTGTTCGACATGTACGTCCATGCTTGTGTGATTGATCTGAATGATATTAAACAGATGCAGCTGCATTGTGTTGGTTCTTACCGACAAGACGATGGTGTTGTATGCTGCGGAATGTCGAAGTAGGATCATATAAAAATCATAACATTTTATTCTGTTAGTAACTGACCTTTTTCCCGTTTGCAAAATCAACGTCTTATTAAGACGTTAATCTTGGCTTTAGCTCACAGCAAATAAGGAACATATTACAAAACGGAAATGGAATTATCAACCTCGGTTTGATCCAAGCGGAACTTTATCAACTTATTGCAGTTAAACAAAGAAATCATAGGTGACTTTAAAGTTATCAAAGTCAGAGATGATGCAAACAGAAAATGAACCTGATTTAAGGCTCATGAGAACCACACCTAGACTGAACCTAAACATGACAGTTAAAGGCAAAATAGTGTCTCGATAGAAAGGAAAACATCTTTTGCTGGTGGGATTATTTGCAAACTTCCCCAGGAAAGAATATTGGATTACTTGACACGACTCGCAAGAGACGTAGCTTCCAATAACTAACTTTCATTTACTCGCGATTGATAAAGTTTTGTATCTTCTTTTTGAAATGAACTTTCGTCATTGACTCAACCTCAGCAGGGCACTTCGATGTCAACAAGACATGGAACTACTTCTGTCGAATATATTGTAATGTCTAGATTTATTTTGTATGGGCATGCACAAACACCTGAAGTTGTTAATTATTGAGACCGAGGCGGACACAGCCTTTAATAGGTATATGATATCGTTGCAAACTCAGATTGACTGACTAACATATGGACTTCATGTTGTTGAAGCACCAACGCATTTGCCTGTACATTGTACAGTATCACTTCGAAATGACACTTAATAGTATACTAAATACCGATTAATATCATGAAAACTACACAGAAAGTCCACGACGATGTCCTGATATGGATCTGACCAAGTTTGCCACCAAAGTGGATTTGACTTGATTGTCAAGCGGGTTTGATGGTGACGAAGGCCACTAAAAGATTTTCATTCTCAAATATCAAACTGTGAACTTAACATATCAGCAGCAGAGAGGGTGAACAGACTAAACCGAAACGTCACCCTTTTTAATTAACAAATCGACTAATGGTGACTAACATACAAGTCAGTTCAATGACTACACCTAGATTAACCCAAACAAATGTTGTAGTCGACCATCTTTGCCGCTCTTTGCATGTGTTAAATTGTCAATCTGAGAATTAAAAAAAAATCTTGTATATAAATCAAACAAAATGAATAATTCAGACAAACGATCAATCGGAGACTATTTTGAAGTTTGAGTAATATTCTTCCTCGGTGCTGCTATAAATTAGCCAAATATTGTATCGATACATGTAAATAAATCATTATATATATATGTCAAATATCGGAGAATCATATACTACTAGATAAGCTCGAGAACGTCAGGAAGCAATCAAAAAATGTATTCCTTTGAGAAATTCGCTTCGAAGGAAACTTCAAAAACGCCAGGAGTTACAAGTTGATTACGTAGAAGGTACAGAAAGATTATTTAAACCTATTACTGCAACAACTGAGAACGTTCTATAAGAAGATATCACAGATCCAGAAAAAAAGAAACCTCTTCTTGGGACAATACAAGAAACCGCTAGGGCAACACAAGAGATTTTACCAGATCTTCCAGCTAGAATAGCTGCCGCACAACCTCCTCAAGATATTGATAAAATTTACACTGAAATAGCTGATGTGAAAGAAAAACTTGCATCTGAACCTAAAGCAAAAAGAAAAAATGTTGAATTGATTAGTAAATTTAAGGGAGGTGTTATTGAAGATCTTAAGGAAAATGTTAAAGAGAAATATTTTTATCGTGTTGCATATAATAGTTTTTTTCAAAAGTCTGAAATTTTAAAACCCGAGTATGTTAACATAAATACTAAAAACTATTTTAAATGATTATATCGTGTGTACTACAATAAAATTCAGGCTAGAAGTGATGACCCAGTATATAGTGATTATATTAACGATATAAAATGATTTTATTCAGAAAAAAACTCAACAACAAATTGAACAACAACCCCAGTATGAACTACCTCCACCTTTGCAACAAATAGAACAACAACCTCCTCAGTATCAACTTCCTACACCTCTGCAGGAAATCGAACAGCAACAATTTTCTCCACATCATTTTGAAAAACCTAGAAAAATAGAGAAAAAAAGAGACCGATGAAAGAAAAGATTCAAGAAAAGACTAGATGGTTGGGTAATATACTTTCTCCAAGTAAAAAGAAAAAAGATCCTGGTTATGACTCTTCTGTCGCTACCACAGGAAGTGGTTTGGGAAATATAGAATCTATGTTGGGGTTTGGACCGAGACAATGAAATTCCAGCCATGGGGTTATATTATTTGTCTCCCCACGAGGCTTGTCCGAGTGGGGAGACATATAATGTAACCCCGCGGCTGGGATTTCATTGTCTCGGTCCAAACCCCAACGTAGATTATTTTTCTCACCCAAAATTATCCTTTAAAGTAAAAAGAACTCTTTAAAAGTGAGCATGTCGCAATGTTTACATGTGGCGCATGAATATAAATAAGCTAATGAGGGCTGTAGTGTGACCGTTGCGTCCGAAGTACACAGTTTATACGCGTGAGCAAAGAAAAATAACAACAAAAAACGTAGCATAGTAATGAGGTATTATCACATTTAATATATGAATGATATATGACATTAACAATAAATAGTAATAATTTATTAGAAAGAAACTATTTCCTTTCATCATTTCCAATTTTGAATACCCCACACTCCCGTATAAAAGACCCTCGTCACACCAAAAAATATGCGGACCCCACAGGATAACAATGTGCTAAACTTTCAAATTCACGGATTCCTTGAAAAGTTTTATATTTCTGTCTTGGAAATATGGCAAGTGATGAAGTGAAATTTGCTTATGGATTAGTGTGTTGAGGTATCAATGATTCCTTCTGGCTGGTAAGTGTATTATTTGTCAATAAATATTGCAGGTATATTCAGCTGTTGCACAACGGAGATGCTTAACAAAATTATAATAGAGCATGTTTGAAATGACACATTTCTGGCTGTTGCTAAGTTTTCCGTTGTTGCTTAGAGAGATGGGATGCTATGAAGTGTATAGGTATATAGTCTTATATGCATGGCTCAATGTTTTCCGACAGTTCATTTCAAACACCATTGAGAATTTTATCCTATCTGTAGCACAGTAAATTTTCAGGTCAGCTTCATTAAATGTAGCTAACAGTATATACAATGTTTCACGACAAATGTTTACAACTAATTCAGTTCATTTAGCTACATTTAATGATCTGAAAATGTACTGAGCTAGTCCTGCATATAGGATAAACTTGACCATGCTAGTTTGAACGAACAAACATAATATCAAAACCTCGAAATAGTATGCGTGTGTGTCACATAATTAGGCGAAAATTAAATTTATTTCCTTGATTTACAAACTAATCTCGCCATTTTCTTTGTTTCGTCGTACATGCATTACCTGGGGTGAATAAGTGTTTTTCTCCAAGGTAAGCGGCGTGTAACGATTTGCATGTGCCTGTTTTTTATTTACATGAAATCCGGAACATTAGTTTCACGTGGTGCACGGCAATCTTGCTGTGATTTCTGCTCACCTATTTGAGGGTATATAAGGCAGAATATTTATGATCAATTTTACGGGACCTAAAGTATCTAATCACAGGATAGATAAGCTCGTCTTTCAATCTCCAGCCAAAGGGGTGAGTGTTAAATTTATATTTCGTTTTATTGTGAATTTTATTCAGATTATCATTTCATATAATGATGCCTTTATTGCAATGCAGATTTTAAACGTGGAATATTTGGAATTACTAGTCACTATTAGACTTTAAATGCATTAGCGTAATCTAAGGTTTAGATTATTTTTTGAGACAACTATTATTAGTCTGGTTTTGTTTATTGTAGCTGTTAACGCATCTGATAACGTCGGCTGATAGCATCTCTGAGAACATCTTTGATAACGTCTTTGATATCGTCTGATTTGTTGTGGAAAATCTCTGATTTGTTTTGGAACATCTCTGAATAATAGCTGAATGTGATTGATTGTGCCGTTTAATTGTGAAAACGGAATTGAAGTATCTGACTGTCTGTCTGTCGAACTGTCTGTTCGTCTACATCTGTCGTGACGTGTAAATATCCGGAAAGCTAGAAGTCCGAGTGTCGGAGCTGTCTAAAGTTGTAAACATCCGGGGCGACATCTAGGGTATTGAGAAACCGTTGGTTCTAGTAGATGTTGTATGCTGTCTGTACGTATAACTGTGGTGGATCCGTGAAGGGCAAACGGCCGATAAAAGTATTGGTCAACCCTAGGTCTTCGGGGAAACTGGGAGGCGATTCAACTGTTGGTGAATCGTACGGTTATACAGGGTCGAGACACATATGTGTGTTGCAATTGTAGTACAATTGAATACATTGTTGTATTTACATAGTTATTTCAAATCACATTAGTATTTCAAGGGATTGCATGAATATCAATAAAAGCTAGCAACTTGATTGAATACAAGTATATGTTCGTGCTAGTTGTCGCAATCCATACGTGCGATAGTATAGTTTGTCGTTTGTGTTTATTATGGTAATTTATACTTGCCTTAATAACACTTTCGTAAAGGTTCATTGGATCTGTGTATAGTCCAAGAGATTCCTTTGTATCTGTGTCCTATTTTGTATTAATATTTAATTTATTCATGTATTGTGAATGGTTGTGAGTGTAATTGTGGGTTGAGCGCATGAGTTATTGTGTTGATACATCATTATTTTTCATTAATAATTTATTTCATAAATTTATATTTTCTTTCACATATTGTGTTTGTGTTGTTCATTTAATCCACCATCCTCTCGGTAACAATTCTGTTACAATGGTGTCAGAAGTGGGATCGCTGGATTCAGTGAACTGTCAATCATTTTTGTGAAAGTAAACATTTAATGTTTATATTTGAGCGTGACCTTCTTGACAAGATAATACTCAAGTTGGGGTTTATTTTTGTTTAGTTTATCTAGGTCCGTGTGTCCAGTATAAACGTGTTTAAAGCATTGGTTTGGTTACCTATATATATTCATATTACAATTGTCATTGTCATGTCATCCCTTAAGGACTTGGTTGCCTTAGGCAAAGAATTTGGGTATGAAGGTGAAAGTCTAAGGAAATTTATTCAGGAAGAACAAGCCCGGAAAAGGGAAGAAAGGGCAAGGGCAAGGGAATTAGAAAAGGAAGAAAGGGTAAGGTCAAGGGAATTAGAAAGGGAATTAGAAAAGGAAAAGGGGGAGGCCGAAGAAAGGAAAAGGGAATTAGAAAGGGAATCCGAAGATAGGAAATGGGCCATTGAGAAGGAAAAGATAGAATTAGAGAAGCAGGCCGAAAGGGGCAAGATAGAAATAGAGAAACAGGCCGAAACGGACAGGATAGGATGGGAAAGGGAATCGGAGGAACGGCGAATAGAGTTAGATAAACTAGCAAAAGTAGAAATGTTAGAGTTAGATAAACGAGCAAAAGCAGAAATGTTAGAGTGAGAAGAAAGAGCAAAGCAACGGGATCATGAGCGTAAGGTAGAATTAGCGACATCTGGAAGAGAACACGATTCTGCCTTTAGCAAATTAAGGGGCCCCAAATTACCTCCCTTTGACGATGAAAAAGATAACATGGATAGTTATCTTCATCGCTTTGAGCGGTATGCCGAAAACCAGAAGTGGAGTCAAAATGACTGGGCATTGCATCTTAGTGCTCTATTAAAGGGTAAAGCACTGGATGTATACTCGCGACTTCCTAGGGACGATGTGTTTAAGTACGACGTCCTAAAGGAAGCACTTCTCAAAAGGTACGAGCTAACTGAACAGGGTTTTCGTAAAAAGTTCAGGTATAGCAAGCCCGATAAGGGAGAAACCTTTGGTCAGTTCACCGTTAGAATTGCGAACTATTTTGAGCGGTGGATTGAATGCGGCAAAGCGATGAAAACGCTTGAAGGGTTGACTGATTTCTTGCTCAGAGATCAATTATTTAATACAGTTGGGCGAGAATTAGATCAATTTCTGAAGGAGAAAGTCTTCACAAACGTAAAAGATATGGCTAAGCAAGCCGATTTCTTTGCCGAAGCTCATGGGGGAACCCAGAACGTGGTTTTAAAAGATTTTAAGTCTGGAAACCAGTCTGCGAGACCTATGCCTAGGGAGCTTGTAAAATCAGCTGAGGTAAAAAGGTCAGTTAGGAATCCAGTTATTCAGCGTGTGCAATGTTTCTTGTGTAATGCATGGGGTCATGTTCAAAAAGACTGTCCTAAAAGAAAGGGACTTGTGCATAAGGTAGCAGTGGCTATACAAAGTAAAGGTAGATCTTATAACATCGTACAGGTAGAACCTTGTATTCATTCGCTTGGCACGTGTCTATTTCCCGAAGCGCGTGTACCAACCGCGAGAGGGTTTGTCAACGGTCGAGAAGTCGTGGCATTACGTGACACTCGCTGTACGGGCGTAGTGATCAAACGTAGTCTCGTGCAGGATAACCAAATGCTCGGGTGGGAGTCCCCATGTATGTTACTTGATCAGACGATGGGTCGCATTCCCGTAGCAAGGATCACAGTAAAAACACCTTTCCTAACGTGAACTGTTGATGCCCTTTGTATGGAAAATCCTATTTACGATCTGACGATCGGTAATGTTGAAGGTTCCCGTCTTCCAACAATGGCCGATTTTAAAATACCTTTGGCCCAGGCAGTCGAAACGCGAGCGCAAACACGGCGAGAGAAAACCGCGTTTCATAACTTAATAGTCCCTGAATCTATCTCGGGAATTTCGCGTGATGATTTCAAACAAGAGCAAGAACACGATGAATCCATCAGAACAATTGTTGAGAAAATCACGTCCGGCGCGATTAAACATTGCAAGCGTGGGGGTAGCTCAAGATTCGTACGCAAGAACGGATTAATTCATAGGGAGTTTAGCGCTCGGGAGGGTAAGAAGTATTGGCAAGTGGTCGTACCCCAGAGATATAGATCTCAAGTACTTAGGGTGGCGCATGAGTCAAGCATGGCAGGACACCTAGGTAAGGCTAAGACCACTAGCAGGGTAGTCGCTGAATTCTACTGGCCCGGTGTTAATGGCGATGTCACACGGTTCTGTAGGTCGTGCGACGTATGTCAGAAAACCGTATGTAAGGGAAGGGTCACAAGGGTGCCCTTAGGACAGATGCCATTAATAGATACACCGTTTAAAAGAGTGGCAGTAGATATTGTAGGACCAATACACCCAGTTACCGAAAGAAAGAATCGGTATATTCTTACTCTGGTTGACTACGCAACCAGATACCCTGAAGCCGAAGCGTTACCAACTATTGAAACGGAAAGGGTAGCTGAAGCATTAGTTGATATCTTCAGTAGGGTAGGGGTGCCAGAAGAAATCCTCACTGATTGTGGTGCCCAATTCACCTCTGACCTCATGGGTGAAATAAGTAGGCTGTTATCCACCAAACAGCTAAACACTACCCCATACCATCCGATGTGCAATGGACTGGTAGAGAAGTTTAATGGTACCCTGTAAAGCATGCTACGAAAGATGTGCGCGGAACGTCCGCAAGACTGGGACCGTTATTTGAACGCTGTTCTGTTCGCGTACCGTGAAGTACCGCAGGAAAGTTTAGGGTTTTCACCCTTCGAACTGATTTACGGTAGAACGGTTCGAGGCCCGATGCGGATACTACGCGAACTATGGACTGGTGATGTTGCGAACGAGGAAATAAAAACAACTTACCAGTACGTGTTAGATCTAAGAAATAAACTTGAGAGTACATGCCAGATGGCACGTGACGAATTGATTAAATCGGGGCGCAGATATGCCAAGTATTACAACCGCAGAGCGCGAAATAGGAAATTTCTGGTAGGAGATCAGGTGCTATTGCTTCTTCCAACGAGCTCAAATAAATTATTAGTCCAGTGGAAAGGTCCATATGAAGTTAAAGAAGTAAAAGGTGACATGGACTATAAAATTGACATGGACGGTAATTTAAAGACATTCCATGCTAACATGCTCAAGTTGTATATCAAGAGACAGAGCGACAATTCCAATAAGGGGAGTTGAAAATATAGGCGCAGACTACTTGAGTAGGGCATGATGGGAAATTTGTATGAATTTGCCCAGTAATAAAATCCAGTTTGTAGTATAACCAGTGTAAATGTTGTAAGATATCATCAGTAGTTATTTTTCTTCTATTCTGTGTTAGTTTTAAAAATGTGTACATTTTTATTCTTAGGGGGGAGGTATCGTCACAGAATTAGGCGAAAATAAAATTTATTTTCTTGATTTACAAACTAATCTCACCATTTTCTTTGTTTCGTCGTACATGCATTACCTGGGGTGAATAAGTGTTTTTCTCCAAGGTAAGCGGCGTGTAACGATTTGCATGTGCCTGTTTTTTATTTACATGAAATCCGGAACATTAGTTGCACGTGGTGCACGGCAATCTTGCTGTGATTTCTGCTCACCTATTTGAGGATATATAAGGCAGAATATTTATGATCAATTTTACGGGACCTAAAGTATCTAATCACAGGATAGATAAGCTCGTCTTTCAATCTCCAGCCAAAGGGGTGAGTGTTAAATTTATATTTCGTTTTATTGTGAGTTTTATTCAGATTATCATTTCATATAATGATGCCTTTATTGCAATGCAGATTTTAAACGTGGAATATTTGGAATTACCAGTCACTATTAGACTTTAAATGCATTAGCGTAATCTAAGGTTTAGATTATTTTTTGAGACAACTATTATTAGTCTGGTTTTGTTTATTGTAGCTGTTAACGCATCTGATAACGTCGGCTGATAGCATCTCTGAGAACATTTTTGATAATGTCTTTGATATCGTCTGATTTGTTGTGGAACATCTCTGATTTGTTGTGGAACATCTCTGAATAATAGCTGAATGTGATTGATTGTGCCGTTTAATTGTGACAACGGAATTGAAGTATCTGACTGTCTGTCCGTCGAACTGTCTGTTCGTCTACATCTGTCGTGACGTGTAAATATCCGGAAAGCTAGAAGTCCGAGTGTCGGAGCTGTCTAAAGTTGTAAACATCCGGGGCGACATCTAGGGTATTGAGAAACCGTTGGTTCTAGTAGATGTTGTATGCTGTCTGTACGTATAACTGTGGTGGATCCGTGAAGGGCAAACGGCCGATAAAAGTATTGGTCAACCCTAGGTCTTCGGGGAAACTGGGAGGCGATTCAACTGTTGGTGAATCGTACGGTTATACAGGGTCGAGACACATATGTGTGTTGCAATTGTAGTACAATTGAATACATTGTTGTATTTACATAGTTATTTCAAATCACATTAGTATTTCAAATGATTGCATGAATATCAATAAAAGCTAGCAACTTGATTGAATACAAGTATATGTTCGTGCTAGTTGTCGCAATCCATACGTGCGATAGTATAGTTTGTCGTTTGTGTTTATTATCGTAATTTATACTTGCGTTAATAACACTTTCGTAAAGGTTCATTGGATCTGTGTATAGTCCAAGAGATTCCTTTGTATCTGTGTCTTATTTTGTATTAATATTTAATTTATTCATGTATTGTGAATGGTTGTGAGTGTAATTGTGGGTTGAGCGCATGAGTTATTGTGTTGATACATCATTATTTTTCATTAATAATTTATTTCATAAATTTATATTTTCTTTCACATATTGTGTTTGTGTTGTTCATTTAATCCACCATCCTCTCGGTAACAATTCTGTTACAATGGTGTCAGAAGTGGGATCGCTGGATTAAGTGAACTGTCAATCATTTTTGTGAAAGTAAACATTTAATGTTTATATTTGAGCGTGACCTTCTTGACAAGATAATACTCAAGTTGGGGTTTATTTTTGTTTAGTTTATCTAGGTCCGTGTGTCCATTATAAACGTGATTAAAGCATTGGTTTGGTTACCTATATATATTCATATTACAATTGTCATTGTCATGTCATCCCTTAAGGACTTGGTTGCCTTAGGCAAAGAATTTGGGTATGAAGGTGAAAGGAAATTTATTCAGGAAGAACAAGCCCGGGAAAGGGAAGAAAGGGCAAGGGAATTAGAAAAGGAAGAAAGGGTAAGGTCAAGGGAATTAGAAAGGGAATTAGAAAAGGAAAAGGGGGAGGCCGAAGAAAGGAAAAGGGAATTAGAAAGGGAATCCGAAGATAGGAAATGGGCCATTGAGAAGGAAAAGATAGAATTAGAGAAGCAGGCCGAACGATAAAAGATAGAATTAGAGAAGCAGGCCGAAACGGACAGGATAGGATGGGAAAGGGAATCGGAGGAACGGCGAATAGAGTTAGATAAACTAGCAAAAGTAGAAATGTTAGAGTTAGAAGAAAGAGCAAAGCAACGGGATCATGAGCGTAAGGTAGAATTAGCGACATCTGGAAGAGAACACGATTCTGCCTTTAGCAAATTAAGTGGCCCCAAATTACCTCCCTTTGACGATGAAAAAGATAACATGGATAGTTATCTTCATCGCTTTGAGCGGTATGCCGAAAACCAGAAGTGGAGTCAAAATGACTGGGCATTGCATCTTAGTGCTCTATTAAAGGGTAAAGCACTGGATGTATACTCGCGACTTCCTAGGGACGATGTGTTTAAGTACGACGTCCTAAAGGAAGCACTTCTCAAAAGGTACGAGCTAACTGAACAGGGTTTTCGTAAAAAGTTCAGGTATAGCAAGCCCGATAAGGGAGAAACCTTTGGTCAGTTCACCGTTAGAATTGCGAACTATTTTGAGCGGTGGATTGAATGCGGCAAAGCGGTGAAAACGTTTGAAGGGTTGACTGATTTCTTGCTCAGAGATCAATTATTTAATACAGTTGGGCGAGAATTAGATCAATTCCTGAAGGAGAAAGTCTTCACAAACGTAAAAGATATGGCTAAGCAAGCCGATTTCTTTGCCGAAGCTCATGGGGGAACCCAGAACGTGGTTTTAAAAGATTTTAAGTCTGGAAACCAGTCTGCGAGACCTATGCCTAGGGAGCTTGTAAAATCAGCTGAGGTAAAAAGGTCAGTTAGGAATCCAGTTATTCAGCGTGTGCAATGTTTCTTGTGTAATGCATGGGGTCATGTTCAAAAAGACTGTCCTAAAAGAAAGGGACTTGTGCATAAGGTAGCAGTGGCTATACAAAGTAAAGGTATATCTGATAACATCGTACAGGTAGAACCTTGTATTCATTCGCTTGGCACGTGTCTATTTCCCGAAGCGCGTGTACCAACCGCGAGAGGGTTTGTCAACGGACGAGAAGTCGTGGTATTACGTGACACTGGTTGTACGGGCGTAGTGATCAAACGTAGTCTCGTGCAGGATAACCAAATGCTCGGGTGGGAGTCCCCATGTATGTTACCTGATCAGACGATGGGTCGCATTCCCGTAGCAAGGATCACAGTAAAAACACCTTTCCTAACGTGAACTGTTGATGCCCTTTGTATGGAAAATCCTATTTACGATCTGACGATCGGTAATGTTGAAGGTTCCCGTCTTCCAACCATGGCCGATTTTAAAATACCTTTGGCCCAGGCAGTCGAAACGGAGCGCAAACACGGCGAGAGAAAACCGCGTTTCATATATCAATAGTCCCTGAATCTATCTCGGGAATTTCGCGTGATGATTTCAAACAAGAGCAAGAACACGATGAATCCATCAGAACAATTGTTGAGAAAATCACGTCCGGCGCGATTAAACATTGCAAGCGTGGGGGTAGCTCGAGATTCGTACGCAAGAACGGATTAATTCATAGGGAGTTTAGCGCTCGGGAGGGTAAGAAGTATTGGCAAGTGGTCGTACCCCAGAGATATAGATCTCAAGTACTTAGGGTGGCGCATGAGTCAAGCATGGCAGGACACCTAGGTAAGGCTAAGACCACTAGCAGGGTAGTCGCTGAATTCTACTGGCCCAGTGTTAATGGCGATGTCACACGGTTCTGTAGGTCGTGCGACGTATGTCAGAAAACCGTATGTAAGGGAAGGGTCACAAGGGTGCCCTTAGGACAGATGCCATTAATAGATACACCGTTTAAAAGAGTGGCAGTAGATATTGTAGGACCAATACACCCAGTTACCGAAAGAAAGAATCGGTATATTCTTACTCTGGTTGACTACGCAACCAGATACCCTGAAGCCGAAGCGTTACCAACTATTGAAACGGAAAGGGTAGCTGAAGCATTAGTTGATATCTTCAGTAGGGTAGGGGTGCCAGAAGAAATCCTCACTGATTGTGGTGCCCAATTCACCTCTGACCTCATGGGTGAAATAAGTAGGCTGTTATCCATCAAACAGCTAAACACTACCCCATACCATCCGATGTGCAATGGACTGGTAGAGAAGTTTAATGGTACCCTGTAAAGCATGCTACGAAAGATGTGCGCGGAACGTCCGCAAGACTGGGACCGTTATTTGAACGCTGTTCTGTTCGCGTACCGTGAAGTACCGCAGGAAAGTTTAGGGTTTTCATCCTTCGAACTGTTGTACGGTAGAACGGTTCGAGGCCCGATGCGGATACTACGCGAACTATGGACTGGTGATGTTGCGAACGAGGAAATAATAACAACTTACCAGTACGTGTTAGATCTAAGAAATAAACTTGAGAGTACATGCCAGATGGCACGTGACGAATTGATTAAATCGGGGCGCAGATATGCCAAGTATTACAACCGCAGAGCGCGAAATAGGAAATTTCTGGTAGGAGATCAGGTGCTATTGCTTCTTCCAACGAGCTCAAATAAGTTATTAATCCAGTGGAAAGGTCCATATGAAGTTAAAGAAGTAAAAGGTGACATGGACTATAAAATTGACATGAACGGTAATTTAAAGACATTCAATGCTAACATGCTCAAGTTGTATATCAAGAGACAGAGCGACAATTCCAATAAGGGGAGTTGAAAATATAGGCGCAGACTACTTGAGTAGGGCATGATGGGAAATTTGTATGAATTTGCCCAGTAATAAAATCCAGTTTGTAGTATAACCAGTGTAAATGTTGTAAGATATCATCAGTAGTTATTTTTTTTCTATTCTGTGTTAGTTTTAAAAATGTGTACATTTTTATTCTTAGGCGGGAGGTATCGTCACAGAATTAGGCGAAAATTAAATTTATTTTCTTGATTTACAAACTAATCTCACCATTTTCTTTGTTTCGTCGTACATTCATTACCTGGGGTGAATAAGTTGGTTTCTCCAAGGTAAGCGGCGTGTAACGATTTGCATGTGCCTGTTTTTTATTTACATGAAATCCGGAACATTAGTTTCACGTGGTGCACGGCAATCTTGCTGTGATTTCTGCTCACCTGATTGAGGATATATAAGGCAGAATATTTATGATCAATTTTACGGGACCTAAAGTATCTAATCACAGGATAGATAAGCTCGTCTTTCAATCTTTAGCCAAAGGGGTGAGTGTTAAATTTATATTTCGTTTTATTGTGAATTTTATTCAGATTATCATTTCATATAATGATGCCTTTCTTGCAATGCAGATTTTAAACGTGGAATATTTGGAATTACTAGTCACTATGAGACTTTAAATGCATTAGCGTAATCTAAGGTTTAGATTATTTTTTGAGACAACTATTATTAGTCTGGTTTTGTTTATTGTAGCTGTTAACGTCGGCTGATAGCATCTCTGAGAACATCTTTGATAACGTCTTTGATATCGTCTGATTTGTTGTGGAACATCTCTGATTTGTTGTGGAACATCTCTGAATAATAGCTGAATGTGATTGATTATGCCGTTTAATTGTGAAAACGGAATTGAAGTATCTGACTGTCTGTCTGTCGAACTGTCTGTTCGTCTACATCTGTCGTGACGTGTAAATATCCGGAAAGCTAGAAGTCCGAGTGTCGGAGCTGTCTAAAGTTGTAAACATCCGGGGTGACATCTAGGGTATTGAGGAACCGTTGGTTCTAGTAGATGTTGTATGCTGTCTGTACGTATAACTGTGGTGGATCCGTGAAGGGCAAACGGCCGATAAAAGTATTGGTCAACCCTAGGTCTTCGGGGAAACTGGGAGGCGATTCAACTGTTGGTGAATCGTACGGTTATACAGGGTCGAGACACATATGTGTGTTGCAATTGGAGTACAATTGAATACATTGTTGTATTTACATAGTTATTTCAAATCACATAAGTATTTCAAGGGATTGCATGAATATCAATAAAAGCTAGCAACTTGATTGAATACAAGTATATGTTCGTGCTAGTTGTCGCAATCCATACGTGCGATAGTATAGTTTGTCGTTTGTGTTTATTATCGTAATTTATACTTGCGTTAATAACACTTTCGTAAAGGTTCATTGGATCTGTGTATAGTCCAAGAGATTCCTTTGTATCTGTGTCTTATTTTGTATTAATATTTAATTTATTCATGTATTGTGAATGGTTGTGAGTGTAATTGTGGGTTGAGCGCATGAGTTATTGTTTTGATACATCATTATTTTTCATTAATAATTTATTTCATAAATTTATATTTTCTTTCACATATTGTGTTTGTGTTGTTCATTTAATCCACCATCCTCTCGGTAACAATTCTGTTACAATGGTGTCAGAAGTGGGATCGCTGGATTAAGTGAACTGTCAATCATTTTTGTGAAAGTAAACATTTAATGTTTATATTTGAGCGTGACCTTCTTGACAAGATAATACTCAAGTTGGGGTTTATTTTTGTTTAGTTTATCTAGGTCCGTGTGTCCAGTATAAACGTGATTAAAGCATTGGTTTGGTTACCTATATATATTCATATTACAATTGTCATTGTCATGTCATCCCTTAAGGACTTGGTTGCCTTAGGCAAAGAATTTGGGTATGAAGGTGAAAGGAAATTTATTCAGGAAGAACAAGCCCGGGAAAGGGAAGAAAGGGCAAGGGAATTAGAAAAGGAAGAAAGGGTAAGGTCAAGGGAATTAGAAAGGGAATTAGAAAAGGAAAAGGGGGAGGCCGAAGAAAGGAAAAGGGAATTAGAAAGGCAATCCGAAGATAGGAAATGGGCCATTGAGAAGGAAAAGATAGAATTAGAGAAGCAGGCCGAACGGGAAAAGATAGAATTAGAGAAGCAGGCCGAAAAGGACAGGATAGGATGGGAAAGGGAATCGGAGGAACGGCGAATAGAGTTAGATAAACTAGCAAAAGTAGAAATGTTAGAGTTAGATAAACGAGCAAAAGTAGAAATGTGAGAGTTAGAAGAAAGAACAAAGCAACGGGATCATGAGCGTAAGGTAGAATTAGCGACATCTGGAAGAGAACACGATTCTGCCTTTAGCAAATTAAGGGGCCCCAAATTACCTCCCTTTGACGATGAAAAAGATAACATGGATAGTTATCTTCATCGCTTTGAGCGGTATGCCGAAAACCAGAAGTGGAGTCAAAATGACTGGGCATTGCATCTTAGTGCTCTATTAAAGGGTAAAGCACTGGATGTATACTCGCGACTTCCTAGGGACGATGTGTTTAAGTACGACGTCCTAAAGGAAGCACTTCTCAAAAGGTACGAGCTAACTGAACAGGGTTTTCGTAAAAAGTTCAGGTATAGCAAGCCCGATAAGGGAGAAACCTTTGGTCAGTTCACCGTTAGAATTGCGAACTATTTTGAGCGGTGGATTGAATGCGGCAAAGCGGTGAAAACGTTTGAAGGGTTGACTGATTTCTTGCTCAGAGATCAATTATTTAATACAGTTGGGCGAGAATTAGATCAATTTCTGAAGGAGAAAGTCTTCACAAACGTAAAAGATATGGCTAAGCAAGCCGATTTATTTGCCAAAGCTCATGGGGGAACCCAGAACGTGGTTTTAAAAGATTTTAAGTCTGGAAACCAGTCTGCGAGACCTATGCCTAGGGAGCTTGTAATATCAGCTGAGGTAAAAAGGTCAGTTAGGAATCCAGTTATTCAGCGTGTGCAATGTTTCTTGTGTAATGCATGGGGTCATGTTCAAAAAGACTGTCCTAAAAGAAAGCGACTTGTGCATAAGGTAGCAGTGGCTATACAAAGTAAAGGTATATCTGATAACATCGTACAGGTAGAACCTTGTATTCATTCGCTTGGCACGTGTCTATTTCCCGAAGCGCGTGTACCAACCGCGAGAGGGTTTGTCAACGGTCGAGAAGTCGTGGTATTACGTGACACTGGTTGTACGGGCGTAGTGATCAAACGTAGTCTCGTGCAGGATAACCAAATGCTCGGGTGGGAGTCCCCATGTATGTTACTTGATCAGACGATGGGTCGCATTCCCGTAGCAAGGATCACAGTAAAAACACCTTTCCTAACGGGAACTGTTGATGCCCTTTGTATGGAAAATCCTATTTACGATCTGACGATCGGTAATGTTGAAGGTTCCCGTCTTCCAACCATGGCCGATTTTAAAATACCTTTGGCCCAGGCAGTCGAAACGCGAGCGCAAACACGGCGAGAGAAAACCGCGTTTCATAAATTAATAGTCCCTGAATCTATCTCGGGAATTTCGCGTGATGATTTCAAACAAGAGCAAGAACACGATGAATCCATCAGAACAATCGTTGAGAAATTCACGTCCGGCGCGATTAAACATTGCAAGCGTGGGGGTAGCTCGAGATTCGTACGCAAGAACGGATTAATTCATAGGGAGTTTAGCGCTCGGGAGGGTAAGAAGTATTGGCAAGTGGTCGTACCCCAGAGATATAGATCTCAAGTACTTAGGGTGGCGCATGAGTCAAGCATGGCAGGACACCTAAGTAAGGCTAAGACCACTAGCAGGGTAGTCGCTGAATTCTACTGGCCCGGTGTTAATGGCGATGTCACACGGTTCTGTAGGTCGTGCGACGTATGTCAGAAAACCGTATGTAAGGGAAGGGTCACAAGGGTGCCCTTAGGACAGATGCCTTAATAGATACACCGTTTAAAAGAGTGGCAGTAGATATTGTAGGACCAATACACTCAGTTACCGAAAGAAAGAATCGGTATATTCTTACTCTGGTTGACTACGCAACCAGATACCCTGAAGCCGAAGCGTTACCAACTATTGAAACGGAAAGGGTAGCTGAAGCATTAGTTGATATCTTCAGTAGGGTAGGGGTGCCAGAAGAAATCCTCACTGATTGTGGTGCCCAATTCACCTCTGACCTCATGGGTGAAATAAGTAGGCTGTTATCCATCAAACAGCTAAACACTACCCCATACCATCCGATGTGCAATGGACTGGTAGAGAAGTTTAATGGTACCCTGTAAAGCATGCTACGAAAGATGTGCGCGGAACTTTCGCAAGACTGGGACCGTTATTTGAACGCTGTTCTGTTCGCGTACCGTGAAGTACCGCAGGAAAGTTTAGGGTTATCACCCTTCGAACTGTTGTACGGTGGAACGGTTCGAGGCCCGATGCGGATACTACGCGAACTATGGACTGGTGATGTTGCGAACGAGGAAATAAAAACAACTTACCAGTACGTGTTAGATCTAAGAAATAAACTTGAGAGTACATGCCAGATGGCACGTGACGAATTGATTAAATCGGGGCGCAGATATGCCAAGTATTACAACCGCAGAGCGCGAAATAGGAAATTCCTGGTAGGAGATCAGGTGCTATTGCTTCTTCCAACGAGCTCAAATAAGTTATTAGTCCAGTGGAAAGGTCCATATGAAGTTAAAGAAGTAAAAGGTGACATGGACTATAAAATTGACATGGACGGTAATTTAAAGACATTCCATGCTAACATGCTCAAGTTGTATATCAAGAGACAGAGCGACAATTCCAATAAGGGGAGTTGAAAATATAGGCGCAGACTACTTGAGTAGGGCATGATGGGAAATTTGTATGAATTTGCCCAGTAATAAAATCCAGTTTGTAGTATAACCAGTGTAAATGTTGTAAGATATCATCAGTAGTTATTTTTCTTCTATTCTGTGTTAGTTTTAAAAATGTGTACACTTTTATTCTTAGGGGGGAGGTATCGTCACAGAATTAGGCGAAAATTAAATTTATTTTCTTGATTTACAAACTAATCTCACCATTTTCTTTGTTTCGTCGTACATGCATTACCTGGGGTGAATAAGTGTTTTTCTCCAAGGTAAGCGGCGTGTAACGATTTGCATGTGCCTGTTTTTTATTTACATGAAATCCGGAACATTAGTTTCACGTGGTGCACGGCAATCTTGCTGTGATTTCTGCTCACCTATTTGAGGATATATAAGGCAGAATATTTATGATCAATTTTACGGGACCTAAAGTATCTAATCACAGGAGAGATAGCTCGTCTTTCAATCTCCAGCCAAAGGGGTGAGTGTTAAATTTCTCTTTCGTTTTATTGTGAATTTTATTCAGATTATCATTTCATATAATGATGCCTTTATTGCAATGCAGATTTTAAACGTGGAATATTTGGAATTACTAGTCACTATTAGACTTTAAATGCATTAGCGTAATCTAAGGTTTAGATTATTTTTTGAGACAACTATTATTAGTCTGGTTTTGTTTATTGTAGCTGTTAACGCATCTGATAACGTCGGCTGATAGCATCTTGGAGAACATCTTTGATAACGTCTTTGATATCGTCTGATTTGTTGTGGAACATCTCTGATTTGTTGTGGAACATCTCTGAATAATAGCTGAATGTGATTGATTGTGCCATTTACTTGTGAAAACGGAATTGAAGTATCTGACTGTCTGTCTGTCGAACTGTTTGTTCGTCTACATCTGTCGTGACGTGTAAATATCCGGAAAGCTAGAAGTCCGAGTGTCGGAGCTGTCTAAAGTTGTAAACATCCGGGGCGACATCTAGGGTATTGAGGAACCGTTGGTTCTAGTAGATGTTGTATGCTGTCTGTACGTATAACTGTGGTGGATCCGTGAAGGGCAAACGGCCGATAAAAGTATTGGTCAACCCTAGGTCTTCGGGGAAACTGGGAGGCGATTCAACTGTTGGTGAATCGTACGGTTATACAGGGTCGAGACACATATGTGTGTTGCAATTGTAGTACAATTGAATACATTGTTGTATTTACATAGTTATTTCAAATCACATAAGTATTTCAAGGGATTGCATGAATATCAATAAAAGCTAGCAGCTTGATTGAATACAAGTATATGTTCGTGCTAGTTGTCGCAATCCATACGTGCGATAGTATAGTTTGTCGTTTGTGTTTATTATCGTAATTTATACTTGCGTTAATAACACTTTCGTAAAGGTTCATTGGATCTGTGTATAGTCCAAGAGATTCCTTTGTATCTGTGTCTTATTTTGTATTAATATTTAATTTATTCATGTATTGTGAATGGTTGTGAGTGTAATTGTGGGTTGAGCGCATGAGTTATTGTGTTGATACATCATTATTTTTCATTAATAATTTATTTCATAAATTTATATTTTCTTTCACATATTGTGTTTGTGTTGTTCATTTAATCCACTATCCTCTCGGTAACAATTCTGTTACAGTGTGTGTATTTGTCTCATACAAAATGTTTTTGTTTTGATGTGTTTTTAAGACAGATTGATCTTAAGTAACTATGTTTTGGTTATATATTATTTGTTGTTGTTGTTGTTTTATTTGAAAACAACTAAGACAAGAAGGTTTTTTTTTTGGCTAAAAGTAGTTCTCAGCGCGTGGACACCATGACTGAGACGACTGGTCTGAGACGACTAGACGAGGTAAGAAAAGTAAGGTTAGCAAAACAGCTAGATTTCTCTGTCGCTTGGGTGAGAAATAATTATATCACTTGCCCTGAAAGCGTCATCGCTGACGTGGATAAACTAGAAATTCTCATAGGAGGAAAACGCGCTGGAAATACTTCTCATGAAATTATCAACGAAATATCTTATATTTGTCGACGATTATTGACCGGTGGTATCATGGACATCAATACCTATCGGGAATTTATCGATGAAATTACAGATGACTAAATCCCTTGACACATAATTTAGATCATGGTGAATGATTAAATAAAATGATCGTACACAATACGTATCGTAGACTAAGAATGATCAGAGTAGTAAACTCACGATTACCAGTTTATGAAATAACCTACGGAGATGAACTTGGTGATGTTGTTCGGGGTTTATTTACCAGGATAGCACCAAAAGCAATGCCAATTGCAAAACAATTATCAATGAAAGCTATCGATGTTATTCGCTATAAAGCTCCTAGCGCAATCGGTGATCTTGCCGGTAAAGGTTACTCGACGGTCAAGGACAGACTTTTACGATCATTACGACGAAAACAAACAACTGAAATTACCATCTACTGAAGTTATGCCTGCAAATGAAAGTAAAATAATAAATCAGGCCGCAGCCCAAAGATTAATGGATCTGGCTGATGCATCGTTAAATGAAAAAGAAGATAACGTAACCGCTAGTCTGATAGCAGGAAGTGGTCTTCGTAGATAATTACAATTTAGATCACAGTAATTACAACTAAAAGTTTAAGCGTGAAATTGATACAGCGTTGGATATGGGTGAATCAGTTGGTAAAACTGATTCCCTCTGCGATTATCAATATTGTTCTTACGATGCAGTACAACCAAATCAACGTGGAAGAATAGAATTACAAGTACAAGATACAAGTCGGTATTTCTTACCGGCTGAGGCATTTATCGAAGTCGAAGGTCGATTTATAAAAGTAGACGATACAAATTATGAAGCTGCTACTAAAATTGCTTTTGTCAATAATGGTATTATGGCATTATTCAGTAGTTCCATATACATCATCGATGGAAAACATTGAATCATGTCTGCAACATGTTGATCATCAGCTGGTCCATCGATGATGTTTGCAAAGGATATAACCGATCATGCAGATCACACATATGTAAATACTGGTAATGTAAGAGCCGCAGGTGGACTCGCATACGTAAATGCAGTATTATCAAGAAATAACAATTTCAATCTTGGATTTGCAGCACTAATTCAATGTTGAACGCTAATGGAGAATTTTTGTGTGTAATTCGATTATCTCATATTTTTGGAGTATGCTTAGATGTTAGAAAGGTTACATTTGGTGATAAACACACTATAGTACTTGTCAGAAAAGACTCTGACAATGATGCAGTCTAGCGAGCCCATGGGTTTGTTGATGAAGCTAAAATAACGATAGCAATTTTATCATTGTTTTTGCCGGTAATGGTTCCATCTATCACAGAAGAAAATAAAATTAATTTCATGAATCAAGGTTTTATAATCACTGCTATCGTGAAAAGAAACGACTACAGATAGTACTCAACGTAATGGTGCTGGTCAATTTACATGGCATATATCAGCACAACATTGGGTTTCAGCACCACGAGATATTTTTTTATCGCACATCAGGCAAATGCACGAGTAAATAATCAGAAAAAGTACGATGAAAAATTCGAGTTTACAGAAAATCTTCAACCGATTTGTTATGTTTGGTTCGGTAGACATTTTTCAGAAAAGAAGTGGGCTCCAATAGTACTGTTACGATATATGCTTGATTGTTTAATGTTGACGTCGTTGATTGTCAGTGAAATGATATCTTAATGAATGCAGACCGAAGTTTGGTTACCACAACAAAAGAAATATTCTGATGAAGACAATCCTGATAAAACCGACTTTGAAAATAAAATTGCAAGGGATCTTGGCAGTAAAATAAAAGGTAAATTTACCTAAGGAGGATCATACGATCATAAACGACATTGTACAAGATTGATCATGGCCGATGCTGAATTAAATTTTATAATCGCAGATACAACGAAAAGAAATACATTTAGAACTCGGGATACAGCTTTCGTATCAAATGGAACTAAGTTAGGTACAATTGTGAGTTATATTGACGGTGAATCACCGCAGTATACCCATTTAATATCTTTGATGCTCGCTTATGTTTCGATTAATCTATTATCGATGATAAATAAAATTCCAGAGTTTGCCATCAGAGTAGTTACCGATTCGTTTTATATCAGTAACAAATATTCATGGTTGCTAGACCAACTAAATATCATCAATCATGCACCATGGGGTGAATGGAGAATAAATAAGGAAAGTATACTTGATTATTCTGAATCAGCAGATTTATCTCAATGAACCTGGAAGATCAGGAAAGACGACACGTGCGATTGAACTATTTCAGAATTCTGATATGATCGTTTTGACACCTACACACAGACACCTACACACAGATCTATGCAAGAAAGCAAATGTTTTAGTAAATTATGTTTCTCCGAGAATACTTACCCGATCACATTACTTTAGGGATATAAGCCTGCTACCTCGCGAATCCAGCCCTACCAAAGACGAAAATTCGTCTTTTTTGTCTATGTCTATAGACAAAGGGCAATAACTCTTGCCCATTACCTCTCTTTGCCACCCTCTAGGTGTCGCTAGTTTTTAAGCTGAGCGGTAAATACCATATGAGGATGTCCGCATGGCGGGGAGGTTGGGAGGGTTTCTTAGTAATATGATCGGGTAAGTATTCTCGGAGAAACACAATTTACTAAATAATTTGCTTTCTCCTTTGAATACGTTCCCCGATCACATTACTTTAGGAGAATAAGTAATAGGAGGAGGGAATGCGGAGCATCCGACCTCCACACCGGATATCCTCGAGGAAATGATGGCTGGATTCCCCCATACGAACGATAATCCGTTCTCCTAAGATCATCAGCAACACAGCCTATTGTCACATTATAGGTGACTGCTATATACAGGTAAGAAGATAATTATTGAAGTCGTCTTACCTAAACCATTTTTTTTTTTTTTTTTTTAATCATTGGGGAATCCAGCAAAGCTGAGAGGCTGTTTGCTGCTTTTTAAAGGGTCTGGTGGGCATCTGGGAGGTCAAATCTCTGAGATAAAAGCTGGATAAGGTTGACTCCGCGTGCCAACCAACCGCGTATATTATATCTCGGATCGAGACATTGCGGGCAAAGGCAAGGCTTGCCGAAATTGCTCTAATCTCATGAGCTGCAATCTTCATGAGTCTACTCTGGTCTTGTGAGAGTTCAGAATATGCTGAGCGAATAACCCACTTCAACCATGAAGCCAGGGCTTGACGGGTGATATCCCGTTTTCCCGCTTTCACTGGCAGAAAGAGGCGCGTGCATGTGTCCCTACTCGCCTCTGTGCGTTTTAAATAGTGCTTGAGTGTGCGAACAGGGTCTTGCATGGCCGCTGTTCTCGACTTATCTATAGAAGAGAGCGAGTGAATGACGACTCTCTGATTGCCCATGGATGGCAACCTATTTTTGGCTACAAATCCTGGTTGCGTCAGGAGCACCACTGAACCATCTGAACTGAACTGGAGATAGTTCGGGTCACAGGAAAGGGCATGTAACTCGCTCACCCTGCATGCTGAAGCTAAGGCTATTAAGAAACATGTTTGTATGATAGTAGCTTTAACGAAGTGTGGGCTAAAGGCTCAAATTTGTCTGAATTGAGCCATGTTAAAACCCAGGACAGATTCCATTTTGGAAACAGGGTGAGTGATTTGGGGCGATTGAAATCAAAATTGGCTAAAAGATCTGACAGATCTTTGTTCTGCCCTATATCACATCGACCATGATGGCGGAGTGTGTCTGATATTATAGAGCGGTAGCCTTTGATAGTAATTGGAGCCAAATGTTTTTCCTCGAAAAGCCAGAGAAAAAAGTCGGCCAGTTGAGGGATTGAGACACTCAAAGGGACAATGTTATTGATACAGCACCAGTCCCTAAAAACCCTGCATTTTCCCTCGTAAGCTTTCAGAGTGGAGGGCCGTCTTGTTCTCGAGATTCTCTCCACAATCGAACTTTTGAATTGTTTGTCTCGCAAAGCTGTCCGGACAAGAGCCAAGCGTGAAGAAGAAGACGGTCCGGGCAGGGGTGGAACACCCGTGACCGTGGTTGCTTGAGAAGATTTGGAGTCGCTGCGATCTTCCTGGGTAGATCTATCGCTAAGATCGAGTAGATCGATGACCCAGGACTTGTTCCAGCTGAGAGGGGCAATCAGAATCATCTGACAGTTCTGACCCCTTAACCTCTGAATTATTTTCGGTACCAAAACCGTGGGAGGTTAGGCGTATGCCCACAATCCTTCGGAGCGGATTGACAGAGCGTCCACAGCCTAAGCCTCTGGGTCTGGAACCGGGGAGACGAAGGTGGGCAACTTGTGATTCCACCTTCTCGCAAAAAGATCGATCATCGGACGCCCCCAAAGTGTGTAAATCTGAAGAAAGACCGATTGATGGAGTGACCATTC
The DNA here is from genome assembly GCA_029339505.1 of Unio delphinus. NCBI lineage: Eukaryota > Metazoa > Mollusca > Bivalvia > Unionida > Unionidae > Unio > Unio delphinus. The sequence goes on along the minus strand of JAQISU010000243.1, from coordinate 6,836,634 downwards.
CGTGTGAATGGCTTGACCTTTCCTGGATAAAGTGTCGGCCAGGACATTGAGTCTGCCCGGAATGTGTCTGATTTGTACGTTGACGTGGAGGTTTTCGCACCAACGGAGAAACTGCCAAATCAGAATGCACAAGTCTGGTGATTTTGTGCCCCCTTGTTTGAGGAGGTTTGACACTACCACAGAGTTTTCCGACATAATGAGGACAGTTTTACTTACGAGTTGATCCTTCCAGAAATGAAATGCATTGATGACAGCCTTCATTTCTTAAAGATTGATGTGGAGAGACATCACCCCTGGCTCCCATGTGCGCTGACTGTAGCGAAGTCCGGTAGCAGATGTGCACCCCACCCGTAGGTACTGGCATCGGTACATACCGTTATCTCCGCTTGAGGCATCTCCAGAGGAATCCCTTTGGACAGCCAACTGTGGTTGCGCGACTGACGCAGGAATGATCGTATCTCGGGCGTGATCATTTTTGCTTGATTTAAGGGACTTGAAAAGGGGCGCCATTGTGCTAGTAACGTCATTTGTAAGGGGCGCATAAAAAGATGGCCGAGCGGGATCAATTCCGCCGCTGCACTGAATAATCCGAGGAGTTGCAAGAACTCTCTCGCTGAAACCCACGCCGGTTTGAAACGGACTCGACGAATTCGACGCTCCTGAGAACTCGAACTCGGGGAAGCCGTACTAGATTCAGATCGGTGATAAACTCCATACCCAGATGTACAAAATGCTGGGAGGGGCGGAGATCGGACTTTTCCCAGTTCACGAGAAAGCCGAGATGATCTAAAAGAGATAGTAGATCGTTTCTGCCTTTGAGAAGAGTAGAACTTACCATATGTTTCTGAAGGACGTCGTCCAGGTACACTGCCGTCCCTGTACATGACGTCGATCGGAACAAGGCGACGACGCAACTCATAACCTTGGTAAAAGCCCAAGGGCTGATATTGAGGCCAAAGAGTAGGACCCTGAACTGATAAACCGTGTCGCGGTAAGCAAACCTGAGAAATTTCCGTGATGCACGGTGGATAGGGACGTGAAAATATGCGTCGGTCAAATCTAGACTGACGGCATACTCGTTCCGTCGAATGGAGAGTAGGATTGATCGCGCCGTCTCCATATTGAATTTTGGTGGTAAAATGTATCGGTTGAGGCGACTTAGGTGGATTATCGATCTCAATTTGCCGGTCTCCTTCCGGATAATAAACAGCTTGGAATAAAACCCCGGGGATTGTGGTTTTTCCACAATCTCCACCGCCCGTTTTTCTATGAGTATCTCCTGCTGCAGAAAGGTATCCTTTTCCCTCTCTGACGGTACGTCTGTAAAGAGGGGAGAGGATGACAGGGGAGGGGGTTGGATAAATGAAATCCGAAGACCCTCCGAAATGACCTGGATCACCCACTTGTTCTGAGGGAATAAGGTGATCCATCGGTCCCGAAAATGCAAGAGGCGGCCGCCCACAGGAAGGCTGCCCGCGGGCGGTGGGGAGGGTAAGTCAACGTCTAGGGTTAGGAGGCTTGAAGGCGGAGAAACTTTGTTTCTTGTCGCCTCTGTATGGTCGCCTCCTAGCTTGTTTAGACTTGTCTCCCGGCATAATGCATATTTGTTGGGAAGGATCTTTTGTTCCCGGTCCCCCGAACATCCGTCCGCTGTGGCAGGGGCTGCTTTTTTCGAAACGCCTGCAGGGGCTGTGCGGCCAAATGGAGGGGAAATTCCTGAGCTGCCTGCCTCCGAATTTCTTCAATTTTGCCCCCAAAGAGTAAAGGTGACCCAAATGGAGTCGTCCTTAAAGCCAGCGTATGATGGGGTTTGAGCGACGTGAACTGCAGACATGCGTCACGACGTATCAGGTCTAGGTTGGCAGAAGCAGTCAGCGCATTGGCCATGGAATGGTGAGCTGCCCTGTTAAGAACCCTAGCTATCCAGGCCGTCGATTCCCAAGCGTGTTCATTGCCAGATTTTTCAGCAATCCGAAAAATGGCTAGGGAGGCTAGGTCTAACAGTGAAGACGTAGCGACTAGATTTCGAACCAGCTTGGACGTGGCATGGAACACAGTTTTGTCCACTTTATAAGACAATGGAGCAGACATATGAACTGCTGCCATATTTTCATCCAGAGCCGGGATTCAGTACCGAACGCGTCGGAGTGAGTTTTGTACCATCGACCTGAAAACGACGCTGGTACTTGGCTTTCGGAAAAGAAAGCTTTAGCATTTCCTGGATCCCCTATACGTGCCGACAGACGGTCATTAATCTCCTTAATTTTTGCCGACTGGGGAAGGAGGCGGAAGGACGGAGTCTCTTCCACCTCATCCAGATCGACCGACGCTCTAACCTTATAGTCGGGAGTGGCAGAAGGAGGTGGGGGGGGGGCATTCTGAAGGGGCCATCACCCTATAAATTTCCTCCACTGCGGCCTTGAAGCTGAACTCAGTCCGTTCCATGGTTGGATCTGCGTACAGCTGATTTGTCTGCGATTCGTCACACTCACTGTGTGTATATTCTTGCTCTGGTAAAGCTTCCATATCGGGGTAATGCATACCAGGTGGCATAGATGACTCAATTCCGTCATCTCTGATAAAGGTACTCAACTCTATCTTGTGGATAAGCTGTGAACCTATGGACGGTCGGCAATGCCGAATGATTTGATTGGCATATGTTTGGCCTGAATGTCTGCGACGGGCCGGCTATGACCGGTACCGACCGCTCGAATGGTCGGGTTGGACCGAGAGATTCATCGATAACATCTGTGTCATGGTAGTGATATGTAACCGGTAGTACAGATTGACGGACGGAAACATCACTAGAATCTCCGTAAATCCGATCTGGTCGGATTGCGGTATAATAAAAGTCCCCGTGCTGGTACAGCGGTACAGTCGGACCGACTGATATGTCACTAAAATCTCCGATCTCCGTACGGCTGGACGGCCGGTGCCTGTTGGGCTGGACGGCCGGAGCCGGTTGGACGGTCAGTGCCGGCAAGTGTCGGCTAGATGGCCGGTGTCGGCTGGGTTGGACGGCCGGAGCCGGCTGGACGGCCAGTGCTGGCTGGAAGGTCGGCTGGACGGCCGGTGCCTGATGGGCTGGACGGCCGGAGCCGGCTGAACGGCCGGTTCCTGTTGATGCAGGCTGGAAGGTCGACTGGCCGGCCGGTGCCTTTTGGGCTGAACGGCCGTTGCCGGATGGACGGCTGGTGCCGGTTGGTGCCTGCTGACGTGCCGGCTGAACTGACGTTGTCGGCTGGACGGACGGCTGGACGGCCGGTGAAAGTGCATAATAAAATGGATCCAATTGATCCGGCATAGACCCCATGCGTCCGGACTTACAGGCCCGAAAGCCATGCTCGGACTTGCTGAGAGACTTACACCCACTGGGCAGCCTAAATGTGGAGGAACATTCCGCCAAAGATTCAGGAACAGCCGTGGAAACTAGCGATGGAAAGATCTGGCCTAATGACAAGAATTGCGTCGTCGTATCTTGAACCAAACGACGCATCTGGTCAAAATTGGATTGCTGGACCATGTCAGTCTTAATTTCCATATTGTCCACCTCTGCCTCTGATATAACTGTGGCTGATGGTTGAATGCGCCGAACTTGCGGTGGGGAGGGGGCCCCAACGTCCCCCACAACACTTCTGTTAGAGGCAGATTTCGGGTGTAAGCTGAGGACATCGGTGTTATCTTTATTCGATTTATTTCGTTTGCCTCTCCCTTTAGCTGCTTTTTGGACTACGTCTGCACACGTTTGTTCTGTCCACGTGGTACAGATACTGCATGGTCTTGACGAAGTGCACTTTGTACATGCCATGCAGGATTTATGGTTATCCTCTCTCGCCTTGTATTTCTTGCATTTTACACATTTGGTTGATATTCTGCTGAAACGAGACAAGAGAAAACAAAACTCATAAGCAACTCAGTATGTATTAAGTCGCTACTACTATAACCGTTAGTAACAAGAAAAAGCTAAATATTCAGAGTCGTTAAATTATGTTACAAAACGACACAAGAGGAACTAGCACTCTTAGCAAATCAGCATTCCGTTAATGCGCTACTGTCACAACCGTTGCTAATGAAGTAAGCAAAATTATCAGTGTCATGAATATTCTACTTACACAAGAGAGAACTAAGCGCCAAGCAACTCAGAACGTTATAAATTTGTCTCATGCTACCACCGTTATTGACGGAGTAAGCTAAAATATTCAATGTGACGTAAGTCAAAAGTATCAACATGCGTATCGCGACATCGTGCTTGTAACTTGGTCTCAATAACCGAAGTCCATAAAGGTGACAAAGTCACTCCAATTTTTGGAACAAATGTTAAAATAAGGTATACAACCTGTGGAGGAATAAATCCTAAACACAATAAATCCCAAATAAACTTCGGATGGACCGAGAACACAAATTTACGGCTTGGATTATCGGAGGCTCAATTGACGGTGTTATGTACACCAGCGAAGCTTAAAAACTAGCGACACCTAGAGGGTGGCAAAGGAAGGTAATGGGCAAGAGTTATTGCCCTTTGTCTATAGACATAGACAAAAAAGACGAATTTTCGTCTTTGGTAGAGCTGGATTCGCGAGGTAGCAGGCTTATATCCCTAAATTAGTGTGATCGGGGAACGTATTCAAAGGAGAAATGACCCAACAAGGAACGCAGTCAAGTACTTATCACAGCTTTTTTCGATGGAGCGGAGACGCAAGGAATCCTGATCGAATGGGAGATAAATATATTCCGAAGTTCATAGTTTGAGATAAAATATGTACAGTATTGCGTATCAAAATTTGCGTACTCGATTCGTTTAGGCGGTGGTAGGTAAATTTGCCATATTGCTTGTGCTAACCACGCTGCGGCGGTATAACGTGTGACATTTGCTGCATAAACGAGTTTTTCGATTGCTGCTCTACCTTTCCAGTATCCTCTTGGGCTATAATAAATTGATTCCATTATAATTAATTACACAGCACCTATTGCTAATTTGGTTTTCATCGTATATTTTACTAACCAATTGGCTAATCCTTCTTTGAGATTGTTTTTTTTTATGGAACTCCATGCATGAATCAATTTCACATCTGCTATATGTCGTTGTTCTAGATCTTTACTTTTATAAGCTACATCATGAACGTGACACGCTTTATCGATTGGATTTACCGGATATTCACCGGATTTTGGTTGCTCTTGTTCCTCAAGTCTGATATCAAGTCGAGTGCCAGGACCGCAGTAATTATATCCTGGAAGATGTTTTTCTCCGGGGTATTTAGCCCAGAGAGTTCCTAGAAATTTTGACATTATTGTTGCAATGTCACCACCGGGGTTTTTGGGGGGTTTTTTTTGGTTAAAAGGAAAATTTCTTTCTGCCACATACAGAACATTTCCACTATATGCTATTCTTTTATTTATTGTTGTAACCGTAGAAAAATCAGTAGTTGGAGTTTTAACTTTACAGCGTAAACAATATAAATCCATGGTATAATATTATATCATGGATGTAATTGATTTATCAGCGACACAAAAACGAGAACAGGTAAAACATCATCCAGCGTTACCAAATTCGATCAGAATGATACTAACAGGCCCGTCTGGATCTGGTAAAACACAATTATTACTCACTTTTGATAATGAGATGGTTGAAATGGAATTAATTTGTATTTAGTTGCACCATCTGTAGATGATCAGAGATGCTACGAAGTACTTAAGGAATTTAATGAAAACGCACGATTGCTGAGCGGTGATGATATTATTGACTTTATAACCGACATTGATGACGCACCATCTGTAGATGATCTTGATGGATTCGTTAATAATTTAGTTGTGTATGATGACGTAATGCTAGGTAAACAATTAAATCCGGCAATAATATTTTCTCGAGGAAACAATACAAATACTGATGTTATTTATGTAACTCAGCGGTATACACAAATTCCGAAAGTAATCAAAGTAATTGTAGCTGTATTTAATGGAACTGATACACACACTCTAAGAAATAATCAGACCTGGTGTAGCAGGGATATGGATATATGTAACAAGATAACCGGGACGGATATTTCGGATTGATAACAGAACACGTTTGATTGTACAGATAATAAATTATGATTTAATGTGGATATAAATATATGAGAGGAAAAATGAAATGAGTGCGTTTTGTAATCCAAATATTGGATTTAATTCAAACATAATTACGCACAGACTAGAAGATGCTAACAAATTATACAATGATACAAATCAATGATAGAATGATACAAAACAATGGTACAATGATACAAAACCCCCAGATAAATATACGAAAAAAAATGAATACAGTTTACTCACGTAGTAAACAATGCAGGATTACTCATATAGTAAAAATGTATACGCTCAAGTAGCGAAACTATATTTGAAAATAATAAAGGGACATATAACGACTTATCTTTCCAGTCCCAAAAGATATACTGGGTTCCGCAAACCCATATTAGCCCACGGCTAACAAATTACAAATAAATATATATAATCGACTACTAGTATACAGCTCCACCGCTGATACAATTAAATTTCACAATTTCTACAGACTCCGGACACTCGGAATACTACGAAACATTAGACCCTCCGGACACTCTGGTCATTTAGACAGCTCTACGGCTGGGTCACCCTTGTCACTCTTGACATTAGACACTCCGGACGCTAGACACGAGACACTCCGGCACATTTAACAGCTCTGGATACAACAGTGCATTTAAACACAGCTCCCGACGTTTGACAGCTCCGGACACCCCGGACGTTTAACACCCTCGTACCAATAGCTGAAAATATACCCGACACCGTGGACTAACCTTGATACAGACATAACGTAATGACGTTATACACGGTAAATTATAAAGACTATATTATTTATCATAATGAAAAAATGACAGGTTCTATAGTAAACCTTCCCTGTTCGATAATGCTGATAGTAAACAATCCTATTTTAACAAAATATAGCTTTACATTACCAATCTAAATGCCTTGCAAACAAGAGTAGATAATGCACGCATTATGCTGTGTAAAAGCTATATAACAAACATGCAAAGGTAAATATAGTCATACAAAAGCTATCACTCAGTATCAAAAATGTACTTACCCCTACAGCTAAAGTTTTGCCAATCCTCCCTCCCTCGGATCAATAGCCCTACAGCTACAGTCCTTTAAACCAGCCGCTTGTTGACAAAACCCTTAGTAATGTGAAGATCCTTCACATATAGCAAAATATTTATACGGATTCGTTCTCCGTATCGAGAACACTCTGCACGTGCGGCATAGAGCGAATTGTACTCACGATTCCGAAGTACAACTGCCCATATATAAAAATCACCCTCAGGTATCGTTACACATGATAAACCAAACCCGAGTACATGTATTTCCTGAATAAAAACTACATCATTCCGTGACAATATATATATAAAATCAGACATTTCTTTTCACGTGCACAAGCAACACCGTATGGACAAGATATCTTGTAGGTATCGATCAAATATTTGGCTAATTTAAAGCAGCAGATTGACAAAATAACGATATCCTCTAACTAAATGAAATATATATTATTTTATATATGAACACATATACATGGCTGCGTCAAGGAAGTACAGATAAATGTAATAAAAAATTTCGTGGAGAATACTCCAAGAAACATAAATATATCCTATCAAAAATTCCACATGCTTGTCCTCGACATTGTGTTGGATGTAATGTTGGAGTTTCGAGGACAATATCGGATTTCTAATGAATGTGGTGGAGATAAATACAGAACTTTGATGGCGTATTTCCGTAGTAGGATCGAAGAAGAGATTTTGATACCTAGAAAAGAATCCCCCCTCAACCGAGGAATAATATTACTCAAAGTTCAAAAAGGTCTCAGATTAATCGTTTGTCTGAATTATTCATTTTGTTTGTTTTATATAAAAGATTTTGTTAACCTCAGATTGACAATTTAACAACATGGAGAGAGCAGCAAAGGTGGTCGACTACAACATATGTTTGGGTCAATCTAGGTGTAGTCATTGAACTGACTTCTATGTTAGTCACCATTAGTCGATTTGGTAATTAAAAAGGGTAACGGTTCGACTTAGTCTGTTCACCCTCTCTGCTGCTATATCTAAAATGGATATGTAAAATGTTATTTAGAATTTTTGATCCGCCATCGCTGAACGCAAAACGAACATCAAAATGGCACAATCGTCCGCTTTACGACTGTTACTGCAGCTAACAAGCTACATGCACTGCCGAATGTATCGCTGTTAAGTTCCACAGCGATTAATTATACCAACCAATATTGACCCAACATGGAAGAGTAAAATTGATTTGTATTCATCAAGACCTCATACTTCCGCATCACGTTCTTGTAAACAAGCGTTAGAGACTCAAATAAAACACAACATTGTACCAAACCCCGTTGTTCACAATCATCTGAGACTTAAATATTTACAAAGTTGATATTATATATGATTGTATAACATTTGTACCAATACCGAAACGTGTTTGATTGTCGTGTTGCAGCTAAATAAGGTCCACACGCCAATCAGTTATACGTGTGAAGCCAATAAATAGATCAGTAGGTGTATCAGATTCTTCGATGTTCGCTCTACACATAGCAAATCTCATAAATATGATCTCATTCAAGAATTATTATGAGATACATCGTATTTACAACTAATCTTTGGCACTTGTTTATACCGACTTTAGAGGTTGGCTATAGATGTGTGAGAAAGGAAGAAAAGAGAACGATGGAGTCCATATAAACAATGTCTTCGATTGATATGAGGTTTCACAAGATTCCGAAACGGGGAGGGGGCTGGTAATGCGTCAGCCGGAAGCATACGAAGTCTCCTTTACAGTCGAGTCACTGCTAGTTCTGCTGTAAATGTTTCTCTTTTCCTAAGTCAATGTCAGAACAATTTCCTTTGTGGTCATTCGTAAGATGTACATGCATTTAAGCAAACTATTTAATCTAAATTAAATACACCAAACGACGAATGCATGATGATCAATCAAGTTTATGTCATTTCAAAATAGTAAAAATTTTCTGTATTGTCTATGCAAAGATTCGCAACAAAATGATCGAGATGACATTGTCCTATTTGCAAAATACTTCCCAGTGACGTTGGCAAAGCAACGCACGGTATGCATAATCATCTCAAGATCAGCTTATTTCTGAGTAGTGCCTTATCCCATTTTAACCTAATATAAACACTAAAAATGACAACGTTAATGTTGCTGCGTGTAATCATTTGAACTACTATACAGTCCGATAAATTGTTGATAGTATCTTAAAAATTAACCATAACAAGCGACCAATTATCATTTATGTCGATAGGCTCTAAAAGGCAAATATAGTAATAAGGCAGGTGCATTCCGTGACATATACCCAGTTCAGAAATAACTACTCGATAGAAACTGGTGGAATTTGAGTTGTTGTTTATATTTTCAGTCACCGTATCTCAACTAGATAGTGCATTGAAATTTGTTGTATGATATAAACAAAGTTTGAGCTTGGACACTACCTATATCATTCCGTCTCATACAGTAAGGGCATTTTGGAGAGTTGTTCCCGTGTAAATTCGTTTGGTCTAGGTATCCATCTCTTTTAGTACAGTTCCACGAATCAGAGTCGTCCACCTTTCTTACACCTCCGGTTTCAGGGACGAAGAGTAGATCAAATTTATGCTCTAATGTATCAATAAAGAAGATACAGATAAACAGGAAACATACACGTTCACTTGTTAGCTTGATAGATTCGTGATTTAAAACGGTTTGAGCAGCACCAGTGAATGAGCTCAAGTTGCCGGCTACTATGATATGTTGACAGCTGACTGTTAGCCTAAGAAATCCCAAATCTAGTACACTTACGGTGATCACGTTATAAATAACGTGGTCTTGAATGTCTGCATATAACTGGTATCACGGATTATTTTCATATGGTTTTCCTACTATACTACTCGTGCCGAGTATCTGGGAGTGATATCTATTACGTGTGTGTGTGTGTGTGTGTGTGTGTGTGTGTGTGTGTGTGTGTGTGTGTGTGTGCTGCTTGGATTATGCGAATTGCAGCTAACAAAGATGTAATACGTCATTCCGTTGGATCAGGCAAAGATATGTTTGTGTGATAATTCTGACTATTGGTTTGTTGTTGTCGGGACATCTAAATATCAGCGCATGATAGGTTATGCATACCGGCCATAATAACTGGTGAGAAAGAACCCAAGAAAACCACAGTATGAACCAACAACCTACGGAAAGGTACTGGCAGCTTTCTCAGATCCAGCAGCAGAGGGGGCGAATCCTACATTTGTTCCAGACATCATTTGGCTTAAATATCAAAACCAAAACTAGAGATTTTATACGAGCGTTCTTTTTCAACCAAAAAAAAAATAAGTCCCACCGGGGATTTATTGATTTCTTGCTCGAAACATGAGTTTTGCGCGAGATTATACTCAGTGTGCGTTTTCATCGTTTAATCGTAAAACGTCTCATCGCGATGTCATTGCCCCCTCTGCTGCTAAATAATTTGTTTCAACCGAATATTTGATCGAGTCCGATACGATATCGTGTCCGAGGGTCATGTAAATTTATAGTTATAAAACCATGCGGGGTTGACTGAGCGTTACTAAAGAAATTTCTAAATTGATTGAAGTCCATATCGGAACACCATGTCTGCCAAATATTTCGTAGCGTATGTGTATCAACGCCGTTAAACACAGCAAGAATATTACAGTTATCTATGATCACTTTTTGTATTTGAGTGTAGCGTTGAGTTACATATATCACGTCAGTGTTGTTGTGCCTGCCTCTGGAAAAGATCCTAGCTGGGTTTTTTGTTTGTCTAACATTACATCATCGTATACAACTAAATTGTTGATACTTCCATCGAGGTCATCCACGCATGGTGCCTCGTCAATATCGGTTTTAAAATCAATGACGTTTTCACCTTTAATTTCTGATGCACTTTCGTTAAAATCTTTTAGCACTTCATAGCATTGTTGATCATCTACACTAGGCGCCACTAAATACAATTTATCCCACTTCATCCATCTCATTATTAGATTAAGTAACAATTGTGTCTTGCCGGATCCAGACGGTCCGATTATAATCATCCTGACATAGTTTGGTAGCGCTGCAAGATGCTTAACTGGTTCTCTTGTTTTAGTCGCTGAAAAATCAATTATATTCATATCTCTATACATAAATTATGGATCTATATTATGTGAAGTGTAAAACGTGTACTAGCACTAATGACGCGACCACAGTTACAACTAGCAATCAGATCTGCACTTACTGGTAGATGTGCAACATGTGGCATAAAGAAATTTAGATTTGTTTCTACAAAACCAAAGATTTTACAATCCGGAGGTGTTCTAAAAAAAAACAAGGAGGTGATAATGCAGCCAGATTTGCAAAGCTCCCTGGAACCCCATGGGGGAAGTACCTTCCAGGATATAGCTACTGTGGCCCCGGAACACGATTAGATATCAGACTTGATGATCAAAATCAGCCCCGACCCGGTGAGTATCCGATAAACGTTATTGATAAGGCGTGTCATGCTCATGATGTTGCTTATAAAAGCAGCAATCTGCAACATAGACATCTCGCGGATGTAAAATTAATTCACGCGTTAAATGCTATTCCTGATAAATCCTTCAAAGAAAAGTTGGCTTCATGGTTGGTAAAATCAGCTATGAAAGGAAAATTGATGTTAGGTGCTGGTAATTAATAACAACATGGAATCTATTTATTATTCTCCGAGAGGATACTGGAAGGGTAGCGCTGCAATCAGTAAACTCGCCAGCGCCGCAAAAGTGAAAAAGGCTACTGCGGCTAATTGGTTATCCAAACAGACTATATGGCAAATCTATTTACCGCGTCCTAGCCAAGTTAACTTCTCGCATTTTGATGTTACCGGACTCAATGAAGTTCATCAAGCTGATTTATTATTTTTACCACATGACAACGGTTACAAATACGCGCTAACCGTAGTTGATGTTGCGAGTCGATACAAACAAGCAGAACCGCTAAAAACAAAGTTGGCCACTGAAGTTGCTTCTGCATTTGAAAGGATTTATCGACGAGGCCCTCTACGCTGGCCAAATTTATTACAAGTTGATCCTGGCAAGGAATTTCAAGGTGTGGTTATATCTACAATGAAACATCACAATGTCACAATACGACGAGGGCATACTGCACTACATCGCGATCAGGCAATTGTTGAACGATTTAATCGGACTCTTGCTGAGCGGTTATTTGGATATCAATATGCGAAAGAATTTATCCAAGAAAAGCGATCTCGTAAATGGGTCAAAAGGTTACCAGGAGTAGTTTCAGCGCTAAATAACGAGATTACCAGAGCAATCAATATGAAACCTAACAACGCAATAAAAAAAGTATATACCACAACCACAGTGGGATAGCGTTTCTCAGCCAATTCTCAGCTATGTCACCGTGAGATATTTAAATGAACCAAGTGAGCTCGAAGGTAGTAAAAAAAGAGCTACTGATCCTATTTGGAGTGTCACTACGCATAGCATATCTACTATAACACGATCGACTGGTAGACCTCCAATCTATAGATTGGATTCAACTGCCCCTCAGCGGGGTTTTACACGCGAACAACTACAAGTTATTCCTGATGATACTCAATTGCCTCCGCGCGGTCTTAACTAGCACCGTTGCGTCTGTTGCACTCAAGACAAGTCAACATCACATTGTTGTTTACATGACCGAGACTGTTATTTTTTCTGTCTACGGTAAATTGGCGAGGATCTTTATCAGAATACTGCCAACGCATTATACAATTGCAACCCGCGCAGTGATTATTCTGTTGTTGCTTCAAAGTGATTATTAATTCAGCATCAATGTCAAATTTTCGTTTGTTTTTTTTTTGTCTTGTTTTTTGTAACCGGAGAGTTTTTTATCAATGATGCTAACATCAACGATGCTAGCATCATCCATTGTGGTGTCATCATCGAAAACAATTCTTCAAAGTTGATTTATTCGCCGTACTCTAGACACTGCAAGATAGACTAAATTTGACCACTCAATGCGATTATCAACCATCCAAACAATTGTATCCGTGATGGTTAATCCCTGCAAGGAATTTATCGTCGTTACGTAACCTAGCGTCCATGGCGATTTATTAGCACGCAATCCGTCTTCGACAGCACTGATATCAACCAACACAATATCATTTAACACTAGTGTTTGTTTGTTTTTTTCCTGACTCTGTCAACCGCCCTGGAATTTCAACTTCAATATTTTGCTTTCGTGTATCCGAGGGTCCATAACACAACGGAACTGGAAGTGTTGGGAATTTTTCTTTGTGAAGCTCAAACAACTTTCGCTGAAGTGTGTCTCTGACTATCTTTCTACTTGCCACTACAAAATCATTTGGTCTCCATGCTTCCCAAAATTCCTCCATGGGAGTTTCAGGAATTATTTCTCTGATTATTTCACATTGGATTCTATCCGGTTGTAATCTAATTAATTTATTGACCTCGCGTAATTGTTCATCAAGTGCTCTACAATCAGTATCAATTTCTTCATAATAGTCAACAAACCCTTTCAACCAATCATGTGGACCCGCACCGACAAATGGTGGTGGCTGGCCATGATCTCCACACATTATCACCGCTGTATTCTTTTGCAGCAACCAATCAAGAAACATTTGTTAAACATCTAACGAAACCGTACATATCTCATCCCAAATAATAACCGCAGGGATGAATTTTTCACCCATTCTTTCAGGATTCCACTTTTTCGCCTTTGTATCGAAAAAAGCTGTGATAAGTGCAGGCTTCAACGTTTCGTTGTTTTTTCTCTCTTGCAAGTCTATGGGTCGGTGTCAGCACAATTATATTTGCTTTCCCTCGATATAATTCAATCGCACGAGTCGTCTTTCCTGACCCGCCACAACCGTTTAAATAAACTGTTTTATATCTACAAATTGGATCGGATATCGGTGGTGCATTAGAACGTTCTGATAAATTATCACCGTGTAAGTAATTATTTTTAATCTCAGCGTCTGCTGATTTAGAATAATCATGCAGCGTTTCCTTTTTAATTCTCCATGAACCCCAGCGCTCTTCGCTACCGCTAGTAAATTTAATCACCTCGTTGATGTACTTGCTGTCAATGTAGAATGAATCAACTGCAACTCTAACCGCAGTGTCAGGAAATCTATTTATCATTGAAAATATATTGATACAAGAATAACCCAGCATAGACGACCTCAAATGTGTATACGGGGATCTGTAACCGTCGCTGTAAGTAACAATTGTACCCAATTTTCTTCCATCGGACTAGAAAGCATCCTTACGATCAACATATATGTTTTAAGAAACTGCATCCGCGATTACAAAGTCATATTCGGTGTTATCTATAATCAAACGTGAAGAATATCTTTTGTAGTCGCATTTTTTCCTCCCTGAGTGAATTTTCCAATTATTCTTCTGCCGAGATCTTTTGCTTCGATGTTTCGTTGATTAAATATCCGTTTGGACCACTCAATGATATATTTTTAATCTGCATCGATATGTATTCTGGATTCGTCAATTATACTATCAAGACTTTCTGTTTCTGGTAACCAGTCACTAGTTTGTTTCCAATATGATATAATTGCTTCACTAACTGTCAACGAAATTAGCATTTTACAATCAATCATGAACCGTAATAACGCTATTGGCAGCCACTTCTTTTCAAACATGTGTCTACCAATCCAAATATAACAACAGCGATGAAGTCCTTCTGCGAATTCGAATGATACTACACGAGCAAATCCAGTTAAATCAAAATCGGGCAGTGGTCCATTAATCGCAACACAAGTCATTTCATGTACGGGGTGTCCAAATCGTTTAAAATACTCAGTACACTGTCCATAACCAAGAAAACTCGCTGGATAACAAGCAATCATATCAACTGAAATGATATTATCACGGTCTTGTTATTCCATAAACCGCCATGATTAAATTCTAAACAACTAGCCTCAATGTCTGGTAAGAATTCTACGCGTGTTGGTTTCCATGCGTTTTTTATTCTCGCAGCGTGGGCTGCAACCGACGGGATTGTAAAACAGTTTGTCAATAATTGTTCATCATCGGTGGCTTCGCCAAACGCCGTTAAAAACTCACTGGCTGTTTTTTTCATCTTGTTGTGAAACGCTTGAGTGCGGTATAATTCACCGTTTGGTCTTACAAACTGATCAAACGTATCCGTGTCGTTTTTTCCGCTGCGAAGTAATCACACCGACATGGGGTCGTTTTTACTTAAATACGCAATAGCATCTAATAGTTTCTCTTCAACGAGAAAACCATCCCTGGAGAAATCTTCTCCCAAGAATTCGTCAGGTATATGCTTTATCGTTCTGTTCCGTGGAAATATTGTGACCGCGGATGTCCATGCGTGTTCGTTATG
This sequence comes from Unio delphinus, assembly GCA_029339505.1. Taxonomy (NCBI): domain Eukaryota; kingdom Metazoa; phylum Mollusca; class Bivalvia; order Unionida; family Unionidae; genus Unio; species Unio delphinus. The sequence goes on along the minus strand of JAQISU010000243.1, from coordinate 6,821,229 downwards.
ATCAATAATTTTGATTGGGGCTCCATTTCTGTTATATTTTGATTCGTATAAAACTGCTCCGGTTGTCGTTGTAACGGTTATTGGAAATCTCAGTGACGTTTCTAATTTCGCTATATCGCTAATAGTTGCTCCCCTCTCTTTCACCGTTAATTCCCATTGAGCTATTTTGCTATGCCGTAAATCAGTTAGTTTGTTCCCTCGGGATGCATTTGTAAAATACTCTGTTATTCGTTCTGCTACACAATTTATTCTCGTTGATTGTTTCATTGGTTTTAGTTTTCCGATATCAGGTTTTTCATTTAACGGATATATCCCATACACAACTGCTGTTTCAGGGTATGCTCGTTCATAGTATGGTTTGTCAATTCCAGTTAACAGACCCGGCTTAGAATCACGGCTAACAACGACTGTTTTCTTGTCTTTGAGAATCGGTTCAAATTTGTCTCGTATAATCCAACTGCCTGATTCTACACAGATAATGAATTTCACTCTAAAAAAAATACTTTTTGTTGCCAAGTTGTGATAACAGCAATGCTGCGTTGCTGTCGTTCATGGTGGCATCAACAACACCATCAATTCGAAATGTTGACCAGCTATGAGATGCCCCATCACGTTTGAATTCATTAATACAATCGCGTATTTTATTTATCAGGGCTCTATCCGTTATTGCCCGTTTTGGAAAAACTTTGAGGGTTCTATCGAGATTAAATTTAACGTTTTTGTAATGCTTAATTGCTGATAATCTCTCGAACTCCTCCATGTTATAATTAAAACAAGCATTTAAATAGTAAATTTATATATAATGAACCATTGCAAGTGGCTTATGATTGGATCAACAACTCCGTGTAACAAATCATGCAGAAGCGAATTCTGTGGGTATCATTTACAAAGCGTTCGCAACGGTTCCTTTGGCCCCCTCCCTTGCCTCCGATGTGGGGTGGGGGTAAGGGGAAAATAGCAGTTGTATCTCGGTTTTGGCGGCAAACGATACAGGGAATTAAAACGCTACTATGACAAGCGAATAAAGAATACCATCATTGACCCCAGCGATGAAAAAATCATAAAAACCCATCAAGATTATGTCCAGAGGTTTATAATTAAAGCAAATAATAATTAGACAAATAGTATTATTATACAATGAACCAAGAATTTCAACCGCACCCCGTGCTTAATTATGAAGCATCCCGTGATGGTGTTGTGAGACACCGCAGACTGAAAAAGCCGGTTGGACAGGTAAATAATAGAGGGTATTTGATATTTACTGCTGGGAAAAAGAAGTATCTCTGTCATAGAATTATTTTTGAATGTCACAACGGATTGATCAAAGATGGTCTTGTTATTGATCACATAAATGGCGAAAAGACTAATAATTGTCTTTCGAATCTCCAAGCCATCTAGCAAAGTGAAAACACTAAAAAAGTACTACTTTTAAATCAGTTGGAAAGAGACCCGTAATATCATTTGATACATCAACGCACGAACAAAAAATATTTCAATCAATGAATGCGGCTGGAAAGCATTTTGACATTTGTAGATCCTCTGTACAAAAAGTTGCCGAAGTAATTTATCAAACAGCTCTCTCAAAGAAAAACACACATAAAATACAATTTTCGTATGTCAAGGGAGATAAATCGTACAATGATATGATACTCGCATGACAGAGTTACGTCCCCCAAGCTCTGCTTGGAGTCTAGTTACTATTTCGATTAATTAATCATTTTACGATGAAAACTAATGAAATACACGCTGTTAACTAACAGTTGTATTCTTTTTTTTAGTGTTTTATTTAAATACTCTGTCTGTTTTAAATGTTGTGAAGAAGCATTAATAAGTAATTCAAGGAAATAAAATAACACACCCGTTGGATTAACGCTGCTGTATTAGTCAACTTATAGTCAACTTATATACCATATGACTCGTAATAAGCTTGGGGCTTTCGAAAGTCGATCCGACCAATCAAAACTAACTCACGCAATTTGACTCGGGCGTGTGGTTTTCTTTTGTCAATCATGCAACCGGGTTAATTTAATTGGGTTGCTTTTGATTGGTTGGATTGACCGTAGAAAAATCCGCCCCGTCGTTTCATGTTTCTGCTGTCTTGTGCCGTCCCATCATCACACTACAAATTCCACCATCGTTTCATTGTAAATATCCATCCTTAATTAAGTTAATTAAGTATATGTATGCCGTATAAATCTGCCACAACACTCGAGTGGAGATTATACGGCATTGTACTGTCCATTAATTAAGTATATAATTGTTAATTAAGTATATAATTGTATATCCAATATTGTATATGTATATAATATATCGTCCAAAAGGGTCAAAAATTACCCCAAATCTTTTTTTAAATAATTATAAGTACACTATATTAATTATATTTTTATAAAAATGGATATCCAAGATGTAAATAATATAATTGGTGAAATTTTAAATTTGAAAAAATCGTGGAATAGTATTATCTGAGGATCTAGACGCTGAATGTATTATGTCTGAATTTGACCATATTCATAATCAATTAAAACATGGTCGTTACGTTTTACCCAGGATGTACTCGCTAATTAAGTGAGTACAAAAATCAATTAACGCCTCATTGTACGGTAACGACATTAATTTATTTATACAGTTATTCAGTATCGTTGAATCAATTAGACAGAAATTAGGGCAACACTACCAGATTAGATCCGAGATAGCCTCTAAAGTTCGTAACATTAAAAGGCTGATTGAAGAATCCCATATAGACCCTCACGCTATCGTGAGTGATTAACACACACACGTTATGAATGGAATTCCTAGGGAAGTACCATTAGCAGTCAGAGACCGATTACGTAATAACTTCAACGACGACAAGACTGCAAACTGACTTTTCTGTTTCAAGTGAACATTAATTCAAGGAAATGAAAAATCTCATTAGATACCTCCCGCGCTACAAGGTAAAATTTGTACTATAAATACCCATGGACTACAATACAATGGGACAGGTGTTACCATGGGCAGCATGTACACACGCTTAACTGTATATAAACAAACAACACGGAAGTATATTGCCGCGGTAAAAAACATTTTAGCGAGTGTTTTTTTTTGTTATTTCTCATGATGCTTGTCTATCTGAGTCGGGTTAAATAGTCAATTCTTTTTAAATTGGAAGATTGTTTACGATTTCAATAAATGTTTAATGAAGCACTAACCACTCGATTAGCGAGAGGGAGACTGGCAGCTATTAGAACGTTTATACCGGTACGAGACAGAACTCGCAATAAACTTCAACAACGACAACAAATGCAAACTGACTTTTCTGTGTCAAGTGAACAACTGTTTGCTTCGATAACAAGCGCGACCAAAGATGTGAAAACTGCTACAGAACGTGCGATATACGGAGATATCCCCGAGGAAGGGGTAAGACGAGAAGTTCCTGTTCTTGGTGTGCTTGAAAAGATAGCAGCGGAAACTTAAAAGACATCAGCGCTGTTACAAAAACCCCACCTGGTCCGAAAAAGACTAATGATAAAATAGTAGATGAATTACGCGCGCGATTTAACGAAGAAGGGTTATCTGCAATTGATAAGACTGACCATGCAGAGTTTCCTGCACTTGTTGTTACGACGTATGAAAACAGAAAAAAATGTTAAAACCAGAACAACACAAGTATGTAAGAGGTATACGACATTGGGCTGATATATTTTACAAAATTAAAACTGAAACAGGTAAAGTTGACAATGACAATACGTCATATATTGAATATCTCAATATAGTGAGTGCATTGTATAATAAATATGAAGAACAAAAATCACAAAAAAAACCCACAAAAACTACAGCGGCGGCAACAACAACCTGCAAAAAAAATATCTTTTTCACCTGCTAAACAAGAAGAATCTCAACAACAACTACCACCCCAAGCTTCGCTTGGACCTTCGCTTGGACCATTGTATATACCATATGATCGAGATGATGATGATGATGATGGTTTTAGTTATTTACAAAGTACGGATTCAGAAAAACTGGGGGAGGTAACTGGTTATAGTAGCGGGAAGGGATTTTCCAGAGACTCCAGTGGAATTTCAAGTAGTGGTCTAGTTAGTTGTCCTGGTAATATTCTCAGTGATATATCACGGTTAGAGGTTCTGATCGGAGGGAAACGAGCCGGAAATAACTCACCGGAAGTAATTAATGAAGCAGCTGATATTTGCAGACGATTATTTACCGGTGGTATCATGGATATTGATGGATATCGAGAACTTATTGCTAAATTAGTTGAAAATCACAAAGACACCCATGGTTATTACAGCGATTGAAATTCCTGGAAAAGCTAGCGTTTCATAATTAAAAACACTAGTGTTTTTATAACAAGATGATCATACACTACAACCATGATAAACACGTAAGCGTTTACGTGGTAAACTCACGATTGCCTGTTTATCGAGCATACTACGGAGATGGTTTCGACAGTACCATTGCGGAGTTATTTACAAGAATGGCTCCAAAAGTGGCGCCGCTAGCTAAACAATTATCAATGAAGGCCATTGATGTTATTCGTGATAAGGGAATCGGCGCTGTTAGAAATCTTGCCGGAAAGGCATTTTCTGCTGCGAAAGATAAAATGACATCATTGGTGCGACGAAAAAAGCAACCAGTTGTACTACCATCTACAACAGTGATGCCTGCAAAAATCAGCAAAGCAATAAATAGCGCAGTGGAAGAAAAACCAGCGTCGTTAGAGGCCGCGCCTTCCACGGCTGCGCCTTCCGCGGCTACCCCATTGGATACACTGAGTAGCATTATTGCAAATATGATAGCGGGAAGTGGTTTCAAACAAAAACGAAACTCAAAGAATTTTCGTCGCTAACGTCGAAGACTTTGAGTTTCACAATTGAAAACACTAGTGTGAGTAATATAAATGTTTAAACGATAAGCTGATCCGGCCTTCGATATGGAAGCCCCAGTGCGCAAAGACGATTCCGTCCGTGATTATCAATACTATTCCTATCATGCAATACAGCCCAACCTACGATCGCGAATTGAGCTTCAAGTCCAAGATACCAGTAAATACTTTTTGCCGTGTGAAGCGTTTATCGAAGTAGAAGGAGAACTCGTAACAGATGTTGCAGCTGATACACCATATGCAAATGACGCAAATGTCCGAGTTGGGTTCGTCAACAACGGCATCATGGCGTTATTTGAAAGTGCAAGATATCTAATTGATGGAAAAGAAATTGAATCAATAGACCGTGAGGTTGATGTTGCAACAACTTTAATCGAGCTATCAAGATACTCCGATGATTATACAATGTTGGCTGGTCCATCTATGATGTTTGCAAAGGATACCTCTGATCACCCCGATCACTTTCAATATATTAAATTGTTAACACCGCAAGCCACTTCAGTTGTTAATCAACAAAAAGCAGCTAATCCAGAACGTCGAGCTAGACCAGGCGCTGATTTTGACATTATAAAAGGCGTCAATGGTTATTTCAATCTAGGGTTTGCAACACGAAATGGGGCATTGCAAGGACCATGCCGTCAGTTTTCATGTGCGATTACATTGCATCATATTTTCGGATTCCGTAGAAACGTCAGAAAAGTCATCTATGGAGCTAAACACACAATCGCGTTAGTGCGAAAGGGTAATGACAATGATGCAATCTGGCGTGCTAATGGTGTCGATGATAGTAAAGTTATTTTAACTAAATTGGTATTGTGGATGCCAGTGTTAACTCCATCAATTACCACAGAAGAGCGGCTATTCTCATTTATGGATGCGGGTGGCAAATCATTGCTACGTTGGCTGACAACAACGACTGATGCCAAAGAGGATAATATAGATGGTATATTTACATGGCATTTAGCATCAAAACAAGGCGTTTCAGCTCCACGCCATATATTTATAGGGCTGCAGAATAGGGAACGATTAGGTCGTCAACTATCCAGCCATATGATATTTGATCGCTGAGAATAAACGGACAACAGGAACCATCCGAGGATATACAACTTGATTACAACAAAAACCACATAGCACGTGTGTATCATAGAATGTTGTCATATATGGGTCGTGATCAAAATATTGATACTGGTTTACAAATATCGCAACTTGATTTTAAAAGCCTCCATCCGGTTTATTACTTTTCACTTGAACATCTTGATTTGATGAGACAATCCGTTGTTGACATACATTTTCGAGCTCGTGTGAAACGCCCAACTAATGCGACGGGGGATGTTATCTTTATCCCTAATTATAGAGCGGTTGCTGTTATTCTCAGTGATAAATCAATGCTGTTAGAAGGGGTTGGCGGACGAATGAGACTTATTGATGCACCAGAAGAAAATATGTTGTTTCCAATTAGATCAATTGTAAACAGAAATAGTTTTACCATAAAATGACATATAGTGTTGTTAGTGTCAAGCTGACTGATGGTCAGGTCAAGAAATTACGATCAAAATCCGCTAAAGAATGTGGAACAACAATAACGTTAAAACCAGCGCAGATGTCCGGCGTTACACATAAAATATCACTGACGGATCGTCAAATAAAACATTTCAATGATGCGCTAAAGAAACAGCGAGGGGTTGAAATTGTATTTTTGAAGGCTGCAATCGCCAACATGATAAAATCAGGTGGTATATTTCCATTGTTAGCTGCGTTACCAGCATTGATTTCAGCGGCTGCCCCAGCGGTGACGAAAGCGGCGGCGTTGGGAGCCGTTGGTACCGCGGCAGGGATGGCGTTGGAAAAGGCAACTGGGAAAGGATATAAAAAAAGGGAAAGGGTCTAAGACTACCAGGGACTCCATATTCATGGTACAGCGGAAAGGGTCTGCGAATCCCAGGAACGGTTTAGTGAAAGCCCAATTGTTCCAATGTCCAGCTTTGATTCAATTGATGCTGCTAGCGCGCTAGCGATAAAAAACTTCAGAGGGGTTTTTATGAGAGATCAATTACCGAAACAACCTAAACGCGTTGAAACAGGCATCATCAATCTTGATAACAGCAGCGGACCGGGAACTCACTGGGTTGCATACGCGATTGATCCACGTGGAATTGTTTATTTTGATTCATATGCGTTAGCCCCACCGAGCGAGTTTATGCTGTATATAAATTCTTCGACGAAACTCAAAGAGTTTCCAATTTTTTATTCCACGCTGCCAACACAACAATTAAATGATCCACCGATATGCGGCCGTGAAGTATTAAATGTTCTCTCGGAGATTTCATCGTCACATAAACCACCTTATCTAGTTGTAAATGAATACACGAGTGGAAAATTACAAGGTAATTTTAGAGAATCAATAAATTGAAAGCACTAGAGTTTTTACAATAATGATTGATATTTGGAGAAGACCTCTGTCAGCGAAAAAGCCAACCGAACTTATTACACAAGATGTAAAAAAAATAATTGAAGATGAAATCGCTGAAACGTTAAATTTAGCAAGTGTTGACCCGAACGAAATAGTTGTATTTCAAGATCGCCAGGGTAAATTGAACACCAGTAATGTATCCGCGGATGACATTTTGATACGGCAACGCAACGCCGCTGAAAACTCTATTGCGCTGTATTCCAGCGACGGAAAATTGAAAACCAGTAATGTATCCGCGGATGACATTTTGATACGGCAACGCAACGCCGCTGAAAACTCTATTACGTTGTATTCCAGCGACGGACGACTTAAACCAGGCGAACTTGTGTCTAAGATCACCGACGCGATTGCCGCCCACGGCCGTGATCTGGATGATTATATACGAGGATATAATACTTTTCGCAAAAATGTCGTACATAAATTCTTTGGAACCCCGCTTGTGGGTGGCATGACTCTCGCTGAAATTAAAAACCTTCTAACTAAATTCTTTTCTAACAAGGAGGAGGGGAGGAGGATGCATGAAGATGAAATCAAGGCAAATTATCCTGGTATTTAAACGGATATTTTTAGACTAATAGAAAATTTTGAAAAGGTACAAAAACCCACTAACGCCGTCGTTGACAAGTTTTTTGGAACCTCACTTGTGGCAGACCCAACCCTCGCTGAAATTAAAGAAGCTATTGACAAACAAAAGCCCATCAGCGAAATTGTTAATAAGTTCTTTGGAAACCCGCCTGTGGCTGACATTACTCTCGCTAAAATTAAAGACCTTCTAACTAAATTCTTTTTTAACAAGGAGACGGGGGAGATGATGCATGAAGATGAAATCAAGGCAAATTATCTCGATGTTTACACGGATATTTTTCAACTAATATAAAATTTAGAAAAAGGTACAAAAACCCACTAACGATGTCGTAGATAAGTTTTTTGGAACCTCACTTGTGGCAGACACGACTCTCACTAAAATTAGCGAGTTTATTAACAAGCATACTCACAATACCTACGTCGCTGACAATTTCTTTGGTGTCCCGGCTACATCTAAGACGACTCTCAACAATATTAATACCTTTATGGAGAGCCAAACAAAACTTAATACCATCGTGGAAAAAATTCTTGGGGAAAACACGTGTGTCTGAAACCACACCTCTGACAGACCCGACCCTCAATGATATTATCGAGTTTATTGACAAGCATACTCACAGTGCCTACGCAGCTAATAATTTTTTTGGTACCCCGGTTACATCTGCGAGGACTCTCAAAGAAATTGATACGTTTATAGCGAGCCAAACAACACTTAATACCATCTTGGATAATTTTTTGGGGAGAACACTTGAGTCTGGAACCGCATCTCTGACAGGCCCGACCCTCGCTGAAATTAAAAAAATTATTGACGGACAAAAGCCCACCAGCGAAATTGTTAATAAGTTCTTTGAGGACAGTAAACCCCGAGATATCACAACAAAATTTTCTAAAATAGACCGGCATATTAAAGAACAAGAACAACTTGGAATCAGAAACCTTATAATTGCATTATTTTCTAATAAGGAGGAGAATGGGAGGGTGATGAAGTTTACCGAAATCGATGTAGCTTATCTCGATATTTACAAGGATATTAGTGGACTAATAAAAAAAATTGAAAAGGTAAAGATTCCGCATCCACATGAAGACGTTAAAAATATCGTGTATACGATCAATCATGGAACCAGGGATTGCTTAAGAGACAAGACTAAACCATTGATCATCAATATTCGGGGGGATTTATACCCTGGTATCTACAGGATAACGTGGATACCTTCCCAGGATTTTAATATCATCTCGAGCAGTGAAACCTACTCTGGTGGCACCGCGACGGTAATTATCAGGAAGGAAGAAAACCTTAATATCGTCGCGAATAACGCCACCATTAGATCAATAATAACCTGGTGTGTATAATTTGTAGCTAGTTTTTCAACTCAAGTATAGGCCCCCGGGGCGAATAATTGAAAACACTAGCTGGTTTAAAATAGTAATGACATCGATGAAATCAATATCCCCAGAGGTATCACAATCGCATCGATATCGATATGATACCGTGAAAGAATTTTCCGCAAACTTGAAATCACTTTCTGAGAGCTATCGTGAAAAAATAAAGAAATACCGACGCAACGTAACAATCATCGACATTACCGTTTACTCGGTGTCCGGTGTGATGGCCAGCGCCGGGGTTATTTTGTCGACGGTGACCATGATGGCTCCGATTGCAGTTCCAATCGCTATCTCCGCGGCAACAACAATCGCGGCAGTCGCCACCGAAATAATTAAAAGTTATCATCGTGTTCTCAGAACAAACTCAGCGATTATACAGCTCGGTACCGGGTGGCATCAGACGCGTACTCGAAATTATCCGAGTTGATCTCGCTGTCGATAGATAATTCGTTTATATCCGATGTTGAATTTTCCGCGATGGTTCAGTTGTATAACTCCGCGATGTTGAAATTGGAAATTGAAAATAACGTTAATAATAATGTCACTCGAACTGCTTCAACGAATCACGGAGAATACCACTCCGATACGAACAAGCATGATATCAATAACATCAACAAACCCACAATTTAGTGTGAACTTCCCTACTCCGATTCCAGTGCGCGAGATCGCGCTGGCAAAATTACGAGTATATCATAGCTGGCCCAATATCAGATCGTTTGAATTTGGCGGGCAGAAACCCAATAATTCGTTAAGGTTTTTGTGGTATAAACCCGATGGTATTCCAGCGTGGGAAACTGTTTCGTTACCAACTGGGTCGTACCAAATTGAGCAAATCGATGCTGAAAGTCAGCGTAGAATAAAATCAATCACTGGAAAAGAATCAAAAATAGCTATTAAAGTTCATGAACCAACGCTCTCGTCGTCGATCGAAATAAGCACATAGGGATACGCCGTGGATATTTATATAAGCTCGTTAAGAACAGTGTTAGGATGGCCTGAAAAACCACCGGAAAAATCCGCCGCCGCCAACTTAGCCACGGACGTACAATCATATCGTGAAATCAATCCCATGTATCGAGATAATTTATCTGATACAAAAAAAGGAAAAATCGCCGATAGATTTATATTTACCAACAGAAACACTATGCAATGGGATTTTATCATTAAAAGAACAGCTGACTCATCTGTTACTATTTCATTTACGCTAAATGACGTCACTGGTTACTTTAATGAAATTAATCAATTACATAAAACACAACTAGAACAACTACGACAAACAAATTCACAAAAACGCCACATTGAAATACTAAATCAGCTTGTATCTGACATGGAATATATAAATGAACTAATTATTCAAACAATAACCAATGACAACAGTGACAATAAACAACGATTCCTAACCGATTACAATATCACAGAAGCCGATCTGCGTAATTTCAAGTTTCCCGGATACAACGCTGAGGAACTAAAAAAATTGTTAAATTCAATATCAGGGTATTACAAACACTAGATTCAACTGTCCTCCTTAAATATAATAACGACCCAGATGGCGGCGGTAGGCATATTGCCCCGCACAATGTAAATATTTTAGTGGTGATTGCGCTTAATTTAGTATGTGACGCAATCGAAGGAAGCTATCAAATTAATCTAGAGCAATCAAATCAAGCTCAGCAAGGATATATTTTCTATTCATTTGCGCCAACAGCTCCTCCAGGATTCCTAATTATTGAAAATCCAATTAATCCTGTCTATATGCGATGCCATAATAATTCACTAACGAGAATTAATTTCCGACTCACAGACCAGTCAAATAATTTGATTGATCTACAAGACGAGGTGTTAGCGATTAGTTTGTTTGTAAAATCCTAAAGAACTCGATCAAATATTCGGTTGAAACAAATTATTTAGCAGCAGAGGGGGCAATGACATCGCGATGAGACGTTTTACGATTAAACGATGAAAACGCACACTGAGTATAATCTCGCGCAAAACTCATGGTTCGAGCAAGAAATCAATAAGTCCCCGGTGGGACTTATTTTTTTTTGGTTGAAAAAGAACGCTCGTATAAAATCTCTAATTTTGTTTTTGATATTTAAGCCAAATGATGTCTGGAACAAATGTAGGATTCGCCCCCTCTGCTGCTGATCCACATTGGCCATGGTCGAGACCTGACGGTAATGATTAATAAAGGCAATCGCTTTAGACCACTTGGCAACTTAAAATACAGTAATAATTCTTTGCTGAGGGTATTTGTACATGTATTGTTGTTATTACTTTTAAACTGAAGCTCCTAAATCCCACAGACAGAACACCTTAACACGTTATATGCTGATTGGGTGGGTGATAGAGGGTGTGTACAATTAGACGAATAAAAGTTCCTGTTATAAATTGGAGCTCTGTTGATTGTAATCATGTCGCATTAAAAGATTATATAAGCAATGTTACAAAGACGATTTATCATGTTTTTGACAATGTTCTAAACTTTTCTAAAATTCTGCCTGTAATTTTATAGTATTGTACAAATTCAAATATTCCGTTATTGTCCTGTTATGATTGGAAATGTAAAGATATAAACAAAATATGCCAGAACAAAGATGTGTGTGACAAATCAGAGACTTGATGTGAGCAGACAAAATATTCTTGAGATCTGGTAAACACGATATCTAAAAGTATCTCTCTTGCAAATGGCAAAAACAGATAAAGTTGAAAATATTTCGAGTGCTTTAAAATTGTTGCTAATTGGAAATATTATTAAATTCATGACAATCCTTTCTGGACACTGTTTCCACTACAATGAAGTGAAATACAGCGCTAAATCCACCCTTGATAAATTTCCCAAAGATTATAACAAAATCGAAATTGATACATAACAGAAGACAAATATTTCAATTGCTTTTCAACACAGACACGCTTGTCCGCATAATATTTCTTAAACTAAAACAATCGTTAGAAACAGACACCAAAGTTAAAGTAGGTGTGTTTCGAAATTAGCATGGTGTCAAATACCCGTAATACACAATCAAATGATATTTAAATACTACCTGCGAAGATATTTGCTATGATTATATGACATTTGGACTTGTAAAATAAAATGCTTTGCTGGTGTGTTGCAGATTAGCAAAGCCAGCCTGTCGAGCATTGGTCTCCACCATGACAATATCTGATACAAATTGATCGATCAATAGTTATACCATATCCTGTATTGTACACACTTCTCACAGCTCGCCTCACAGGTATGAAAACACTGAAAATGTATTATTGGATTCGTCATATTCAAGGCCGCAATCTTAAGTTTGATAGCACTTCGTTTTAAATACAAACACTTCATGATAATTTACATTATCATAGCTCATTTTATATAAATTGGCACACATCATTACGGAAAAACATATATCGTAAAACTGCGATTTGTCACTTTTACGAACACGAGACATTCCAGTTAAATAAACAAAGAACAAATGCAAGAGTTAATTATACCTAAGTCTGAAGTACTTGGATGACCTAAGAGATAAAAAGCCAATAAAGTGCAGTCAATTGTTTTAAATACATTATCAACATTCAGTTTACTTTTCGATTTATATGTTTCAAACGTTGCGACAGACGTTTTAAAGAGATTTTATGCACATCAGCGACATTGAAATAGTGAACCAATATATATTGTGGACGGTTTCCAAAACTGAAATCCTGCTGAACAATAACCACAAAAATGTTCACGCTTAACTGCAAAGGCCAAGACGAGACACAAACCACAAACCGAAACTTAATCTTTGTTGTCTAGATTGACATAATGTCCATGTCACGCAGATAAACCTGAGAATCGGTTTAACAAAGAGATATGTGATATCACGGTTCAAGGCACAGTGTCAAATATTGGCTAAAAGTAGATGAACAGAGAGATAAAAGGCAATCAAAACCTACCTTATAGATAGCTGAGCTTATTAAAATGTTAGAGAATTTAACTATTAAAAGAGTGTTTGTATCTTCGTACTCAATCAGCTATGAAAAAGTAGACCTTATGTTACTTAAATACTGCTAAATGTTAGTGTCATTTTATTCAGAGCAAGGAGAATATTTGATTCAATATACAGTTTCTAAAGGTTTTAAATTGTCAAACCTTATCAATTACAAATTGTAAGATTATATCATAGATAATAAAATTTCTTAACAATCAATTTCAAACAGTTGTTTTCCCCACTTTCAAAACAATAAATATTTATATCGTTTGAAAACTTAGTCGCACTGATCTTTAGAATTATGTATCGACGTTTATACCATCAGAAAATGTCGGTAATTTGCAACATCAAGGCAAGCAGAAAATATTTGTTGGATTAATCAGCATCTTATAACTTATTGACTATTCACGAACAGTACTGATCGTATCAGGGACTGTCAAAATACACAATAGTGCATTCCAAGCTCTAATTAAAACTATACAGCATACTAGCAAGAACAACTAACTTTTAATATCCTTATCTCACATTTGTTCAGGACCTGATCCATTAACATTTTCTGTAGGACATTAACATTAATGCCTGCGAATACGTGTTACTTGTTTTCTAGTAAGTCTACTTGTTGTAAATTAATATTCATATTTCTAAAACAGAAGAGCCATAAATACTGCTGCATTCAGAAATTATATTGCATATTTTCCTCAAAGTAAACGCAATTTAACATAATTAAATCATCGCATATTCTAAGAATTGTTTATAATTCATTATAGTTTCACTTTTAAATAAATTTCTAAAATCTCTGTAATAATTTTGTATCAGTAAAATTCATTTTCCGTGGAAACAATTGGTTCTTAAGTACCGCGACATCCTATAGGAATAGAGTATTTGGTTCTATTCGTTTACATTATGGGTAGTCGTTTAGTTTCTTCCTGAAACTACTCAAGACGAGCTCAAAGTTGCGAAGAAAGGCAGATACGTCCTCCCATATCTCGTATTATGTAATAAATGGTGTTAGGAACATAAGCGTTTCCGTGGTTATCGTGCTTTAATCCGTTAGGAGAGGATCGAACTGTTAAACTGGATTAGCTGTGGGTCAGCAACTGTTCTCCGTACTTGCGCAGAAGACATTATTCAAACGACACATATAATTTACTCGTGTCGGTCTCACGTAAAGTATAAAATCAAATACCAAAAAGCTAATCATGATAAAATTCAAAGAAACGCTTATACTTGTTTTCCAGGAATCACATTCAAATCATTCTAAATTCTCTCACAATTAATGTCGTTTATTTGATGAAACATTTGTATATTTGCCTAAATTCAGAATTCGTTTCTTTAGAACACCAGTGTTTCTATTTGTTTTTGAAGACCTTGTCAGGTAGTGTAGACAACACGAAACCGAATTTAGCCATTCTGGTAAGGAAAGAAAAGTATAAGCTAATGCAATTCCAAAAATGTGCAGAAAATGCACTTTGGTCCAGAGAAAAGGATTGCCTTAGATAGCTGATGCAAAGTTAAATTAAGCACCAAACTGTATAGATTTGTTATTTAAGAATAAGGCAACATTTTCCAAGAGCATTTTCCTGGTCCTAAACAGAACAAAACCCGCTGAACTGATTTTCAGAGACAAACCTCTAATGTTACTAGTAGCCATTAAAACAGAAACCAAATAAATACCATTTACAGCATATTTGGAAAATATACAATGTAAAAGAATTGACCAACATATTCTCCAAATAATATATTTTGGGGGGATTTATAATACCTGTCATCTGCTTTCATACGATGCATAATGATCTTTACTCTCATTTATTCGGATGTATCAAACCCTGAACTTTATATTCATCATATAGATCATTATCTGTGCAAAGTCCTCTTCCAGTTCTGTATGACTTCTCAAAGATTGTTATTTTATATTTCAAAAATAACTGTACTTAAAGTACTTAAACTTTTAATATGGTATGATCAAAGTTGCATTCTCTCTCTCTCTCTCTCTCTCTCTCTCTCTCTCTCTCTCTCTCTCTCTCTCTCATATGGTATGATCAAAATTGCATTATTTCTCTCTCTCTTTAATATGGTATGATTAAAGTTTCATTATTTCTCTCTCTCTCTCTCTCTCTCTCTCTCTCTCTCTCTCTCTCTCTCTCTCTCTCTCTCTCTCTCTCTCTCTCTCTCTCTCTCATAGCTGTAAGCAGGTGATAACCCCAATATTCTCCTTTACCTTTTATTTCTAAAAGATATAACGAAATTTTGGTGAAACTATACTTAAATTTGCTTGAAGCAAATCGTCTTCATCATAAAATAATAAATATAAAACAATGGTGAATAAGATGAAGAAAAGGCAAGATGATGATGAGGTGATAAAAGCAGGATGCAAAACATAAATATGTGTCTAAATGTGTGTGCGAAAATGATGAGGATTAAATAAATCTGTGAATTAACTGGCAAAAAAGTCAAGAAAATAAAAGCATGTCTAGAATATCACGATGCATCGTTGACTGGTTCATTATGCAAGAAAATAACATAGACACTAAGAATCTTCATCGCAAGGTTGTAAAGGTAAATGAAATGTGACGTGATCAAGATCAATTTTCCTTAGTCTCAAAACATAATGGTTTATATTCTGGAAATATATTTGTTTTATTTTACTCCAACACAAGCAGTGGTGTTTTTTGCAGTTGTTTGTAATCATCTATTGGAACACGGATATGACTCTTCAGATAACTGTTAAGAAACGGATTTGTTAAAGATGCAAAATGATTCATCTACCCACTACAATCCCGTCCTGCTTAATCCTTCTTAACTTTGTCTAAAGAGACGAGGCAAGGTACGCAGCTCCTGTACGGGCCTTAGCATCTCACCTAGGTATGACAATATTATGAAGTGTCATGCATGGGTATTATCAGACATGACATGACCCATTATGACAATGTCTAATTAGACGTCTTTCCTTCCAATTCTCATTAGCTGAATTGATGATTGTAACTAACTACACATCACAAATATTTTCTAAAAGATTGTTCATTTCATGACAACTGAATGTGATAGAAGAGTACTCTCAGTGTACATTGTGAAAAGAGTGGAAACGCTAAAACGTTTGACCAAAGCTTCACGTTCACTTAAAATTTTATCAGTGCCATCACGTGTAATTCTTGAGCCATGGAGATAACGTATTGGTCCAGTGTTGTGCATTGTCTTGACACTAAACAGAACTGGATTGGACAATATTATGTTTTAATTCCTCTCCGTTTCCAACTTCTTTTCGCAGATATGTAACTATATCAATATGTGATGTTATATATATCATTGTTTAATAATAATAATAATAATAATAATTATAATAATAATAATAATAATAATGATAATAATAATAATAATAATAATGATATAAAATAATAATAATAATAATAATAATAATCATAATAACAATAATAATAATAATAATAATAATAATAATAATAATAATAATTATGATGATGATGTTGATGATGATGATGATGATGATGATATAACAATAATAATAATAATAATGATGATGATGTTGATGATGATGATATAAAAATAATAATAATAATAATAATAATTATGATGATGATATAAAATAATAATAATATTAATAATAATAATAATAATAATAATAATGATGATGATGATGATGTTGATGATGATATAACTGTCACAGAATTAGGCGAAAATTTGAACTGATTTTTGTTGTACTTGAATTGCAAACGAAACTCACCATTTTCTTGATTTCGTCGTACACGCATTACCTAAGGTGATTAAGTGGCGTGTAACGATTTGCATGTGCCAATTTGTAATTTACATGAAATCCGAAATACTCGTTTTACGTGGTGCACGGCAAGCTCGATGTGATTTATGTTCACCTATTGAGAGTATATAAGGCGAAGTATTTATCATAATTTTTGACGGGAACCAAAATATCTAATCGAAGGATAGATAACCTCGTCTTGCAAATCTCCAGCCAAAGGGGTGAGTGTTAAATTTACATTTCGTTTTATTGTGAATTTTATTCAGATTATCATTTCGTATAATGATGATTTTATTGCAATTAAACGTGGAATATTTGGAATTACTAGTCACTTTTAGACTTTAAATACAATATCGTAATCTACGGCTTAGATTATTTTTGAGACAACTATTATTAGTCTGGTTTTGTTTATTATAGTTGATTCAGTCTGATTCCGGAGATCTAATAACATCGTTGATTCCGTAGATCTGCTAACATCTGACAATAGCTGTCACCGTTTGATTCCGTCGTTGATTCCGTCGTTGATTCAGTCTGATTCCAGCTGATTCCGTCGTTGATACCGTAGAAGTACATCACTGATAGCGCATCTAATAACATCGTTGATACCGTATCTGCTAATAACATCGTTGATACCGTAGCTGTTAACACATCTGATACCATCTTTTGATAAACGTCTTTGATATCGTCTGATTTGTTGTGGGACATCTATTGTTTGTTCTGGAACATCTCTGTATAAATATCTGAATGTGCTTGTGCCGTTAATTTGTGCAAACGGAATTGAAGTATCTGTCTGTGTGTCGAACTGTCTGTTCGTCAATATCTGTGTAACGTGTAAATATCCGGAAAGCTAGAAGTCCGAGTGTCGGAGCTGTCTTAGAGTTGTAAAACGTCCGGGTTGACATCTAGGGGAGTGAGGAACCGTTGGTTCGGGTAGATGTTGTATGCTGTCTGAACGTATAACTGTGGTGGATCCGTGTAGGGAAACGTCCGATAATAGTATTGGTCAACCCTCGGTTCTCGGGGAAACTGGGAGACGATTCAACTGTTGCTGAATCGTGCGGTTATACAGGGGAGACACATAGGTGTATTGAAATTATAATATAATTTAATACATTGTTGTATTTGCATGCTTATGTCAGATCGCAATAATATTTCAAGTGATCACATAGATATCAATAAAAGCTAGCAACTTGATTCAATACAAGTATATGATCGTGCTAGTTATCGCAATCCATCGTGCGATAGATAGTTTGTCGTTTGTGTTTATTTTTTTTCGTAAATCATTCTTGCATTTATTTAACTTTCGTAAAGGATTCTTGGATCTGTGTATAATCCAAGAGATCCCTTTACATCTGAGATTCCTTTTGTATTGTTATTTAATTTGTTCATGTATTGTGAATGGTTGTGAGTTTAATTGTGGGTTGAGTGCATGAATTATTGTGTTGTTACATCTGTATTTTTTTCATTTATAATTTATTACATAAATTTATATTTTCTTTCACAAATTGTGTTTGTATTGTTCATTTAATCCACCCTCCTCTCGGTAACAATTCTGTTACAATGGTGTCAGAAGTGGGATCGTTGGATTAAGTGAACTGTCAATCATTTTTGTGAAGGTATACATTTAATGTTTATATTTGAGCGTGACCTTCTGTTAAGATAATACTCTAGTTGGAGTTTATTTTTGTTTAGTTTACCTAGGTCCGTGTGTCCAGTATAAACGTGTTTAAATTATTGGTTTGGTTATATATCTATATTCATATTACAATTGTCATGTCATCCCTTAAGGACTTGGTTGCCTTAGGCAAAGAATTTGGATATGAAGGTGAAAACTTAAGGAAATTTATTCAAGAAGAACAAGCCCGGGAAAGGGAAGAAAGGGTAAGGTCAAGGGAATTAGAAAGGGAATCCGATGAAAGAAAAAGGGAATTAGAAAGGGAATCCGATGATAGGAAATGGGCAATTGAGAAGGAAAAGATAGAATTAGAAAAGCAGGCCCAAAGGGAAAAGATAGAATTAGAGAAGCAGGCCGAAAAGGACAAGATAGAATTAGAGAAGCAGGCCGAAAAGGATAGGATAGGATGGGAAATGGAAGCGGAGCAAAAGCGAATAGAGCTAGAAGAAAGAGCAAAACAACGGGATCATGAGCGTAAGGTAGAATTAGCGACATCTGGAAGAGAACACGATTCTGCCTTTAGCAAATTAAGGGGCCCCAAATTACCTCCCTTTGACGATGAAAAAGATAACATAGATAGTTATCTTCATCGGTTTGAGCGGTATGCCGAAAACCAGAAGTGGAGTCAAAATGACTGGGCACTGCATCTGAGTGCTTTATTAAAAGGTAAAGCACTGGATGTATACTCGCGACTTCCTAGGGACGATGTGTTTAAGTACGACGTCCTAAAGGAAGCACTTCTCAAAAGGTACGAGCTCACTGAACAAGGTTTTCGAAAAAAGTTCAGGTATAGCAAGCCCGATAAGGGAGAAACCTTTGGTCAGTTCACCGTCAGAATTGCGAACTATTTTGAGCGGTGGATTGAATGCGGCAAAGCGGTGAAAACGTTTGAAGGGTTGACTGATTTCTTGCTCAGAGATCAATTATTTAATACAGTTGGGCGAGAATTAGATCAATTTCTGAAGGAGAAAGTCTTCACAAACGTAAAAGATATGGCTAAGCAAGCCGATTTATTTGCCGAAGCTCATGGGGGAACTCAGAACGTGGTTTTAAAAGATTTTAAGTCTGGAAACCAGTCTGTAAGACCTATGCCTAGGGAGCATGTAAAATCAGCTGAGGTAAAAAGGTCAGTTGGGAATCCAGTTTTTCAGCGTGTGCGGTGTTTCTTGTGTAATGCATTGGGTCATGTTCAAAAAGACTGTCCTAAAAGAAAGGCACTTATACATAAGGTAGCAGTGGCTATACAAAGTAAAGGTATATCCGATAACAACGTACATGTAGAACCTTGTATTCATTCACTTGGCACGTGTTTATTTCCTGAAGCGCGTGTACCAACCGCGAGAGGGTTTGTCAACGGTCGAGAAGTCGTGGTATTGCGTGACACTGGTTGTACGGGCGTAGTGATCAAACGTAGTCTCGTGCAGGATAACCAAATGCTCGGGTGGGAATCCCCATGTATGTTACTTGATCAGACGATGGGTCGCATTCCCGTAGCAAGGATCACAGTAAAAACACCTTTCTTAACGGGAACTGTTGATGCCCTTTGTATGGACAATCCTATTTACGATCTGACGATCGGTAATGTTGAAGGTTCCCGTCTTCCAACCATGGCCGATTTTAAAATACCTTTGGCCCAGGCAGTCGAAACGCGAGCGCAAACACGGCGAGAGAAATCCGCGTTTCATAAATTAATAGTCCCTGAATCGATCTCAGGAATTTCCCGTGATGATTTCAAACAAGAGCAAGAACGTGATGAATCCATCAGAACAATTGTTGAGAAAATCACGTCCGGCGCGATTAAACATTGCAAGCGTGGGGGTAGCTCTAGATTCGTACGCAAGAACGGATTAATTCATAGGGAGTTTAGCGCTCGGGAGGGTAAGAAGTATTGGCAAGTGGTCGTACCCCAGAGATATAGATCTCAAGTACTTAGGGTGGCGCATGAGTCAAGCATGGCAGGACACCTAGGTAAGGCTAAGACCACTAGCAGGGTAGTCGCTGAATTCTACTGGCCAGGTGTTAATGGCGATGTCACACGGTTCTGTAGGTCGTGCGACGTATGTCAGAAAACCGTTTGTAAGGGAAGGGTCACAAGGGTGCCCTTAGGACAAATGCCATTAATAGATACACCGTTTAAAAGAGTGGCAGTAGATATTGTAGGACCAATACACCCGGTGACCGAAAGAAAGAATCGGTACATACTTACTCTGGTTGATTACGCAACCAGATACCCCGAAGCCGTAGCGTTACCAACTATTGAAACGGAAAGGGTAGCTGAAGCATTAGTTGATATCTTCAGTAGGGTAGGGGTGCCAGAGGAAATCCTCACTGATTGTGGTGCCCAATTCACCTCTGACCTCATGGGTGAAATAAGTAGGCTGTTATCCATCAAACAGCTAAACACTACCCCATACCATCCGATGTGCAATGGACTGGTAGAGAAGTTTAATGGTACCCTGAAAAGCATGCTGAGGAAGATGTGCGCGGAACGTCCGCAAGACTGGGACCGTTATTTAAACGCTGTTTTGTTCGCGTACCGTGAAGTACCGCAGGAAAGTTTAGGGTTCTCGCCCTTTGAACTGTTGTATGGTAGAACAGTTCGAGGCCCGATGCGGATACTACGC
The DNA here is from genome assembly GCA_029339505.1 of Unio delphinus. NCBI lineage: Eukaryota > Metazoa > Mollusca > Bivalvia > Unionida > Unionidae > Unio > Unio delphinus. Next base: position 6,799,897 of record JAQISU010000243.1, on the reverse strand, counting down.
GAACTATGGACTGGTGATGTCTCGAACGAGGAAATAAAAACGACTTACCAGTACGTGTTAGATCTAAGAAACAAACTTGAGAGTACATGCCAGATGGCACGTGACGAATTGATTAAATCGGGGCGCAGATATGCCAAGTATTACAACCGCAGAGCGCGTAATAGGAAATTTCTTGTGGGAGATCAGGTGCTATTGCTTCTTCCAACGAGTTCGAATAAGTTATTAGTCCAGTGGAAAGGTCCATATGAAGTTAAAGAAGTAAAAGGTGACATGGACTATAAAATTGACATGGACGGTAATGTAAAGACATTCCATGCAAACATGCTCAAGTTATACATCAAGAGACAGAGCGACAATGTCAATAAGGAGAGTTGAAAATATAGGCGCAGACTACTTGAGTAGGGCATGATGGGAAATTTGTATGAATTTGCCCAGTAATAAAATCCAGTTTGTAGTATAACCAGTGTAAATGTTGTAAGATATCATCAGTAGTTATTTTTCTTCTATTCTGTGTTAGTTTTAAAAATGTGTACATTTTTATTCTTAGGGGGGAGGTATTGTCACAGAATTAGGCGAAAATTTGAACTGATTTTTGTTGTACTTGAATTGCAAACGAAACTCACCATTTTCTTGATTTCGTCGTACACGCATTACCTAAGGTGATTAAGTGGCGTGTAACGATTTGCATGTGCCAATTTGTAATTTACATGAAATCCGAAATACTCGTTTTACGTGGTGCACGGCAAGCTCGATGTGATTTATGTTCACCTATTGAGAGTATATAAGGCGAAGTATTTATCATAATTTTTGACGGGAACCAAAATATCTAATCGAAGGATAGATAACCTCGTCTTGCAAATCTCCAGCCAAAGGGGTGAGTGTTAAATTTACATTTCGTTTTATTGTGAATTTTATTCAGATTATCATTTCGTATAATGATGCTTTTATTGCAATTAAACGTGGAATATTTGGAATTACTAGTCACTTTTAGACTTTAAATACAATATCGTAATCTATGGCTTAGATTATTTTTGAGACAACTATTATTAGTCTGGTTTTGTTTATTATAGTTGATTCAGTCTGATTCCGGAGATCTAATAACATCGTTGATTCCGTAGATCTGCTAACATCTGACAATAGCTGTCACCGTTTGATTCCGTCGTTGATTCCGTCGTTGATTCAGTCTGATTCCAGCTGATTCCGTCGTTGATACCGTAGAAGTACATCACTGATAGCGCATCTAATAACATCGTTGATACCGTAGCTGCTAATAACATCGTTGATACCGTAGCTGTTAACACATCTGATACCATCTTTTGATAAACGTCTTTGATATCGTCTGATTTGTTGTGGGACATCTATTGTTTGTTCTGGAACATCTCTGTATAAATATCTGAATGTGCTTGTGCCGTTAATTTGTGCAAACGGAATTGAAGTATCTGTCTGTGTGTCGAACTGTCTGTTCGTCAATATCTGTGTAACGTGTAAATATCCGGAAAGCTAGAAGTCCGAGTGTCGGAGCTGTCTTAGAGTTGTAAAACGTCCGGGTTGACATCTAGGGGAGTGAGGAACCGTTGGTTCGGGTAGATGTTGTATGCTGTCTGAACGTATAACTGTGGTGGATCCGTGTAGGGAAACGTCCGATAATAGTATTGGTCAACCCTCGGTTCTCGGGGAAACTGGGAGACGATTCAACTGTTGCTGAATCGTGCGGTTATACAGGGGAGACACATAGGTGTATTGAAATTATAATATAATTTAATACATTGTTGTATTTGCATGCTTATGTCAGATCGCAATAATATTTCAAGTGATCACATAGATATCAATAAAAGCTAGCAACTTGATTCAATACAAGTATATGATCGTGCTAGTTATCGCAATCCATCGTGCGATAGATAGTTTGTCGTTTGTGTTTATTTTTTTTCGTAAATCATTCTTGCATTTATTTAACTTTCGTAAAGGATTCTTGGATCTGTGTATAATCCAAGAGATCCCTTTACATCTGAGATTCCTTTTGTATTGTTATTTAATTTGTTCATGTATTGTGAATGGTTGTGAGTTTAATTGTGGGTTGAGTGCATGAATTATTGTGTTGTTACATCTGTATTTTTTTCATTTATAATTTATTACATAAATTTATATTTTCTTTCACAAATTGTGTTTGTATTGTTCATTTAATCCACCCTCCTCTCGGTAACAATTCTGTTATAATATATATATATTATTATTATAATAATAATAATGATGATGATGTTGATGATGATGATATAATAATAATAATAATAATAATAATAATAATAATAATAATAATAATTATAATGATGATGATATAAAAATAATAATAAGATTATTAATAATAATAATAATAATGATGATGATGATGATGATGATGATGATGATGATATAACAATAATAATAATAATAATGATGATGTTGATGATGATGATATAATAATAATAATAATAATAATAATAATAGTAATAATAATAATAATAATAATAATAATCAGACTATATTTACTCTAAATAAAATCCATTGTCAATGTTCATACAATTGTGCTTTGTTCATAAAAGGTCCATGAATATTTTTTTGGTGCGGACAATCGCCCTGGTTTTGTTTGTATATGTTTGAATTGTTGTCTTTAACATGTCAAAATTAAAGAAAACAAAGCAGATAGATTTCATTTATTATTAAATGTTTGGCTACTTAGGATGGTATTTGGGGTTATCTAGTTTGATTTTGTTTTATATATACTTTTTACTTTTTACGCATTTTGATTATTTCTCAGCTCAAAGTTAAAAGATAATTATCGAGTATGTTCACGTTTCGACAACACAACCAAGAAAATTAACCAAAGAAAAAGAATACAAATTGCATCTTTGCTTGATTAAAGAAAGTAAATATAGTGAACGATATAAACGTAACTTAAATATTTAGCCTATTGTAAAACTTGTGACCTTCATTGAGTAAAATACAGCAAAATGCTGTTGTCTCGTTCCAAAACTTAATTGCAGAACGATTGCGTGTCCTGCGGTAAAATATATGACAAGTTTGTTTACTGATAAATTATTTGGTCAGTGTGAGATTAATAGACGGGCTTAACGCACACTCAAATTACTAGTACTGAATATCTACCTGTATATTGATTTGTATTATGGCTGTGAGAGATGATTTGTAAAAATAAATATTATCATCGTTGTTATTATCATAATCTCCATATATTAGTATGCGTGTATGCGTGTTTGTCTCTTATTGTTTGTATTGATTTGTAAGAACAAGCGTTTGTTATCTAATCACACAGCTTCGTACTATCAATACATTTGTTTGTAAGCATGGCGGTTGAATCACGAGAATTTGTGTCAGTTTCCTCCCATTGATTAGCTTTAACTAAACGACCTACTTATCCTTTCTCCGCAATTGTTTTAGTTAATTCAATTATATGGATTTATACTTTCTTTCTCTAAACTTTTAATAGAAATTCGCTAAAGAGGAACTGCATGGGAGATAATGATCTTTCCTGTTCATGTTCTCGATACAGAATTTTAAACAAATATACGGTTATACATACAGGCCCTTTTCTGCTAATTCACAAAGTCTTGAGAAAAAGATGTGTGAAACAAAGATAAATATAATTATCATACAATATAAAACACGAAACACGGAGCCAATTTTATAATTTTTAATGTATTTTGATAACGAGTACCAATTTAATAATGTCCTGCTTCAAAATCGAGAATTGTATAAAACGACGTTAAAGCAAATAAACTTGCAATGTACTAGCCTATCGGTCTATACAATTTTATCAATCCGCAATGATAAATCATGGTTATTTTACTGTGTGTTGACTAATGCAGAGGAAGCAACAATATAGTTGGTTGTAAGGAGTATTGGTGATTGAATGTGTTGATGTGCTTGTCATCACACAATAACACATCATTCTCTATTTCAATTACATTATATGAATGAATGTTGGTCTGTGTGTTAGATATTATATATCTCCCCTTGAATGGTTTCACTTCTCTTCATTTGTTCTTTGCTTCAATCACAGTTTCAGTGATTAATTTACTTATATTCATTTATATCTATTGAGCCGTTTTTCTTCAGATTTGTAATGTATTTAGGATTTTCTATTTGGAGACGAACACAGCGCTGTTAATTATAAACCAACCAACCCGTCCAAAACAAGAAGAATAACATTATTTTGGTTATTTCCAAAATAGTCTAAGGCGATCATTCTCTGTAATCTTCTGGCATGGTTTATAATTTTGTAATGTATTAAAAGGAGAATAATGTTCGGCAGTCCAATGATGCTCTAAAACATATTGTATGGATATCTGTCTTTGCCAAAATGATGCATGTATTTAACAAAAGCAGGAATAGTTTGTGCATGTAAATGCAGATTACAAACTCAATAACCATTTATGTCTTAAAGTTTAAATTATTCAAAGTGTTGTAAAGATAATATATGTATTGTTTTTCATGAGAGAGACACGGAGAGAGCACCAACGCTGAGAAGTAATTTTCAGTCGTCGTACATTAATCAAACATTTAGATTCACGATTTGCCTACCTACATCTTAAAGAAAACAAAAGAAAACAATCCAAGAAAAAACATATTATGGATTAGTGTCACTATCGTGTATTTAAATGCGATTAATATGACTGGACTGTCATATTACAAAGTCAAATATATAATATGCCGTCAAAATGAAAACCATTATTATCAGTGATTTAATTTTTGTTTCTTGCTTTTTCAAAATAATAAATCCCTGCATGATTTATCATATATGATTCAGACAACACTTTCCAAATATCACTGCTAAACGCTATAATAAATCAACAAACACTTATTCATATTTAAAATTTCTAACCTTTCCTATGATATATCTGTAGACCTACACTATGGTGAAAATATCCATCAAGTTCATTTGTAGCAGTATTATCTTTATTGCTTCTTTAATGTTTAGTAGTATTAGATTATATATATCACTAGTGTACGTCAATGAACAAAATATTGTATATCTAATATATTTAATAATTATATATGTTATCAGAAATGACATGTTTTATGCCCATATATAAAATTAATTACGGAAATAAAGTACTAATACAATCAAACAGTTAGATTATAATTCACGCTGTAAATGTACGTGTCACAAATAATGATAATATTATTGACAATAATTAGATATTACACGATTAGAAAAATTCCGTAATCTAAAGTGGATTTCATAACTATAGTGTTTACCTACATAGACGGTTCTTTAATTATTTAGTATAGAGTTAATCTTGTATTTTACTCATCATTAAGTCATGGTGTTGTGTTACCTTTTGTTTTAAACATTGTTTGAATAGTAATTTTAAAGATGTCAAATAAGGTTTGAAATATGTTAACAAGCATGAGTTATTATATCATGGAAATTCAGTTGGGATACGTTTTATCACTGTATAACATTTAGTTAATAATTATGTTATTGTCGTAGATCAATGAAAAAATTTTTACTTGTTTCATAATTTAATAATATTTATATCGTGTAATATTTTGTATGATAGTGCATCAAGTTTATAAAGGAGAATAATGAATAGAGGATATTTTCTTTTCCTAAGTTTATACGTCATATATATTTCATCGTTTAATACCAAAACGTAGCATTTAAAATATACAGTTGTTGGTACCACAAGATGAAACATTTCCAGTATTAACTTAAAAGAGATAATTCTATATTTATTATATATCAAACTTGCTACTGAATCGACGACGTATATACAAATACAATATCGGCACAACACTCTAACCTGTTACGTGCTTAGGTTCGAATAAACAGTAACATAGAAAGAGTGAAAATAACAAGCTTGTAAAACTATAAACAATTTATTGAGTACAAATATTTTTTTAGAAAAGAAAAATAAACTTTACGGTTTTAAGAATCAATTCCAAAATTAACCCAAAATAATTCAAAATATTATCCACTAGAGAATTTGCAATAGAAGATATTTTCTTTTCCTAAGTTTATACGGCATATATATTTCATCATTTTATACCAAAACGTAGCATTTAAAATATACAGTTGTTGGTACCACAAGATGAAACATTTCCAGTATTAACTTAAAAGAGAAAATTCTTTATTTAATATATATCAAACTTGCTACTGAATCGACGACGTATATACGAATACAATCGCATATCGGAACAACACTCTAACCTGTTACGTGCTTAGGCTCGAATAAGCAGTAACATAGAAAGAGTGAAAATAACAAGCTTGTAAAACTATAAACAATTTATTGAGTACAAATATTTTTTTTAGAAAATAAAAATAAACTTTACGGTTTTAAGAATCAATTCCAAAATTAACCCAAAATAATTCAAAATATTATCCACTAGAGAATTTGCAAAAGTCCTGGTAATAAAATGTCCAAATAATTCTAAGTTCGAATTCCAGCGAAGTATCCAATATGGAAGACGATGTCACTTGATAAAGTTGGTTCTTGTTAATAAAAATCTTTATGAGCACAATTCTTTTCCAGATAAATAACAAAATAATTCCTCTTGATCCAAACGAATTGACACAATTTCCAGTACAAGGTAATATATAATAACTCAAAAAGACACAACTTAATATTCTAACAGCCCAATTTTCTACTGAATAGCTCACTCCAAAACATAATTTTATAGCTGTTTTTACGTAAACAGGAAAGGGGTCACGACCTTTTAGAATCTCTCAGAACAATTTTACGTTCAAGAAATCACGTAAACAGTGTATGACCCAACTAAATTAGAAAGATGTTTATACTTTACTCCATTTTGTCCTTGGAACCAACCAATCATTTTAAAAGCGTGTTAACAACTCTGAAACCAGGTCAGAAATAAGGTCAGCACCAGGTGCTCACTCTCTGAAAGTACAGGTCACCCCCCCCCCACCAATGAACGAATCTTAAAACTTGAAATGCCAAATTTAAATCTAACAAACAAACAATAAAAATAAATGTAAATGACTTATATCAAATATACGTAACAAACCCCAAAAACTTTTCGTGATTTTACCTCACTTTCAAAGCTTAATCATACAAATATTCGTGACTTAATAAAACAGTACAATCGGGTTTACCTAATGTATCACAATAAATTATATTTTTGACATTTTACATACTATTTGACCCTATCTGAAAATAATTTCGGATCGATTCAGCAATTTATCATAGCGGGTTTGTAGTTGCTCTCAAGGAAGTAAGAGGAAATAACTTTAGTGATATGTGATAGAATTACCTTATCTAGGATACATTTCCAGATCTGAAATATAAAGCAGTTTCTTTTCATCTGTACCAGCTCATAAAGTACTATTTGTGTTGTTTCGTGTTCAACGTTTGTAAGTACAGACAATTAAGTGTCGCAAGATTTGATGGCAAATTGTATAATTTTATCTGTGAAATTATTAGGATATATTTTTCACATGTGAAAATATAGGAATGAAGAAGAAAATGTTTCGCCAATAGGTCTCTATATTTTACAATTACTTATCTAAGTAATCGTAATAGTGCATAACGAAAATCTTAGGCGTATATATGCATTGTATGAATAATCATCAGAACGTATCTGTTAAAAAATCTTAGGCCTATATATGCTTTGTATGAATAATCAAAAAAACGTATTCTTAAGGAAACGTATGCGTAAATATGCATTGAATGAGTAATCAAAAGAACGTATCTGTTACGAAAATCTTAGGCGTAGATATTCATTATATGAGTAATCAAAAGAACGTATCTGTTACGAAAATTTTAGGCGTACATATGCATTGAATGAATCATCAAAAGAACGTAAGAAATCTGTTAAGAAAATCAAGAAAGTGACGAACTATTAGTAGTATAGAACGGAAACATAGTATCAACATGGGAATTCCAATTTTAAATAAATTTTTACATAAGATTAACATATTGCAGGAATATGGTCTTAAGAATAGAAAATAATATCATAAGAATTTTCTGTTGGTTTAACATTGGTGCAAACATTCCGCCCACGAAACTCTACACTACTAGAATGAATATGCGAAACGCTTAGTCCGGCCCAGATTCCAGTTAGGAGGAAAAAAATTAAAAACATCTGTACCATTAGGTAATTATAAATAACACGAGTATTGTGTCGTGGATTGTGTTGATGGTATAATGTGTGTTAGATAAAATATAACAGAGTGTGGTTTGTCAGTTAAGATATGTTTCTTAACATGTACAAATATAATGGGGTTTTTTGTGTGCGCATATTCCACGTCAAAATAGTCCTACGTTCCAGACTTATCACACATTACTTTCGGAATGGAACCTTTCCCGTGGTCTAAACTTTTCCCATATCCTTACTAAAGTCGTAGAGCTTGTGTTAGGCATGCCCTTACAATATCAAAACGTTTCACCATTGCGCAGGAAAGACACGATGTATCGACAAGATGTCGGATTGGATCGCAAATGTCATATTTAGAAATATGACAACAAACCACCAACTATACTTATTATTTTTAATTAACTAGTGAACTATACTTATTATTTTAAATTAAGTAGTGGCCCAATAATGAAACGTCTCGCGTTCGTGCAGGATAGGAACGATTTATTTTTGTTGATAGGTCACAACAGAGTTTGATTCAGAGAATGATCTCATTTCCGTTAGTAGGTCACATAGTTCGATTCAGAGAATGGTGTCATTTCCGTTGATAGATCACCGCGTTCAATTCAGAGATTTCACAAGAAACTAAAGAAATTACTTAATAAGGATTAAAACAAAAACATGAAATGGAGGATTTTAGAGAAGCAAAAGAAATTAACAAATTAATCAACCATGTAAAAAAGAAATTCAAAAACGAAACACGGTAGAAAGAAAACGAAAATGGATTCGTTATCATGTGACTTTAAACTTGAATGTGAATATTTTTGTGCAGAATATACTAATGAATGTGAGCCTTTCTATGTGCATACTATTTCTCTAGTCTGGATAAGGTAGCATATATGTACGCAAAATTTATAATGGAGGTATTTGCTACCTTGATTGATTTATGATCATTTACAAAATCACTCGTTCAACTCTGATACCAATAACTCCTTGGAATTATTTCGTGTAGTTAAAATGACATAAGTGGCCTTGGGTAAGGTCAGTCAGTGTACTAATTACAGGTTATTATATCGTAAATTTGTAACAAGCTGCTGAAGAACCAAATCTGCTTCATATAGTATTTGCCTCGCAACAAACGTGTTGCCATTTCGTTGATAAAGAAACAAGAACAGTTTTACAAATTTCCTACTTGATACTTGGTCTCATACAACGTAAATATGAATGTATGTTTTGCTTTCAGAATCTCATTCCCATGTTAAATTTTCCTTATAATCAATGCGTTGTCTCCATATTAAATTTATCTTGTCCCCAGACTGTACTCTCCTTATCGATACTGTTTGAGTCACCACGGAGACCCATTAATATTTAACCAATACAAATTTCACATTTCATATTCAAAACAACATGGCGGCTTATGCCGATTCAAAACATGAGAGTGATAAAAACCAACATCACAGATCAACAAACATGTTTTTTGAAAAACAACACAGCTGTACAGATGGATAATAACAGATTGCTGTCACTGCCATTTGTTCACAACTGACCACTGTTTATATTCGATATTTGTTTTAAGAAAACGCTATATAGTCTCATGAGGCCTTTGTTTTCACCCAAAAAAATTGGACCTGCATTTCTGTTCTTAAATGTATGACTTTTCAGTTCACCTCATCAGTGGGTTTTAGTACATTCTGTAACTCTGTAACGTAACGATCTGATGTAACGTTTCAAGCTATTATCGTTTTATAACTAAATATATTGATACATTTTGACAAACCGTTTAGTCTTTTGTTGTTCTTGAGATCGATTGGATGCATGTCCATCTTACACAGTGACATCAAACTATATAGACATTGCAATACCAACAGTCGTCTAAGAAAAGAGCTACACTTCTTAATTTTGGGGGATCTTGGTTGTCTCCAAACGATAGTGAAGGTAACTGTCTTTAAGTCCATCAAAACATTTAACATACAATGCCGAAAATATTATCACATGCTGATCTAACTTGCATTTACAATATGAACATAGCCTTGTGCAATAAAATACCTCCTCACAAGAAACAATCTGAAAACTGTTCGAATTTCACAGTCATTGTCAACAGTATCATACTCTGGTTTAGCACTGGTCAGGCTGAACCAACACTTATCATGTCTATATTATCTACTGAAATAATCATTATGACGACGACTCTTTGACGTATACAGCCAAATATTCCAGCTTATTTGGGATTGAAAAGGAAGCTAAGCACACTCATTCATGATACCGGTAACAGATGGCTCATCCATTGATCGTCATTAACAGTAAACGATTCAGAGAACTGTAACGGTAAGATTCCTATGCCAACTTTATATTCAGGATTTCCAATAATGCTTTGGTAGGTATGTTGTTTCAATAATATTGTCATATTGATGAAATCCAGACTAGGAGTTTCCATCCAGTGGCATGACTACAGTGGCTTTGTCAACTCATATCCATTAGCCGGACTAAGCTTCACAAATTCAAAAGAAGCCACATTTATTGAAATAAAAATATATGTCCCATTTACAAACATATCCAAGTTATGAACGTATATGCAGTCGAATGCCGTTTATATTGATCAATGTTTGTTGTTTGAACTCAGTATAGAAAGGTCTTGGTCGCGTTGTTTGACTGCTGCAGATAATGTTGATGTTGATATTTTATGTTGTAGGCATTCTCAGTATGATATTCATTATGACACAAAATTCAACATCAGGATCATGGGAACCAATAACGCAACAAAGATGCATTCTTGTGAGGGATAGCTGGATAAAGTATACAGTCAAATGATAGATGTCTGGCACAGATACCAGAATGGGGATTTCCTTGACACAAAATGAAACAAAACCATTTATATCAAAAAAATTATTTTTACAATGAGAAATTGTCCATTTTTATCCCAATATGAGGTTATCAACAGATATTCTTGGTTGGCTGCTGTAACGTTCATATAATAAAGCTCCGGATTGACCGCTATAAATATTGCCGTTGGTTATATAATATCGATGTTTAATGTTGACGTCTTCTGCAAATTGTTGTTGATACTAAGAGCCAAAATGAGTGTGATGTAGGACATGCCAACATTGTACGTTATAACAGAATAAACATCTCAGACTCTACACGAGTATGCATAAACTATACGTTGGTGCTTCAACGTTCAGATTCAATCGTGCTGATAAAATGATATCATGTTATGAATACAAAAAGCATGAAGTTTAATTTCGGTATGTAGATGCATGATTCCTCAGATGAAGAAAATTTGACCTGGTTTCCATGATCCACGGAGTTCAAGTTATTGCAGATTACGCTGTTTGTTTGTTTGATTGATTAGGATTTTTAACGTTTCTTTAACACTTTTTCAGTGATGTCGCTACGATGTCTGCAGTGAGGAAGTTTATCGTGATGTCTAGCACCGGGGTATCATACCGCAGACATGTAGCATGATGTCCCACCAAGTCACATTGTCCTGACACCAGGCCGACCAGTCCTAAAACTAACCTCTTTATGCTGAGCGCCAAACGAAGCAGCTGTTAGTGCCATTTTTGTAAGTCTTTGGTATAACTCGGCCAGGAATCGAACACACAACATCCCTCTTTCGCGGCGGATGCTCTAATTACTAGGACACCAGAGCCGTCGCACCTTACGCTGTAATTCGTTACTAAATATTTTGAAATATATAATCGATAATGATGAAAGCTCATGTTTATCACAGCACATCATTTATCAAGCATGATAAACAAATTAATCAACAAGAAACTGAAGCGTCTATTCTGTTTGCAAAAGCCGTTAAACATAACAAGAAAGACTTCACTTACATAGATGTTTGTAAATAAATGAACCTCTAACTTAACACTTAGAAGGAAAATATTGCTTTAATAGGATCTGAATTAGAGGAGTCATATTCTCTTATTAGCATTACACAATCGTACTACAAGCGTCAAAAAGAACTTCGAAACTATTGAGTTGTAAAACATAACAATAATTATGTGCCAATGGGAGCTAACTAGTACACAAATGCACATGGAACAAAGCAAATGGGCCACCATGTATCCAAATTGTCGAGTATTGTATCTAAAACTGTAGATACGATTTAAAAGTTAATAATTCAATGAACAGCAGTAATCATTATGCTGCAATTTCAAGAAACAGTTACTAGAAAGCATGGGAACATAACAAAACGAAATCGTGCAATTTGCAATACTTGAAAATAATTGGAATGTTTCCTGAGTTTGAGGGTTAGAATGCTTTAAACACAATAACAACTTAAGATTTTGCTTCTTGTTTTCTCACTAAATTTTAAATCTGAAAAAATAAATGAACAAAGCTTTACATGATATGTATTATGACTAAGAAGCTCTCTAGAAGAAATGCATGTTTTTGTGTATTTTTTGTGTATTGACATAGATATTGTAAGGTAAATGTTCGTATTTTGCCTACAGACAAATATATATATATATATATATATATATATATATATATATATATATATATAATCTCTTCTTTTGAAATGCTATATTCTTATCTCCGAAATGATCATGCGAAGGTGTTTGGGTCATGTGCACCAAACCTATTTTAAGCCTCTCATTTGTATTTTTCTTCAATTTATACATTCTATGTTTATTATTGTAACTTAACATCATTGTCACGATGACAATACTAAATGGATGTACGGAGTATGACTGATTTCTAGATTCTCCCGTATATACATGTCTGTATTGGGGTAAAATTATCTTTAACGTGCCATTGACAGTAAATTCACATAGCTGAATTGTGATCATCAGTTGCATCACAAACATAAATTTATGTTCACATTTTAATTTCTGTGTCAAAACATCCTGCTAAACGGATTTTTTTTTACCTCCTCTATTTTCGTACTCAAAATGCAGAGATTAAGATTATTGTTTTATGATATACATTGAATCTCAGGCTTTCCCCCGCCCAAACAAAAAGGTGTATTATGTTATCATCGTCAAAGAGATATCACTTTTCCATACTTAAATCTTTTCTAGAGTGGTATTTTGAAGATAAGCTGAAGCATATAAATAAATGATCTCTCTCTTCTCTCTTATGTCCTTCCGCGCAGTGGGGCGCATAGGGCAACAAGCTTCCTCCAGTCATCTCGATCGGCAGCCTTAACCTCCGCTGCGTCTAAGTTGATATTGACGGCTCGCAGATCTTCTATAAATGTCCGTCGCCATGTCTTTCTCGGTCGTCCAATGCCTCGTTTACCACGTGCTGGCGTCCACCACATCACCGTCTTTGCGTGGCGCGTCTCGGCCATTCTCAGAACATGTCCCGCAAAACGTAATCTTCTTTCTGCGACCACTTCTCCCAGGCTTCGGGTGTTTGCTCTTCTGAGGATCTCCTCGTTAGTGATGTGGTCGTGGTAGGTGACACGAAGAATACGTCGCAGACATCGCTGTTGGAATACGTTCAGCCTGTTGACCAGCTTCTTCGTGCCTTTCCATGTCTCGCAGGCGTAAATGGCGGATGGGATGACGATAGTGTTGAAGAGGCGAAGTTTGGTGTTTGTGTGAATCGACCGACGTGTCCAAATTGGGAGAAGACGTTGGAATACGGCCGCCGCTTTGCCAATTCGACATTTGACGTCTGCATCGGCTCCACCTTCCTTGTCGATGGTGCTTCCCAAGTAGGTGAACTGCTCGACTTGGCCGATGGTCTCGCCGCCTACGCTGACCCGCACAGGTGTCTTCCGGTTGACCGCCAGTGTCTACGACTTTTCTGTGCTAATTCTTAATCCAACTTTAGCCGCCTCCACCTCCAGGCTGGTGGTCATTTCCTGAAGAGATCTCGAATTCTCTGCCAGCAGCGCAATGTCGTCAGCAAAATCCAGATCTCTCAAGCGTGCCTTATCCTTCCACGTGATGCCATATTTCGGATGGTCCATTGCCCTTCTCATGACAAAATCTATTGCCAGAAGGAATAAGAAAGGCGAGAGTATGCATCCCTGACGGACTCCTGTCTCAATGCCAAATAAATGATCTCGGAATGCCAAATTCTTGGTTCAGAAAAGTTCCCCTATTGTTGCACATCTTATGTTATACGACCTACAATTCGTAAATATTAAAGCTGACACTTTCATAATAAAGCTGCTGTCAACAAAAGGGAGGCATAAATCGAAACATCTATTGTCCATTCTTATATAAACATTGCACTTAAAACAATATTATATCACAGGAAAACACAGTACCTTGAAAATTGTTGAACAAATGACAATTGGGATACGTAAACAATAGACACAAGTCATGAAGGATGTTGGTTGTATATCTGTAGGTATGAAGGCTGAAGGATGTATATATGTAAGGTATAGTCGTGATAATCCTGCTTAATCGGTTCAAGATGGCCACCAGATGATTCATTTATTCTGCATCTGCTCAGTCTTTTTGCTTAGCCTGTTATTTGTATTAATACAGAAAATAAAAGCAAATATTGAATTATCTGGTACCAAGACAAGGAAACCATTTGAACTAATCTGTCCTGAAAAGACAGCATCGTACAATAATGTGACCGCCCTCTCTGGTAACAAAATGTAGGTTCATTTTTCCATATCACCACTTTGTATGCGAGAGCGAGCAAGATGATGAGATTCACCATACATTGTACGGCTAGACAACATTTACAACACATTCTGACGAACGCGTTAAATTGTTTCTTAAGATTAGTAATTACTGGATATTTGGAAATAATATTTATGCATGTTATCGTGTTGTTGATGTCAAGACGTTTGACAATAGTTTCTACCGGGCTAAGAATACGTAGCTATTTAAATATTTCAGTTAAAGTCTAAATTCCTCCAACTGTGTCCCATTATCCCATTATCATCCGCGAAATATAGTCTTATGATATATATATATATATATATATATATATATATATATATATATATATATATATATATATATATATATATATATATATATTGCTTAGCGCTCAAAATAGATGGGAACGTGTGTACAAGCATGTATACCACTAGCTATACAGGGAACATCAAATGCGAAACTTTTCATTCCGCTCCGATTTACAACGTTCCATTCTGAAGCTCAAAGTTGTAGTCACTGCTTTGGACGTACAGGATATATGATATAATAGTAAAGAGGAAATCAGATTATGACAGAAATATTGCTAGCTATTAGTAATATTGTGGTGGTGGTAGGTTTACCGCCATGTCGCAACAACGATATTATCTACATGGACCAAGGAAACTCCAGAAGGAACCGCCGATTCACGTGAAGCTACCGGCAAGTTTTCTCAATAATCCACCATGGGCCGAGCCCAATGTTCGAACCCACACGGCCTGCGGTTACAATAGAGGTATTGAAAATTATAAATTATAGGCTTTTAATCCTTGGTATACGGGTTCCCCGGACCCCTAAGAAATCATTTATTAAGATAAGTAACCACTGAAATTGGACTGACTAACATGTGAGAAGTTGTATAGGCCATTCACATGCGTTTCAGACCACCATTAATTTCCATATTGTTTTCTTTCATGCATTTCTCGAAGTTAAACTCAACCTTCATTCACGCTATAATCCCTAGGAATAGCTGTACCATTATAGACTCTATAGTACTTTCCAGGGTTAATTATGATCGAGTATAAAACACGTTTATACATACCATTGCTTTATATTACGAAATTGTAACATACATCAAAACTGTGTTTATATTGACATAATCAGTGAAGTAACTGGCAAGTATTTGTATTGCCGCCACTAGCCGCCACAACGCATGATATATTTGTCAATTTCATGAAACATTAATTTTCAATTCTAACATAAATAATTATCCCCATAAAGTGCTTTGGAATTTAAGTCTAGGTTTCTTTGTGATTAGCATCTGGACAAAAGTCAAAATGTCATACTTGTTAGGCATTGTGAATGATCATACTTGTCTATAGAAATAGCTGTAGTAGTGATATACATGGTAGCACGAGTAGTAGCAGTAGCAGTAGTAGTATTAAACCATAATTCATCTGATTCACGTCGTAGACAATATTACAGAGCAACATCTTTACAAATTGGCATAACGATAATAAATTAGGAGAAACGTTTAATGTCACATATAAAGACTATTTACAAATTCCTGTAAATTTAAGAAAATCATCAACAAGTTTATAGAGTTAAATTAAAATTTTAGTACTAGACAAGATGGATCATTTGACCTCAAAGAAAATATCACCATATATGAATCAAAACGTATACTGTTTTGATAATTGGGATGAAAAATTATTCTTCAATCGATACATTAACTTATAACATCCTGCTTAATTTTTTTATTAAACATCAAAGGTAAGATGTCTTTAGACATTATGTATCATGTAACTGTTATGCACTCTTTTCAAGCTCGCAACCGTAATATTTTTTGAAGCATTAAAAATATGTATCTATAAATCAAAATTTAAATTCTTCGTTCGCATATATTTGTCACCCTTTTGAGAAAGATTCAAAATGATATAATTTACAACTCATTTGTTTCATGTTGAATCTGAATTGCTTTGTACACAATATATATATATGTATGCCTCACTCGCATAGCATGTGTGACAATATCGGAATGTGTACACAATACATATATGTATGCCTCACTCGCATAGCATGTGTGACATTATCGGAATGTGTACACAATACATATATGTATGCTTCACTCGCATAGCATGTGTGACAATATCGGAATGTGTACGCATTACATATATGTATGCCTCACTCGCATAGCATGTGTGACAATATCGGAATGTGTACACATTATATATATGTATGCCTCACTCGCATAGCATGTGTGGCAATATCGGAATGTGTACACATTACATATATGTATGCCTCACTCGCATAGCATGTGTGACATTATCGGAATGTGTACACAATACATATATGTATGCCTCACTCGCATAGCATGTGTGACAATATCGGAATGTGTACACATTACATATATGTATGCCTCACTCGCATAGCATGTGTGACATTATCGGAATGTGTACACATTATATATATGTATGCCTCACTCGCATAGCATGTGTGACAATATCGGAATGTGTACACATTACATATATGTATGCCTCACTCGCATAGCATGTGTGACATTATCGGAATGTGTACACAATACATATATGTATGCCTCACTCGCATAGCATGTGTGACAATATCGGAATGTGTACACAATACATATATGTATGCCTCACTCGCATAGCATGTGTGACAATATCGGAATGTGTACACATTACATATATGTATGCCTCACTCGCATAGCACGTGTGACATTTTCGGAATGTGTACACATTACATATATGTATGCCTCACTCGCATAGCATGTGTGACAATATCGGAATGTGTACACATTACATATATGTATGCCTCACTCGCATAGCATGTGTGACAATATCGGAATGTGTACACAATACATATATGCATGCTACACTTGCATAGCGTGTGTGGCAATATCGGAATATGTATACCGATGTCATTTTAGTTTATGTGTTTGATTTTTATATATCATTACGGACATTAATTACTTCTTGGCCGCATACTGGTGGGTCGGTTATTGTCTGTGTTGGTAGCGTTGATTACCAGACTGGACGTTTTATTCGATTATTATAGAACATAAATTCCTTTCGTGGAGCTAACCAATATGAATCGAAATAAACAATTCCACGCGGATCAATCGCCTATGAAACCCAGTGATTTCCAGGTCCGGTGCTTTTATCGAGATTAATAATACCGGTTTCAGTGTTGTTCGGGTATTTTGGTAATTGATCGCTCATAAAAACACCTCTGAAGGTTTTTATTCTTAATGTTTTAGCAGCATCGATTAAATCAATATTTGACAATGGTGTTTTTAAATCGTCCCTGCAACATCGGGCCGCTTCCGCTGTACCATGAATTCGGAGTCCCTGGTAACCTTAAGCCGTTTCCCTTTCTTTAGTATCCTTTCCCCGTTTGTTTATTTAGTGCAGTTCCTGTTATAACTAAGACTAACTCAGCAGCTTTCGCGATTGCGGGGGCGGCCGCGGCAATGAATGCTAGTGTAGCCACGAGAAGTGGAAATATACCACCTGATTTAATCGTGTCTTTAATCGCGCCCGCAGAGAAAGTAACATGAACACCTTTTGTATCTTCTTTTTTTTTGTTCATCATTGAAATGCTTAATCTGACGCGTTGTCAGTGATACTTTATTCTGTCCATGTGTGATCTGATTGTGTTTCAACGATGCTGTAGTTTCCTCTTTTTTAGCTGAATCCGACAAAGTTTTTTAATCTGATATGGACACTAACGTTATTATATGATATTTATAATAGTACGAGTGATCTAATTGTGTTATAACTTTTGAACCGGGGCATCAATTAGTCTCATCCGTCCACCAACACCCTCGAGTAACATCGATTTGTCGCTGAGTATGACGGCAATTGCTCTGTACTCTGTGATAACCCCCCGATCTACACGATCTCGGAAGTGTATAACAACGACCTTCTGTCTTGTTAAATCAGGATGTTCCAGCGAAAAGTAATACATCGGATATTGTTTTCTAAAATCTAATTGTGATATTTGCTGACCAATATCTATATTAAGATCACGTCACATAAATGTCAGCAAACGATGATACGCGCGTGATATATGGTTTTGATCGTAATTAAGTAAAATAGCTACAGATGGTTCTTGTTGACCGTTTATTTTTAACTAGACTTCCGAAACCCCCAGTTCGTCAAATATGATATGACTCTGCGTTTGTGAATTTAATTTCGTAACATCCTGTAGTGATACAAATATATCTGGAGGCGCAGAAACACCTTGATGTGGTGCCACGTGCCATGTAAATATGCCGATAATGGTACTTTGGATACTATCTGTGGTTGTTGTTAACCATGATAACAAAGATTTACCACCTGTATCCATAAACTATAGTAATTTTTCCTCTGTAGTAATCGATGGAGTCATTATTGGCATCCACAGTGAAAGTTTTGTTAGATTTACTTTACCATCAGCAATACCAGTACCATGCCAGATTTCATCATTATCATCACCTTTTCGCACAAGGACTACTGTTGGTTTTTTTCTCCAAAGATAACCTTTCCTCACATTTCTACAGAATCCAAAAAATATGAGACAAAGGAATTACACACGAAAATAATATATGTACTCCTTGTAACATTGATACACGTGTTGCAAACCCTAAGTTGAAAGTAGAGCTAACATCTGATACAATATTAAAAGCAGCACCTGGTCTAACTTCATATCCGTCTGGTTGTGGATTAGATGCTGTAGCTCGTGGTGTCCGTAATTTGACATACTGAACATTTTCAGCGAGATAAGTAATATCCTAAGAAAACATCAAAGATGGACCAGTTGATCTTGTATAATCGTCAGATTATCTTGCTGATCCTATTATTGTTATAGCAGCATCAACATCTTTCTGAATCGATTCAATCTCTCTTCCATCAATAATATATGTTGCATTTCTAAACAACGCCATAATACCGTTATTGACAAAACCAAACCGGGTATTTGCGTCATATGGTATATTAGCTGAAACATTTGTTACGCGTTCTCATTTTACTTCAATAAGTGCTTCAAAGGGTAAGAAATATCTACTTTTATCCTGAACTTCAAGTTCAATCCTTGCTCGAGTATGTGGCTGTATTACATTATTAGAATAAAACTGATAATCGCGTACAGATTCATCTTTGAGAACCGGTGCGTCTTTATCTTTGCTGGGTCGGGTGAACATTTGAACATTTTATTATATATTTCTCAATCTAAATCGCGATCTCAAATCACTTCCTGCTATTAAATTTGAGATAATATTTCCCTGTGCATCAGATCCTTGATTCATCAAGGCTGCTAGTTTTTGATACTCGGCTTGGTTTAATATTGTACGGACATTCGCGGGCATTATTTCTGTAGATGGCAATTTTCCTTTTACAGTAGTAACACCAGATGCATCGCGATATTCTTCTTCTGGAGATCCAACTAAACATTTTTTTCTTTCTTTTGTTGTTTTTCCTGTTTTTGTTTCCCTTTTTGTTTTTCTATATCTTCCTTTAAGTTTTTCATATTGATCATATATTTTGTCTATCTCATTGAGATATCCTATATACGATACGACTCGACTCGTTTTAGTTTTAATTTTATAAAGTACATCAATCCAGTGTTGAGCGTCTCTAATATATTATTGTATGTTCCGGTTTCAGAATTCTGTTTCTATTTTCGTAACGCGTAGCAACAATACTGATTAAATCATCTGAATTACTTGTATCGATTGTTGTTAAAGTATCTTCAGTAAATTTATTTTGTAATTCTCGACTAATTCTTCATCAGTTCTTTTTTGACCAGATTGAATTCTCCCCGGACCAGGAAGATTTTGTAAAAGTTCTGGTGTTTATCCGCTTTTTTTTTAAATTTAGGAAGAACACTCTTTATTACATTTTCCCCTTCTCTCTTAAACAAATGACAAAAAAGAGACTCTCGGTTACATAGAAGCTATTGTTTTGTGTTTTGACATTATTAATTGTTGTTTTCGTAGGGGGCCTTAATTTAACAAATGGACGCATCTAAAAATGTTGTAGGGTTCGCCCTTCCCCTCTACTAACTCTGTTTGAAGAAACAATGCAAATTATAATATTAACCGAAAATAACAATTTTCTTCTTGGAGACACATTTTAAATTGCAACAGAGACATTATGAAATCATATTTCCTTTCTAAATAATGACGAAAACTGCGTTCAGAAATTCAGTTTGTTTAAACTTTATACAGTATCGTGACATTGTTCCGTTTGCAGACGTCGACTATAATATTGAAATTGACATAATTATTGAAGTAGTTATGAACTTCTTAGAAATCGCGCATAGGAAAGGAAGTCATAAAAATGTTATAATACTAAAGATCAGTAGCACCAAGGATACATGTTACGAGATAGAGAATAAAAAGAAATTTAAAAAAATTTAATAAATGATATTGACAAGATGTTTGTAACATTATAAAGTAATATATGAAAGTGAGTGAGATACAGCGAGCGTTGTTCGCGTCAAAAACTAATTTATTTTCCTACAATACAAAATGTACACAAAAGTATAGAGTTTTTAACAAAAGTCAAAATGATCAAACTTATGAAAAAACTTTAGTGGTATTCTCAAACAAGTCCAACGCTGGAAACTTTGATGTGGTGGCCCGTGTCCAGTTGATGTGCCAGCAGTCTTGTGTTCGATCACATTAATATAATCCAGGAATAAATCCTTATTTATTTGAATCCAAGTATATTTACAAGTATATTACTGGGCAGTGTCAGATGTTCTATCTGTTCGGGAAATGGACGAACCCGCCCATACACGAGTTTCATGCAACCTTTCAGGTTGGCTTTGGTTAGCCAAAGGCTAAGGGAGTAAACCCTGAAAGAAAATCCGGAGTGGAGACCCTAAGGCGGTTGAACGATGTACTACACCCCCTTCTGGCAACTCCTTGGTCTGGAGAGGAATGGGCTCCGCCAGACGACTTTTGCCCAAGACACACTGATAATCTGAAGTTATCTTACCGGATCGGTCGCCGCCCGGGTCCACAAGGACCGCGCCTGCCGTTGTGCACCAGGACGGAGGTGACAAGTGTGCTACTGGTTCTTTGCATAAAAATCAGAGCGAGCGACAACGTTGCCATCGCCACTTGGAACATTAGAACTCTGGCACAAACTGGAATACTCCAAGAGTTGACACATGAGATGGAACACTACACATGGCACATACTGGGACTCTGTGAAGTAAGATGGAAAGCCCTAGGAGAGCACTAAACTGAAGATGGGCATATATTATACTATAGTGGAAAGTTGCACAAGTCCATAAAAGGAGTAGGTTTCCTTGTAAACAAAGCCATCAAGGGATCTGTGCTTGAATGTCGCCCCATATCTAGCAGAATCATCTCCATTCGTCTGAAAGCATCCCCCTTTTACATCACAATTATCCAAGTCTATGCTCCAACTACTGATCATGATGATGAAGAAATAGAGGAGTTCTACAACTAACTTCAGGGAATAATAAACATGGTAAGTAAAACAGACATCCTTATTATCCAAGGAGAATGGAATGCTAAATTTGGCAAAGATACTCTAAAAAGACTGGGATGATCATTGTGGACCTTCTTGCAATGAGCTTACCAATGAAAGAGGGAGACGGCTGCTCGAGTTCGCAAGCTACAACAACTTGGTACCAGCCAAAACCCTGGGTCAACATAAGGCTTCACGATGCTGGACATGGCACGCACCAAATAGAACCCATCATAACCAGATCGACTACATGCTGGTTCAAAACCTTTACCGATCTGGCATCAATAGAGAAAAAAACAAGAATGTTCCCAGGTGGTGATGTTGGGAGTGATAATGACCTCGTCATTATGAACTTCCCAATGAGGTTGAAGACAATCAGGCTCAAATTCAACCTTGAACAACTGAGGTTTCATTACATCTGCAAGTCATTCCAATGCCACAATGACATCATTCGCCTCCATCGCCAAAAGAAAAAAAAAACCTGGGTTACAGAAGAGATTCTGAATCTGTGTGATGCCCAAAGAGACCTAAAATAAACACCAGACACACAACAGGGGCAGTGGAATATCGAGAAATAAACAAGAATGTCAGAAACAAATTGAAGAAAGCCAGAGTAGAGTGGATTGGACAACAGTGCACAGAAATAGAAAGCAGTCTGATTAAGAAAAACAGCAAAAAGGCATTACAAATTATGAAAAATCTCACCAGACAGAAGCATCCAAGAGTCAGTACCATTCAAGGCGAAAATTGAAATGCCTCACAGAAGCAAGTGACATTGCAGAAAGATGGACTAAGGATGGTAAGGAACTCTACAATCATCCGGCCACAGGAGACCAAGAGGTGCTTCAAGTTCCAAACTCCACAAATAATGATGATTTCGCAATTCTCCAACAAGAGGTGGAGGCAGCAATAAGAGCCCTGAAGAATGGAAAGGCATCTGGAGTAGACAACTTCCCAGCTGAACTTATCAAAAATGGTGGGGAATCAGTGATAGAACTACTAACACAAATCTGCAACAAGATCTGGCAGATAGGCGAATGGCCAACACAGTGGACGCAGTCACTGATTATAACACTCTCCAAAAAAAGCAATCTCCAGCTGTGTCAAAATTACAGAACTATCAGTTTGATCAGCCATACTAGTAAGGGGATGCTGAAGATCATCTTGATCCCACAAACAGAAGAAATAATCGCTGAAGAACAGGCAGGATTCAGGAGTGGAAGAAGCACAACAGAATACATTTTCAATCTTAGGGTTCTGTGTGAAAAGTACTCGCAACATCAACAAGACATCTATCATGTGTTCATAGATTTCAGAAAGGCTTTTGATAGAGTGTGGCATGAGGCATTGTGGGACACAATGAAGAAGTACAACAAAAGTTGACCAACACCTTCAAACAGTTGGACGCTAAGGCTAACAGTGCAGTAATTACTCAAGGTTCTGTGGTGGACTGGTTCAAGACTACACTTGGAGTACGGCAATGCTGTCTCCTGTCACCCACGCTTTCCAACATCTACTTAGAGTGCATCATGCGCGAAGAACTGGAAAACCACTGTGGGACAAGTCAGCATTGGAGGGCGTAACATCACCAACCTCCGCTTTGCAGACGACATTGATGTGCTGGCAGGCCGTTAAGATGAGCTTGCCACCTTAGTGACGATCATGGATGAAACATCTTCCAGATTTGACATGGAGATAAGTGCCGAGAACACAAAGCTAATGACAAACAGTGGCAAACAAATCTCAACCAATATTAAAGTCAGATAACAGGAACTAGAAACAGTGGGCCAATTCAAATATCTTGGTTCCATAATCACGGACGAGGGATCAAGTGCAATAATTTTGTCACGAGCAGCACACACAACGGCAGCTATGTCAAAGCTAAGACCCATCTGGAGAGACAAGAACATCTGTCTGAAAACCAAAATCAGACTATTGAGAGCTCTAGTCATCTCAATCTTTCTGTATTCATGTGAGGCCTGGACCCTGACAGCATAATTGCAACGAATAATTCAGGCACTTGAAATGAGATGATACAGAACCATCATTGGCATCTCTTACATGGACCACATCACAAATTAAGAAATATGCGACACAATTAGGCACAAAGTAGGCCATTATGAAGACCTCCTCAATGTTGTCAAAAAGGGAAAGCTGAAATGGTATAACCAATTCACTAGAGCCAACAGTCTATCCACAACAGTACTGCAGGGTAGTGTCCAAGGTGGTAGAAGGAGAGGTAGACAGAGAACAAAGCGGAGTGACAACATCACAGAATGGACCAGGAACACGTTTGCAGAGACACAGGCATTGGCACATGATCGAGTCATGTAGAGGGAACTGGTCAGATATGCAGCAGCACAGTGTCTCAACGACCACACTAGGTCAAGAGTTTATGATGATGATGATGATGATATTTCCAAGGACTTTCCAAAACTCTGCATTTCCAGAGACAATACCTGAAATTAATTGATTTGAAAAAATTCCAGCCCAAATGAAATAATGGACACAACAATAACACAACTGAATAATTTAGGTCCATCTAGAAAAAAAACATTTTATAATCCTCTACTGGACTATAGGTTAAAAAAATCATTTTCTACGAGAAACTTATTATCTAATGGAAAATCAGTCTGGGAAGGTTTCAAATGTTCACAAGATAAAATGATCGCAGTTTTAATTAGAAAATCTGTTGCTAAATGTTGAAAACAGATTATGTAAACAACAGGTAAATCAGGTATTTCACGGAGAATTTCCAATTTTCTGGACTCAGATTGAGATAAACGCATTGTTTTCAAAACGAGAATCAATGATTCAGGTCCTGTAGAAATTGATCCTGGTTTGGACAAGTCCAAAATATAATTAGCTGTAGCATATATTTGATTCTAAAAAGAACGCAATTGAAACAATTACAAACACATAAGATGAACATTTTATTACATGTCCTGATAAATACATTGCCTAAGCATTGTGTATGCTGACTAAAACAATTTTAACGGATGTCAAATCGATGTTTCTGTCAAGTTTACAATGAATGGCACACATCTGACTATCAGGTCACTGGAATGCATTGTTTAAATGATTAATACTAAATCAAATATGATACTATCAAATGTCAAAGAACACTATCCGTAAAATATGAAAGCTATAAAGTGGCAAGTTCAATATATACATCGAAATCAATAAGGCCATAGAAAATGAGACAAAATTGTGTCAACGAAACTTGTAATGTTCAATGACTCATAGGTTGATTAGGAACCTAACAATGCAATATAGTCTAGGGATGTTCAACAAAATGTTCGGTGATCACTCTCCATCTTCTATAGCGTTTAATATATTTATCTGTTTGTAAACAAATTAATTTAATTTAAAAAAAATAAAATTGCCGCTGAACTTGGTTGTAAGTTCTGAAACTTCCTGATTGTAAAACTGGCACTACAGCCATTATTGTAGCATTCACGTCGTATTAAACGTACTTATTCCTTCAAACGTTGAGATTGTTGTTACCGTCTCACGGCCAACCGTGTGTTAAATACCTGCTTATAAGCCGAGGATGGCGTTATGCTTCGGAGAAAACAAACAACCTAACACTACTTTAAACAAATTAGTCCCAGGAGGAAGCCTTTATTACACACAAGGTGCAAGTTAATTGGGCAAACCAAACTCAAAGTAGAAAACAGGTATCCTGATTCATTTCACTGTAATTCAACCGATTGTACTTTCTAACGTGCTAACGTATTCCAAATTACAATTCAGTCGCAAATATTATATACATACTGACCTTATCTCAATTGCACCAGCCGTTAAAGAAATATTGAAAAGAAACTATAGGAAGATACTGTTGAATACGTACGTACATTTAATTTTATGATTTGTAATCCATGTGTCATTCGGCGCATATACTACGAATATGCATTTATAGTACGTTGCAGTAATGGCATACAATGACATAATGCCTATTCAGGGGATGAAAAATGAAAACAAAGACAGGATCTATGGAATTCGAGAAATTAATGGTGGTCTCCTAATTGACTTGCATGTGTCTTACAAACGTAGCAATCAGAAAACAGAAGCAAACAAGTGTGTGATTGCCCAAACTTCATTACTTTCCAATATAAGACAACTTTTGCATTATTTGGTATATACCATTTATTTAAATTGGCTGCATATTATCTCATGAATGTACGGATCCACATGATATTTTCACTGTATATCGATGAAACCAAAGTTATGGTATCATATATTTCAAATAATGGTGGATTCTGATGGAAATATTATACAAACGACTAGGGTGTCGTAATGAACAGCATGATAATTTACTTTGTTTTCTACACTTTTCAAGACTGATTATCATCCAACGTATATAAACAACGTAATCGGATTTTAAGGCATCATAAACTAATTCGGCATAAAGGTAAAAAACGGCTTTATAATTGAGAGATGTGTCCCTTCAGTTGGTCATACATTTGTTTATGTCATTGCTTTAAACATGTTCGACTATTATAAAGTGAAAAAGCACTCGAGACTCAATAGTTGTTAATATGTGTATATATGATATGAAATCTCTCAAAAAAAGTGTAAATTACAAAACATTTATTCCCGTTTAATGTTTTGAAGATATCGTTCCCAAAAACTGCATGACCATTGATAATTAAGAAGTCATCGCATCAACACATTTGTCCAGAAATATAAAAATGATCTTTGCGTGCCATCTAATTTGGCATTTCTCGCTATTCAGCTGAATAACTTTTCTGCTGTTCAGAAAGCAATCTTGGTTGCCGTTTTGATTCTCTATATGGATTATTACCATTATGAGAAACACTTTTATTAAGACTTTCAAACATTACTCATTATTTATTTTTAATAGAGTCACTTCTTCTGTAACTATTAAGGTCATGGAAGGATTATTCAGTTGCAAGTGTACGTTATAAACACCTTTGCATTAAGGTTATGGGTATTAACTTTAGATGACTCCAGGACAAAAACACATGATGCTATCCATGAAAAGGTCGACAATTATGCGCCTAGAAAGTTTCTAGGAACATGTGTTTTATTTTACTTCATAGAAAATCCTTAACAGCACGTAGAGCTCTACAAACACAGATTATATATATATATATATATATATATATATATATATATATATATATATATATATATATATATATATATATATATATATTCTAAGCATAGGTTTTTATATTGTATTTTTTATGGAATGTATGTTTTTTATAGTTGAAATAATTTTATGTGTTGCGTGCAAAAAATCGGGGGTCAGAATTAATTTACTAAATGCACATTCTATGTAATTTCATTTAGGTATGTAAAGGTTATTTTATG
Source organism: Unio delphinus (assembly GCA_029339505.1). NCBI lineage: Eukaryota > Metazoa > Mollusca > Bivalvia > Unionida > Unionidae > Unio > Unio delphinus. The sequence continues at coordinate 6,772,413 of JAQISU010000243.1, read as the reverse complement.
TCTAGTGGAATTGATGATGCTAGATATAATACAATGATTAAATTTTGTTTATGTAATATCCAATATTGTAAAGTTAGGATTAAGACAGTAAATTAATTACATACCCAAATACTCCATATGTTGTTTTTATTTTTATTTTAGGTTTCACGTTGACTCTAAAATATAAGACAATCAGTTTAGGTATTGCATAGTTTGGTCTAATCTTAGCATGACTGTCTACAGTGTTATCCTAAAGCGCTGTTTTAAAGATTGCGTTGTCCTACTTTGCTGTGCCATTCAATCTAAAAACTCAAATATTTGTAATGTTACAGCCAATATCCCTGTTCAAATGGATTATAACAGAATGCAACAAGATCTAATTGGCTTAAGTAGATATCGACTTTACGTCTCCCTTCATCTTCATCTGCATATTGCAAAACGGAGAATCCGACATTTCTCTTGCAAAATCTATACTCAAAGGAGTTGAGTGAATTGGATGGAGGTAATCATTGAATTCCATCGTACTTGAGCTGATGGGATTGACGTATCCAACTATTTTCTGACTAAGGTAGATGTTATCGGATCTCATTGAGTCTTCTGAATCACCATTCTTATGAATTTCATTTGGTTCAACTAGTAGTGTTTCTCTATGTAATTCAGCGTCTGTTAAAATGGCGGTGCTCATTTTACCTTTTGCATTGCTTACAATTGTCCATAATATCCAGGCTGGTTTACATGATGTGCACCATCATTGTCGTCGTCATCATTGGTCGCTGAATTGACATTGGAACCTCTGACATCACGAACGGTAGAATATATATATATATATATATATATATATATATATATATATATATATATGTAAGCGCAACAGTTACAACGCATTAATTTACCGCTGAATCTGTACGAATATATGTCATGACAGGTCCATTTGATCTAGGAATGAATAATGTCACCGATTGATTAATATAGATGAATCAAGTAACTAGGTTCTACCTAGTCTGGGCGCATTCCACTCTGTGTCTTTTTCAAACGCAATACAATCAGAAACATAACAGACAATATACACACAAAATAGATTTTAAATTATATATTGGTTTTACTTGTTTATTTAAATTGAAAAAGAAGCTTAACAATGATTAATGTGTCAACTAGTTGACTTCAACTGGCCTGTAGATAGTGTGTGTACATCAATCTACAAATGGGGTAAACCATATCCACATTTGTTAGTTTGCTATCAATTGGCGTAATCATAAATGTTATAGAAGACACTTCTTTGTTTAACTATTAATTATAGTAGAGGTAATGACTACTACGTTAATGACAGTTTATGTGTATATATATATATATATATATATATATATATATATATATATATATATATATATATATATATATATATATATTATTTATATAAATGGTAATAGTTCATTATTTATATGGTTAGTAACCACGAACTAGTAACCTTGACTATATAGAATATTCAACTGTTGTAAGTCAAAATAAAAGTAAATTTTCATTGAGAAGATTTATATATTTGCATAATGCATAGTTGTATGTGTATGTTTTACTTGCATGAAATACATGTAATTACTAAGTTTAAAAATGTAATTAATAAATCTTTATTTTGTGCCGACGACATACGAGGAATGCAGCGTCCAAAATAACTCCCATTGCAAGGATAATAAACAGCAAATACATTTCCGTTGGAACTCCTTTGGAAAACGTTTTCGTATCTGTAATGTATTAGTTTCGTTTTATATTTGCTATGGAAATTTACTTCACAATTGTGCAAAGTATTATCCATATAATTGACAAAAATATTCATGTAGCTGCTCAACATTATACGTCATGAAATATTGTACTCTTACAAGTAGAAGTACACAACGTACATTTTATTATTAAACGGAGTAGTTATATTGTTGCACAACGAAAATGAAAAATATAAAACTGAAATATACGACATGGGCACGCATATGTTATTAGAAAATAACGCTAGATAAGTTAATGCATCAAGCAATACTATGTTCTATTATGTCCAGTTGTTTTATTAAGGTAGTGATGACTTTGGTATAAAAGAGAACTTTAATCAATAGGTACGTGATGGATGCAGATATTATAAAGTTTAAAAACTGTAACAAAATTAAAGTTTATAATTAAGATTAGCTTTATGTGTTATGAATTTCTTGATTTGAGAAGAGAGCGTTGTTTAAAAGTATCATTTGGAAGATAATCAGCTAGATTTGTGTAAAGGTTTAAGCAGCTGCATAATTAGCCCGGTATTGATTGCTTACTCTCTGGCTTTCGTTTACCTTTGGTGAATTACAAACGGATGCATTCTCCACTTCTTGTCTTATATAATTTGTATTCTGCCAAACAGATGGAAAATTTATATCTTCAAATAGGGATGGTATTCTAACGACATAATGTGCTATGAGAAAAGAAAAAGGATAGCTCTAACCTAAATAACACTAACTGTAATAAACTGATTGTCCATATAGAAATAGTTACTAATCTTTTCAAGTGGGTGTGAAATAATCCCAAGCATATAACTAAAAGTCAAATTATGTAAGGTCATGTATAATACTGATAGCTGATAGTGAACTGTCCCTAAACCTGTTGTTTTCCATGTCATTTTATAATAAGACTGACTGTTTCATAAAACAATATAACATAAAAGATGATCATACAATATTTTATCTTAACACCAACTATTTCTACCTTTTTAATATGTATGTAGTGAGATTATCGCATAACGTGGCACTGTACGTATGCGCTGATGAGGGGAATATCGTAAAATGTATTCATACATGAACTTTATACATTTCATTGGTGTATCTATATCACAAGTACTTGCATAGGTGATACGATTATTTAAATGTTATCACCTCCATATTGATGTTAATCAGACTCGGATGGGAAATCATGTATGTTCTCGTCCAGATGGTTTTCTCTTTTAAATAACACTCAGAAGAATTGCTTGAATTAACATTGTCAAGTTAGCTCTAGCACATAATGCACTAGGCCGTATATGTAGAATTAAAAGGTACTACTGAAAGTTACTACGAGAAGTGATACTATATAAAAAAGAGACATGCAACACAAATTTGTCTATATAAGCAGGGCGGAGGTTATCCGTCCAGAATGTAGATTGCATCAGACTCAGGCCTTACTTTCAATTGGGGGAGAACTGTAGGACGCAGTGTTGATGCTAAGATAACCAGAAAAAGAACAACGTGTAGTGTCCTAACTTTGCTCGCCACATAGCTAACAGGATGCAGGCTCCTTACCAGAAAACAATGCTATATATGAATCATAAATCATCATAGTGATGTGCAATGTGATTTGTGTTTTGTGTTTGATGATCAGTTAAAAAGGAAAGTGGTGAAGAGTCTCTAAAACGAATGAGCATTTACTCAAGGAGGTACAATGTTGATACTTTTGATACTTTCAGAAACAGATATATCACAATTATTGTCACAAATTGTACCTTTTTTGCGTATATTTTTAATGCTTGTGTTTCTTAACTAAAACTGCAGCACCTTCCTTCTCCACCCTGTTGTGTGTGATAGTAAGATCGTATCAATTTATTCCTGCCTTCTCGGTGGTCAATCAAAATGTAATAGCTGGAAGCCCTTAGAAAGCAATCCCAACGATCTAGGCGTATACATAAATAACAATCTAATACAACATATCTCATTTATGCAATAATTGCATCGACCCCATATTTACATTGCAATTTCTTTCGAACAAATACAACCAATGCCCTATTCATATTTGCCAATTACAATTTCATCTTGTAAAATTAAAGGTCTTAAGTCAAAGTGTTTCATTAAGGAATGTCTCTGCTATTAAATATTTATCACTGATATACTCTTGTTTCTCATTGGTAGTTATGGTACCCTTGATTACATGCTATCCTGGCACTTCCGGATCCGTCCGTCCGATACATACGGTACGCTAACACGTGCTTCGTCCAGTACTGCACCTCCATTAAACGCCTACCACGTGCTCTCCACGTCACGTCTTTCGTCTCAGATCCTCAGATGTCGATTCTAACACCCACCTAGAATTTCACTAGACTTTCTTCCTGCCGTTTAACTAACGCACAACTCGATTGAGACACCATGGCGACAAACAGATTAACAATGTTAAGTCAATCAATAAAATACGTTGGGTGTATTTTTGAATCCTAGATACTCAACGTTTTTAAAATGGGTATGGACTACAATATCAGAAGTTACGTGAATTATAGAGTCAACCGATAAACTTAGGATAAATAATGAGATTGCTCACTTTATTTTCCCTTTTCGGCTTTTACGTTAGAACACTATCTTTTACTGACTTGAAGAAACATTATACTTGATTGCATCGTTTACGCTAATATCGTTTACAAAATTAATTTTGAGGTAATATAAAATAGAATATGTAAACTTGATCAAAAGGTCGCAGTTAACACTTTGAAAATGAAATGGTCGTCCAAAACTGTATCGAAAGTGGGATGATTTAGCTTACAATATAGTTAACAACATCTGTTGACATTGCCAGGTGTATTGTTAAAAGGATGTTTTGACATTGACATCTGCAATGTATTTGCAAAATTGTTCAAATAATATGTTTACAAGATGTGAGATGCGAGCTTGTTTGCTTAATTGATTAATAATTACTTTGCGCATATTGCCATGCACGACTAGGTATTTTGCACGCTCGAGCATGCTACTTGGAGCGATTATGTGTTATTAACATGACATCGCAATAAGACTTAGGAGGCATAAGCGCAGGGAATGTCCCTGTATATCCACTTCTGTTGAAGCTCATCACGATCTATACTAGCAACACTAGTTTCCTTAATTCATTTATTTAAATTATATGCCCAGTTTCGTATTCGTACCGGGCTCTGTTCCAAACCTACCGACAATGTAATGGTTCCATTCGATTCGAATACTTCTGAGTGAATTTTCCAACTATGTAATTGTTTATTAATGTTTGTGTACAATGCGTACGTTTAGTTTACTAAAGGATATATATACATAGTTTTAAATGAGAGAGAGAGAGAGAGAGAGAGAGAGAGAGAGAGAGAGAGAGAGAGAGAGAGAATTCAAGCTAGACTTTCCCGGAATTGCTCTTTTTCTGAGCAAATTAGCTTTATCACTCATAAGAAAATGGCTCTGCTTATACTAAGAATAAGGCTTCACAGCAACTACAAAAGTAGTAATAGTAGTAGTTGTTTCTTTTCAACTCTAGACAGTACATGCGAATTAAAAGTTAAATCCCCGTGATTTCTGATTTTAATTAACACCACTATGAACGTTGAATATATTCAACTCACTCCCCTACACCAGTTCCAATGCCTGACTTAAAATTCAAACAAGTCTGGAAAATTTCCATACTCTCACAAAGACAGATATATAGATATTCCTAAAGCGTGTGTTATGGAATCACACCGAGGTCGCACTGTTGTTTTGTTTTAGTTTTTCTATCACAGACACACACGTATTACTGTCGTGTATTGAATATATTGCTTTTACTGAAATATCAGTTTTATTACCTACCTCTGCATCATAAATGCAATGCAATTTCTTTTAATTTCGTTATTTGAGCTCGGATATTACAAATACATTGACAGTATTGTCACGATGTCATGATGTGTCATATATGTGGGGATTCAATCGAATAGGCACAAAATCGCTTTAGAATGCTTGAATCATTACATCTTCCTGCCTCTCGTCATTAAAGAGCAGCATTTTAATTACGACTCTGTTATGGGATTCAAGACAATTTAAATTTAAGGAAAATAATGTATTGGATGTACAAAGTGAAACCTTTGTGATTCTAATGTCAGTTTTCTTATAGAAAACAGTGGCAAGTAACTTATTCTTTCTTAGCATGGTATGTTATAATTCATTCATATGGTTAAGTCTTTCATTTATTAATTCATTCATTAATTAATTTAATATATCTTTATTCTTGATGTTTGTCCTAACCCTATACAATAAAATGTAGTAGCCCAGTGGCTGGCTGGTCAGACGTACGACAAAATGGCTGCGGATTCCAACTCTAGCTTTAGACTAGAACCTGGTCCGTATTGTGGTGTGATCTTGAGTAAGATGTTTTACTCCAATTGACTCTACAGTATATAACCTATTCATGCTAATGTACCATAAAGAACCAAATGAACTAAATCAATATTTTTATCGCACTGGTGTGACAATATCTCCAGTACCCGTTTATTAGTTATCATTGCTATAAACCATCAATTAGCATATAATCAAATCCGAATCATCAGTGCATCACTAGTTCTTCTTAAAGCCTGTATTATGGTTTGGAACTTTATGACAACTCGATCAAATAGGTGTATTATATTGGTCTTAAAGAATGAAACTACCACATGATACCTCTTGCTAAGGCTCTACTGTTTAATTTGGAAATGGTTTGCAATTAAGTGTTGGCAGACACAAACAACTATCCTACACCTAAGATAAACATATAGAATAATACAGTTTAAAATCGAGAAAAATACGATTATCAAGGGAAACATATTATCCCTTCAACGAAACCCATCGTTCAACTGACCAGTCATAAGAATAGTTTTGCACACTGAACTTAGTAAATTGGTTAATACATATTTGGAAGTGTATATATAATTTTCGTAGAATAGACATAGCTGTGGCCTCTTTTCCCAAACAGGTAGGGGCATTTGAGCAATGTAGTGACACAAATATAACAAGTCTGTCTCAAAACGCAACATTTATTCTGCAACGTCAGAAGTACCATTTAACTGAAGTACCATATTTAGTTCTATCTATTCTGTTTGGATGTAGCGACACAACTACCTTTGCGACACGAAAACAGATACATGAAAGCATTTCTATTAAAAGTGCTAGTGATCAAAATAAACAATAATAATGATAATAATAACAATATTAAGAAATGTTGCAAAAAAACTACTTCTCGTAATAGTTCAAGTTTACTGAAAGTCAATTTGTTTTGTCTCAATTTACATTTTAAAGGACTATAGTGAGATCACGTTTTGTGATAGCTTTACTTATAATGTGACTCTTTAGTACGTGTTCGTGTGAATTGTTTTTTATACAATGGACACTCTCCTAATTTGCAAGATATATGTCATTCTTTGGAAGCTTTTATGCATGTGTATTTAGTAATTTGAGATAGGAATAATTCTTTATTTCAGGCGTTTCAGTGTTTTATTTCATGGTGTGAATAACTATTATACAGCTCGAAACAGCTTATTCTTAAATTATACATAGCTTACCCATTAATCATACAGATGCAAAACAAGCAGATTAGCAAACTCTATGCACTTGTGAAATACGAATTTCTTCTGTTCGGTCATAAGATGATTCGAGAACAAAATAATGTGAAGGTAAACGCCCTTAAAAATCATTCATTTAACAAATACTGATGTCCTAAGGTTCTTTTTGAGACACCCTCACAAATTTGATTTTGCTCGGTATGAAACCCCTTACATGTAACAATATATATAGTTTTCTCTGCTGCAATGTTGCCAGATACTTATTTTCAATTCCTGCACGTGCACCTTTGAAATCAACCCAAAAAACGTCCCAATTTATATATTAACATTTGAGGAGTAAATAAGAACCAAATACCATAAATTTAACAATATTATAACACTGATATAGTGATAATAGAGCATCCGGCCTACAGGCTACAGTTATTAGCATAGATATGCTTTTTATGTGCTAGCTTAATTGAAATTTGGAATTAGAAGCGCGCTTCGTTCTTCCGGTTCAGGAATTTCAAATCAAATTTATGTATGTGAGATACATGTATGGAGATACATCCAGAATAATGGATTCATTAAGATTTTTTAGATATTATCGTCACTAGCGCCAATTTGAAATTGAATGCGGAGAATTTAATAGCAACTTGATGCCGCTCAAATTACGGCCCAAAAACCGCATCCCGCAATCTAACATTTTTTCACGCAACCAAACTTCTCCATCTACTTCAATAAATGCTTCAAAGGGTAAGAAATATCTACTTGTATCCTGAACTTGAAGTTCAATCCTTGATCGACTCTTATGCTGTATTGCATTATAAGAATAAAACTGATAATCGCGTACAGATTCATCTTTGAGAACCGGTGCGTCTAAATCAAATGCTCGGTCGGGTGAAGATTTCAACAGTTTATTATATATTTTTCGATCTAAATCACGACCTCAAACCACTTCCTGCTTTTAAAGTCGCAGTAAAATTCCCCTGTGCATCACATCCTTGATTCATCACGGCCGCTAGTTTTTGATCCGCGGCTTGGTTTATTATTTTACTGACATTCGCGGGCATGATTTCTATAGATGGTAATTTTCTGACGGCGGTATTCGTTGCATTACTCGTGTTAGTCGTTCTTTGGCTGCAGCAAACGCCTTGCTGGCAATATTACCAAGAGCACCAGGAGCTTTTTCACCAATAACATTAATAGCTTTCATCGATAATTGTTTTGCGATTGCTGATATTTTGGAGCCATTCTTGTAAATAACCCTTGAATAACACCACCAAGACCATCTCCATAAATCGTTCTGTGAACGGGTAATCGTGAGTTTACTACGTAGGCATTGGATGGTTTATAATGATTATAGTGTATGATCATCTTATCTAATTCTTATTAATCTAATCGTGGTGATAATTAATCACTGTGGTATCCATCAATCAACAAGTTCATCGATAAACTCGCGATATACTCTAATGTCCATGATACCACCTTAAAATAATCGTCTACAAATATAAGCGGCTTCGTTATTTTTTTTCGGGAGAGTTATTTCCAGCTCGTTTACCAGATATGAAAAATTTCTAATCGTGCTATATCGGAGAGAATATTATTAGGATAGGCAATGAGACCACTCTCCCAAGCACCACATGGATTTCCACTCGGGGAAATTCCTTTTCCAGTAGTAACACCGGACGCAGCGCGAGATTCTTCTTTAGAAGATCCCACTAAACTTCTTAAAACATTTTTTCTGTTTTTTGTGTCTCTTGCTGAGGTAAAGGAAGTTTATTGAAAGACTCTTGCTTTGTAGATTTTTTCCTGTTTTTGTTTCCCGTTTTGTTTTTTTTATTTCATGCTTTTTTAGTTTTTCATATTGATCATATATTTTATCTGTCGCATTGATATATCCTATATACGATCCACTTTTTGCATCGAATGGACTCGTTTTAGTTTCATCTTTTACTTGCGCATAGGAGAGGAAGTCATAAAAAAGAGATGATACTAAAGATCAGTAGCACCAAGGATACATGTTATGGCATAAAGAAGAAAACAAGGAATTTAACAAATAATATTGCCAACATGGTTGTAGCATTACCATTCTACTGTCTTAAAGTAAGTAATAGAAAAGAGTAAGATACAGATAGCGTTGTTCGCGTCACAGAAAAAAATCCTAGAATACAAAATATACAAAAACACGTACTTTATTACAAATTAGTTCCAAATAGTTATAGAGTTTCTAGCACAAGTCATAATGACGAGTTTGTTAGACAAAATCTTTAGTGGTATTCTCAAACAAATTTAACGCTGTAAACCATGTGCCTGTGGTGGCCCGTGTCCTGTTGATGTGCCAGCAGCCTTGTGTTCGATCACGTTAATATAATCCAGGAATAAATCCTTATTTACAATTTTACTATAGATCCAAGTATATTTCCAAAGACTTTCCAGAACTTCTTACTTCCAGAGACAATACCTGAAATTAATTGATTTGAATAAATTGCAACCCAAATTAAATAATGGGCACAACAATAACATAACTGAATATTTTAGGTCTATCTAGAAAAACAACATGATATAGTCCCCTACTTGACTAGAGGTTACAAAAATCATTTTCTAAAAGAAACTTATTACCTAACGGAAAAGATCAGTTTTGGAAGGTTTCAAATGTTCACAAGATAAAATGATCTTACTTGTAATTAGAAAATCTGTTGCTAAACGTGGAAAAGAGATGCTGTAAACAACAGGTAAATCGTTTATTTCACGGAGAATTTTCAATTGTTGGGCCTCGGATTGAGATAAACATACTGTTTACAAAACCAAACTCAGTGATTCAGGTTCGGTGGAAAATGATCCTGGTTTGGACAAGTCCAAAATACAATTATCCGTATCGTATATTTCATTCTAAAAAAACGCACATGCAATTGAAAAAAAAATACAAACACATCAGATGAGCGTTTGATAACATGTTCTGATAAATATATTGTCTACAAAATTTTGTATACTGACATAAACAATTTTAACGGATGTCAAATCGATGTCTCTGTCAAGTTTACAATGAATGACACATCTGCCTATCAGGTCACTGAAAGGCATTGTTTAGATGATTATTACTAAATCAAATATGTTACTATCAAATATCAAAGAACTCTATCAGTAAAATATGAAATCTATAAAGTGGCAAGCTCAATATATATCGAAATCAAAAAAGCCATAGACAATTAGAGACACAATTGTGTGTCAACGAAACTTTTAATGTTCAATGACTCATAGGTTGATTAGAAACCTCACAATGTAATTTAGTCTAGGGACGGTTAACAAACTGTTCAGTGATCACTCTCCATCTTCTGCAGCGTTTAAACTATTTATCCGTTTATAACCAAATAAAATACTTAACAGCTGTAAAAAAAAAAACGTGCCGCTCAACTTGGTTGTAAGTTCTAACATTTCGTGCTTGTAAAACTGGTACACATCTATAATTGTAGCATCCATGTCGTATTAAACGTACGTATTCCTTCAGACGTTGAAATTGTTTTTTTACCGCCTCACTTAAGGGCAACCGTGTGTTAAAGACCTGCTTATAAGCCGAGGATGGAGTTCGGAGAAAACAAACAACCTAACACTACTTTAAACAAATTAGTCCCAGGAGGAAGCCTTGCTTTATTACACACAAGGTGCAACTTAATAGGGCAAACCAAACGCAAAGTAGAAAACATGTATCCTGACTCAAATGTAACTCCACCGAACTTACTTTCTAACGTGCTAACGTATTTAAAATTACAATTCAGTCCCAAATAGTATATACATACTGACCTTATCTGATTTGCACCAGACGTTACAGAAGTCTTGAAAAGAAATTATACGAAGGACTGTTGAATGCTTACGTAAATATAATTATATGATCTGTAATCCATGTATCATTGGGCGCAGATACTATGAATTGTATACAATGACATAATGCCTATTCAGGGGATGAAATATGAAAACAAGCACAGGACTATGGGGTACGAAAGAATAATCGCGGTCTCCTATTGAACGATCATGTGTTTTATAAAAAAAAATTACCAATCAGCAAACATAGACACAAAGAAGTGTGTGATTGCCCAAACGTCAATACTTTCCAAACATAAGATAACTTTGTATCATTTGTTATCTACCATTTTTTGAAATTCTTTGCATAAAATCTCAAGAAAACACGCATGCATATAATATTTCCACTGTATATCGATGAAACCATATTTATGGTATCATTTATTTCAAATAATGGTGAATGCAGAGTAATATATTATACAAACGACCAGGGCCTTGTAATGAACAACATGATCATTTACTTTGTCCGTTTTTTCCACCTTTCAAGACTGTTTATCATCCATAGGCATCATAAACTAATTCGCCATGAAGGTCGAAACCGACTTTATAATTGGGAGATATATTCCTTCATTTGGTCTTTTAACATTCATTTGTTTATTTCATTGTTTTAAACATGTTTGACTATTATAAAGTGAATGCTACCATAAGCACTGAGAATCAATAATTGTTAATATGTGTACATAAGTTACATTGATTGATTCATTTATTGATTTTAACGGCGAGTTAGCACTTTTAGTCTATTTAGCGCCATACAATAGGTTGTATTTATACATGTTTAAAAATAATAAAAGGTTTAATATCGACCAGCGATATATAACCCCAAATAGTTCAACATAAAATGGTAAGATGTTGGTAACAGTAAACTATGAAGCTTCCCAATCAACGGGAGATTTAAATGGTGTATGTTGATGAAAAGATGTTGAAAATAGGAGGCCGTATTTGCAGTAGATAAATATGCTCTAGGTGATGGCATACAAGTTATAGTTTAAAATAAAGATTTACTTTCTTCAGGCAATCTAAAATACAAGTGATATGTATAGTATCAAAAAGCTCCTTCATGTCATGTATATTATGGTACCTATCACGCGTAGGTTGCAAGTCTGAACACTGTCATAAAGAGCTTAACATTGAATGGTTCATTGCATGGAACGAACTCTGGTGGGTGTTCGCCTTTAGTATGTGGGAGAGGGTAATGTACGTATGACCAATTCTGGTTCTTGCAATGACTACCTCCTCCCCACGGATGGTTCTGTAGTATGGAGTCCATTCTACCAAGGTTGGTTTGATGGCATGAAGTTTGTTATTCACTGCATCATCCCATGATGCCCGCCACTTATGGCGTAGGTACTGTTTAATATTAGGTTTTAAATCAGTAAACGGTAATTTAAAATTCTATGCTTCTTGGGATATAGCCATCTGAGCAGCGCGGTCTGCTTCTTCATTACCTTTAATACCAGTAAGGCTAAGTAACCAACATTATTACATAAAATTCGAAATCTCTATTAAATAAAGCGTTATTTGCAAAACATTTATTCACGCTAAATGCTTTAAAGATATCGTCCCCAAAACTGCACAACCACTGATGATTAAGAAGTCATTGCATCAACATATTTGTCCATAAATATAAAAATGATCTTTACGTGCCATCTAATTTGGCATTTCTCACTATTCAGCTGAACAACTTTCATTTATATGCTAGCTTAATTCAAATTTGGAATTAGAAGCGCGCTTCGTTCTACCGGTTCCGGAATTTCAAAACAAATTTTATGTATGTGAGATACATCTATGTAGATACATCCAGTTTTGATTGAGAAATTACTAAACCATTATAAAATAATAACCTGGATTGGAGACAAAAACCTTTTATATTCAGAAACCCATCCAAATATACTGAAGGATTACTCTTACCTGCGTTGTAAGACTATGTTTAACCAGTTTCTGTTAGAAATTGAGGTTGATTACGCAGAAGTTGAGGGGTGAATGGGCATACTAGTGAAGACGTGATCATTTTTATATTTTTAATGAAAGTATTGGTATTTGTTTCAAATTGTTACACATATATCCTACGTGACTATATAGAGAATTTAATATTTTCCTATGCTAGCATACAATATATTTCATCGTCTGGTACCAACACGTGATATTGTCAGAGGTGGGGATTCCACGAATCAAAATACATCAGTTTTGGTAAAATGATATTAATGATATCCGGCATTAACGTAGGAAAAGCAAAGATTATATTTGTTATATATCAAAGTTGCTCCAGAATCGAAGTTTCTAAGATTAAATTCACTCGTGTGCACAGGACACTCATCCCCACGCCCTTTACCTAAATTGATCACACTTTCAAAGCATATACATATACGTGGCTTAAGAAAGTGGTAGGATTGGTTGACTTGATTGTCGGAGTAAATAAAGCATATCCTGACGTAAACTATTTGACTCTATCTGAAACATTGCACTCCATTTCAGCAACATTGTTGTTTATTGTTTATCGTTTCTTTATTAAAAAATAATTTGTATGTCTGAAATGTAATGACATTTCTAATTAACTTGTTGGCTTACCATTTACTTGTTTGCTTGTTGTAGCAAAGTACGACCTTTTTAGGAACAAAGAATCGTGTATCGCATGGCATAATATGAAAAATTGTTTTGTTTTTTCAGCTTGTGAATGTGGTGAAAAAATCGGAAAACTACAGAGCCAAAAAGAATGTATACTTCTCACTTAATTGTACAACAAAACTCAAATATTATTCATTAAATCCAAAAGGTACACAAGACCTTTATTATGTCATTTATCGCATCCTGAAATGAAATCACCATACAATCTTTCATCTAAGATTGATAATGATTCAATCCATATTATTCTGGTTTAAATCTGTATTATGTTTTTATCCTGATATTCTGTTCACTTTGTGCAGTACATCATGTTTAGTTCAGTTACATTAAAGTGTATTTTACATTATTATAAGTATGTGTGTTGCATTGATATAATTTCTGTTCTATCTTACTTAAATTTGTCCTTTCAGGTGTTTTAATATCTGTATCCATTTTTCAAAGATAATGAGCACACAAAATAATACATATGGCGACATTCGATATCTACAATAGTCTCCAATATTAATCATATAAACATCCATTCTGAGATATTCCAATAAAAAAAAATTGTGCATTTAGTAATTAAACGCTAAATTTGATGTATATAACTATTGCGTCTCAAACCTTTTTGAATATTGTATTAAGAGCCTTTTCAAACTAATTTACAAATCAATATCATGCAGATGACTCAATATTTTCTTTCAATAAATTATAATATTTGTTGCTCTTTTCTCTAATACATATATACAAAGCCCGGTATACGTTTCATCCATCATGGTAGTTCCACGATTTGTGGCGGCTTAGGTTCCCTTGGTTGCAAAAACAGTGACGTTTTAACTATGAATACGATACTTTGCCGCGCAACCTCAATAATTAAAGAAAGAGATATTTGATTGTCATGGACGACACCAATGGAAGAGGCGTGTAGCTACCGGAAATCACTCTAAAGGGAAGAGGTCGTACAATATGTTGATGGTTAATCTTGTGAATCAGATCCGCTCACTGCGTTAAGAAATATGTAAACCTTGAATGGCATATTCCTCTTCTGTACGTCCAGTTACAGTTGGAGATCTACGCATGAGCACGTATCCAACTGTGTATGACTTCCACAGCAAGCGAAAGTTCTTTAAATTATGTCTAAAACTGAGAAATAAAATAGATTGATTATGATTTTGTCTTACATATTTTCAGCAACAATGCGTTAAGCTTATATATATATATATATATATATATATATATATATATATATATATATATATATATATATATATATATATAGCAAAAGATGATTAATCTACCGTTAACAATCAGGTATTCATATTTATTAGAAGATTATGAGTCATTTGCCAGAGTATTGCTGCGTTACCTCTCTCTCTCTCTCTCTCTCAAACTCGACATTTCGTTGAACAGTTGTCATAAGGACAGTGGAAAATTTTATTCAAGATTGCACACATATATCATGTAACAATATATATCTTAGTTTACTAGTGTACCGTTTGATGTACAAAAACGAATTATTTGAACACACACCAATTCATGTAATTTTCCAGAACGGAAAACATGAAATCTGAAAAGTGTCTGTCCACGCCTGCATTCAGCAATCAATCATTTCTCATAATTAAATTTGACATAAAAAATAATTAAAACCACATTTTACATTTCAAAGTATATTTTGTTTTTAATTGTCTTTGTTTTGTTTCGAATTATCATATAATTTAATATCAATACTCTTATACTGTTTTAATTAGTACCACACATAGATCAATGAAACTCAGACATCCAAAGAATAATTATTTTTGTTTCCTCACTTTGATGGACATACACTTTATAAGTATTATCGGAGCCTTTGGGAGATTAGATCTGTATACATAAGTGCACCAATACATTTGTATGCTGGTAATTGAGTCCCGGAATGAGTCAGAAAGATTATGCAGTTTGTAATGAGAAAATCAACAACGCAATCAGAATAACAAGTAAAAATAAAATGCCAATTGTTGACGACTAAACGTTTCAAATAATTTGTATTTGTTCTAATTCACAACTTATACATACGTGTTTACTCATCTGATGCCAATATGGGAGTAATGATATCTCCTGGGAATATGTTAAAATTAAATTCACCAAGCAAGGTTGACATCCGATACAATGACTCCTTACTCGTCCTGTATTACTGTCTGACAGATTAGTTGTTTGAACGTCTAGCTGAAAACTAAATTCATATTTCTGTAAACTGACTCGACCACTGATTAGCATTCAGCTGGTTTACTTCATTCTTTTTCCGTTATGTAACTGAACTAACTGGAAATGGCTCTCTTTAGCGCTGATGAAATATATTTATTACTGGTCAACACTTTAAATCATACGGTCTCCTATAACCGTTTGGAATAATGAAACTTTTCGTACTCAAAATATTCCTTACAGATATACGTTTTATTTTGTTTTTGAAAAAAACACCAAGAAATGTGTGTAGTTAAATGTATCATGTAATTAAATGTAGCCAGTATCGTGGAATTAGACTATACAGATGCATTGGGTTTTCATTCCAAAGATAGTTTATATATTTGGTTGCGCGACACTTCCTTGCAAATTGTTTTTAATTTACCACTTGATTCAATAAATAAACATATTGATCGTGTATAAGAAATTATTTGCTTCATATTATATCCTAATTTATTTGATCATATGATTTGTAATATTACAATCGGTATGTTAACTGAAATGTAATATGCCTTGCTTTTCAGATAAAGAATGATGTCCGAATCCAGATCTTGTATGTTTCTCCTTTTGAGTGCAATCGCTGGATTGTTATTAGGTAGGCAATATTACATATGTACTATGTAATACTTTGTAATTATATATATATATGTTCTGCAGATCCGAATTACACGAGCCATGTCATGGGATCTCAAGCTTAAGTACACATTTCTAAATTGTACCATATTCAAAGTGCAATTATATCTTCCTTACTGAACTCAAAATAAAAAAAGAAATTTTCTTCCACAGCGTATTTTTGATAGTTGCAATTAAAAGACTTTCTCATTTTCCCCAATTATGATTTCAAGTATTCAATAACATAACAGAAACACACTTGAGATGTCAACACACTGCTCACGCGATGCTGAAATACGATTTACTTCATAGGGAATTGGCACAGGAAAAAACCAGCCTATAATCACAACATTTCGAGAAATCGACAAAAATATCAACGTCTATACATTCCAGATCAAATGGAAACGTTTTTGCAATGAGCAGTAATGTACAGTATGACTACAAATTTTAATTTTGAGTAGACCAAATAGATGCGTTCGATGAAAGTGACGTTTTTAAAATGTATCGGGTCGGAGTTATGTGCGCATTAAAACTGTTGCTGATGTGTAACGATGAATCTGCTTATTTGCATTTAGTTTCGAATACGGCATACATTCAGTTACTTTGTTTCCCGTTGTGTAATTTTGTTATATAATCAAGCCTTAGATATAATTTAAAAAATGTAGCATCTACTAAAAAATGTTACTGATTTTGTATGGAAAATTATGAACTCGTTTAATCGGATGGATGTACTGCACTCACAAGGGCGTGCAATCTTTCTCTCCGAAAAGCTCCTTCATATTTTCCAATAACAATGCCGTAACCTACAGATATTAATAAGATAATTGCAATAATTGAAAATACATAATCACTAGAACCATCGAAAAGTATTTAAATCGTGGACGAAAGCACATGGTTAATACGTACTACCATATATTCATTTGATGGCAAAATACTCACATTTCTGTCGATTTATCAAGGAACACACAAACATACAGAATATAATTTAAGTCCGACAAATATTAGTATCATATTATTGTCCAAAAAGAAACTGTAAATGTTAATTAAACAAAAACACAAAAGAATTATCTAGTTTTGACAATATATTATTTCGTCAGTCCTCATTGTCTTGGAGGTATTCTTCGTTCATCAAAGTTATTTTCTCATTCTTTCCACGGCATATTGGTCTAAGTTATCGACTGGTACTGTACAACATAGGTGCTAATGACATTTTAAGCCATCATTTGGTCAACACTGCGATTACGTCTGAGTTCTTTGTAATGACTGCCAAGGTATTACTGGCAGCGTTATGTTTGAACTTAGGACGCTAATCACTCTTATGATTCATTTGCTTGCGACTCATTATTATTCTGCAATTGTATCTTGTTTAAATGTTATAATCACGTATGTACCGATGCCAAAATCCATCTGAATGTCATATCTCACAATATATTGTGCTTGTACAAACGAATATATCTCAGATTTAGTTTGCCTACTCAGTTTCGAATCATCGTTCAGCAGTATTTATATTTCTTGGGAATCCTTCCTAGGATGATGTATTGTGCAGTCGTAACAATGTTTTAAGGGTGTCCATAAACTCATAATTATGACAATCGTTTTTGCAGATACGCCCTTTAGGTCCTGCAAATACGCAGTATCTTGGCCTGGGTAGTAATTTACATCCTAAAAGCAATCTCGAAAACAATAATCTCGTTATGTTTCGAGCTGTCCGGAATGTTTGGCCGGAACCTTATATTATTCACGACCGTCAATCTGTGCGTTGGTCTCATTGTGAACGCTCCTCGCAAACCATGGTCTTAGTAACCTTTTCCGCATTGTGTTTGCACCCTAATACTGACTGGACACCTTTAGTGTTTGGTTTGGCAAACAACGTTTGTTGAAAACTGGACTGGTTCTTTGCAAGTACGTTGATGGCCATTTCAGTATATTCTTTGCTGTTCATTTCTTTGCCGCTATATTTTTTTATATGTCTGCTTTCTTATTCTGCCTTATATCAAACGTAATATGGCACTCGGTGGACACGGATATTTTATACACAGCCTTTCGTGTTAGACCGTTCCCGTTGCAAGTTACGCCTACTTTCAAAATGAACAGTTTCGGAATTTATGAATAATCTCTACGTACGTATATTATTAATAATACCATCATTATTGTTATTCTTTTCAGTAGTAGTAGTATTATGATAGATGGAGGATTAGCGTCTAATGAAGTTTTTTTATATGTTATGTACTCCTTAGTTGCAGGCGCAGGAATTACTGTGAACTATGCGTGCAAAGGGGATACTGTTCAAGCTTTTCAAAACATTGAATTCAACCATTGCAATGCAGATATTTCCCTATACACAAATGGTGCACAAAATAGAAAGATTGCGTTGTGGTCGATTCATAAATGCATCCAATATGAAATAATTTATCAACCGCTGTACCAAGGAAGGTTGAATTTCGACCAAAATGGAACTATAACGATAACAAATTTTGATTATTTCGACCAGGGAAACTATGCTGTCGTTATTTCTCCATTACCAAAGAGATACGAAGTACAACTATCTGTAATGGGTGAGTATTTAATGATATTCGAGTGGTCCTATTATATTTCACGACGTCAGTAATACGTAGATTCAATTCACGTTGTTCGTTCCAATGACAAATTGTTATAATGTGCTTGTTTTATGAATGTGTTAATATAATGGGAGTAATAATGTTGTAAGCAAACCAAGCGTGGTTTAAGTTTTAGGAATATTCACAGTTATTGAGCTGAAGACCCTACGAACGTTATAACAGCGTGAATATCGGTCAAATAAATGTTACGTACACACACATACACACACATAAATACAAGTATATCACGAAAAGCAGCACAAATGTACGCTATCAATGCCTAATGTTCTCATTGTAAAATATATTACACAAATTCTGAATAAGAGACTCGTCAGTAAATTATGCTTCTTGCTGCATCCGCATTCGCATGGGTGTGTTAAGTTCCATGCATTCATAGACACACTTTGAATCATTTTGGCTGGGTCACAAGGGTCGCTTGGAAATAAACTTTAAAACAACATTTTTACGATATTGAAATCAAAGTTGTATTCTTTTTCTTTGAAATTACATTCTCTCTATAATAATATTTTTAAAAGTCAGGGCACAATTTTTTTACACATCAATGCATTGAAAAAAATATTGCTTTTCCGGCCGACCCTGCATACATTTTCATAAAATAATAATTAAATGATATCCTGTCCCGACCACACTGTGCTTTGTATTACGGCCTTACATACATAATATCGTGTAGAATTTTGCCAGCACGCTATACATAAAAGGGAAACGAATCTCATAATACGTTCTAAAATGTATTCATATCTTCAGAACACTCACAACTTGAATATCGTTGAGCTGACACCAAGTACCGTCTTCTAGGAAATGGGTACTTCAAGATATTTAATTGCATTACATGTATTTTTAGTATGGGTATAATATATTCACATTCACACTTACCTACACAATGAGCCTGTGTCGTTAATACACATTCTATTATATGAATGATTTTAAAACAATCTTTTTCATATGCACAAATTAAAAAATATTTATTGAAAATAAGTTTATATATATATATATATATATATATATATATATATATATATATATATATATATATATATATATATATATAAAACTGATTGATTGATTTTTAATGGGGCACCATCGATATGAAAAACAAAATAATTCAAAATAAAATGGTAATATGAAGCTTTCCAATCAACAGGAGATGTAAATGGTTTTATGTTGATGAAAAGATGTTGAAAATAAGCGGCGGTATTTTCTCTAGGTGATAGCATACAAGTTATAGTTTAAAATAACGATTTACAAGTGATCTGTATAGTATCAAAAAGTTCCTTCATATCATGTACATTATACTTATCACGCGTAGGCTGCAGGTTTTAACACTCGGTCATAAAATGCTTAACAGTGAATTGTTCATTGCAAGACGCTCTCTGGTGGATTTTTACCTTTTAGTATGTTGGAGTGGGTTTTGTATGTATGACTATTTCTGATTCTTTTAACGACTACTTCCTCCCTACGGATGGTTCTGTAGGAACGAGTCCATTACCCCCAGTGTTGATTTGATGGCATGAAATTTGTTATTCACTGCATAATGCCATAAGGCCTGCACTTCTGGCGTAGGTACGTTTTGATACGAGGTTTAAAATCAGTAAACTGTAATTTATAATCCGATGGCTCTTGGGATAGAGCCATCTTAGCAGCGCTATCTGCGTTTTCATTACCTTTAATACCAATATGGATAGGTAACCAACAGTACACTATATTGTATGAAGTATTAAGCTCGGTATTTTTGACAAGGAGATTAACTACTAATGGGTTGTCAAGTTTTCTATTGTGTATTGACTGAAGCACTGATAGTGAGTCACAGAAGATAATGCTATTTAAAATACGTTTCAGTTCGATAAATTTCAGAGCATGGTATATTGCTCTGATTTCGGCTGGTAAAATGGACGCATCGTTTGGCAAACGAACTTTGGTTATGTGTTTGTCACTAACGTAGGCTGCAACAGCCACTGCCTCATCGTCTGATCCATCCGAAAAAAGTATAGTGTAGTTTCTAAATACGGTGAGGAGTTAATGATAAGAGTTCTGGAAGATGGAAGAGTTTGTCTCATTTTGTTTTGTCCCACCGTGGAACGTAAAAAGAACTTTGGGTTGTTTAAGGAGCCAAGGTAGTGTTTACGAGACAAAAGTTTTCTTAACTGTAGAGGGATTAATTTTGATACTCTCAAGACTGGGTGATATTTTGATGCCAAATAAAGGTATGGCATTTCGTTTGTTTTGTTATAACGTTTTGTATGTTGGTTGAAAAACAGCCGAAAATGTAGGGTTCAGAAGGTTTGATCCTAATTTGGGAGCATACTGTGCAGAAATCATTTCTCTACAATGCGATCAAGATGGTTCATTCTCTTCCGCGAGAAGGCTTTCACAAAGAGATGTCTTAAATGCTCCCAGAGCGAGTCCTATTCCCTGATGATGAATTGAGTTAATCATTCTCAAACATGACTTCCTAGACGAACCATAAACAAGGCATCCATAGACTAGTTTTGAGCGAAAAAAGTTTGGATACAAATTGAGGATGGCTTTTTTATCAGCACCCCAGTCTCTGTGCACAACTACTTTAAGTAGATCTAAAGCTTTCAAGCATTTAGCTCTCCAGTTCTTGATGTGTGTGTCACGGAATTGTATATGACTGGTATCAATAAGTATACGTGGTAAAAATGTACTCGGGTTTCGCTGCCTCGTACAGCGTCACCGAGGGTGGTTCATTAATTATCGGCTCTAGTTTTTTTCGTAATAGTGAGCACAAGTCAGATCAAGCTGCATGAGCAAATTGCCTGCAGCCTAAAAGTCTAAGTACCTAGCTGCGCATATCGGTCACAGCTAGGGTATATTATATAGCAAATTCTCTGTAAACATCACATTACATCCAGTCTTGTCAAACAGCTCTCCACTTTAAGGAAGCAAAACCTTTCAGCTAAAGATGTGAAATAGATTTAAGATTATGTTCGAATCGCTATTCGTTTTATATGACATAATTGTTTCATATATCAGATGTTTTTAGTGTTTGTTCTTAATTCTACAGAGTAAATACCTAGATTATGCATTTCCATGATATTAGAAGTAATATAGTCTGCTTTGAGATAGGTTCTTGTTGTAACTAAACAGAAAAATTTAATTTAATTATACGCTGCATGCATTGAACTTTTAATGTACATGGATAACTAATTCAAGTGCGCGCATGCGCAACATATATGAATGTATAAGTACTTAACCGTGTCATATGTATTACACGGTTTGGTTGTTTTAATTTTAGCTGCCTGTGTGTGGTGTTAGTGTGTGGTGCCCGTGTGTATGATGCCTTGCGTATGGTACATTGTGTATGCTGCTTTTGTGTATGCTGCGTAATATATATGTATTATATATAATTGGGTGATGTGAAGTCGCAGAATTCTGTGTGGTTTCTTGTGACGTATACTCTGTGTCTGGTGACGTTGGTTCAGAAGGGTGTACTGGTGTTCTCGATACGAGGGACCAAGGCTTCGCGACCATCAAATCTGTGTTGAATGTAAGGGCTCTCGAGGGATCCTTCAAACAGGTAGGAGTGGACCATGCATGGCGACTCCATGACCATTGACTAGAGCGGGTGGAACCGAAGACACATCTTGGACGTCAAATGGACGCCACGATAGTTATAAAATACATAATCCATATTATTGCTATTACCATCTGAGCAAATATTTCACATTTATGAATCAACATCGTTTTTTTGACGATAGATTCATAAACTCATAATTTCACCTTTACATTTCTAAATCGTTACATGAACGATAAAATCGTAACATAAATGCCTTTACATTGGAAAGTAGTTATATGAACGATATAACCAAAATTACAGGCATTTACATCTGTATCGTATACGAGCAATATATATTTGTAAATTCATACATATGCTTGTATTTGTTGATCGGGTGATAAGACGTTATTCAGTTTCAAATGCCTTTCGTTGAAATCATCCTTTGAGGTTTTTTTGACTGAGTTACTTGTTGTTGATAATTTCATGTTAGGAACATTATAATTGTTATTTATATTATGTTTATAATGGTTTCAGAATTGTTTTACATTTAAACTGCGTTAATAAATAAACACCTTATTAACGCAATTGGTCTCGGAGTCTTCACCAATTAAGTCCCAATCTAGCTTCATCCTGTGACAGTGTAGAATAAACGTCAGATTTATGTCGAAGATAATACCCAACAAATTTGTTTCCTCAACTACTAGAATAAGTGTTCCGTCCAGCGGGATTCTAGTGCATGCTGTTTGCAATGTTGAAAATTTAAAACCGTTAGCACTTGCCCAATTTTGAATATTGTTGATATTGTATTGCAGTTGTCTTTCCATTATATGCGTGTGCTTTGATCGATAGCAAATAAAAACATCATCAACGTATAATGAGCAATCCACACCGGGAGCTACATAATTGGTAATGCTATTGATTTGATATTAAAAGGCGTCACATATAAAATTCTGACCTGGGGTACACATATCTCTTGCTCGTGCATATGTGAGAGGGTAGAGTGCACTCGTACTTTGAATTCTCTGTCTGAGAGAACATTTTAAAGTAAAAAGGGCTGACGCCCTTTTAAACTCAGATCTTGCATGTTATTTTGTATCCCAAACTTACATGTTGTGTCACATGCCTTTTCTAAATCAATAAAGACTGCTACTAAATTTTTCTCTTGATAAATGCATCGTGAAAAAAGGTTTCCAGGCTAACCAGATGGTCGTTGGTACTACGACTAGAACGGAAGTCACTTTGCAAACGAGATATTAAATTGTTACTTTCACTTTCCATGTACCATACAAGCCGAGAATAAATCAATCCATTGTTTTACATACACACAGCTTGTCCATGCAATGGGCCAATAGCTGTTAGGAACTTTGATATATTTACCTGGTTTGGGAGTTGGTATTACTGTTTCTTCTTTCCAACTCTTAGGTACATCATCAGCAATCCATGAATCATTAAAGATTTTAAGACGAGATGTTAGTGATGATTCTGGAAGGTGTTTCAAGAAGTGGTAATGTATTTCATCAGGTCCAGCGGATGTATAATGGGCCTTGTCTAAAGCATCCTTAAGCTCCAATAGGGAAACCACTGGTTATAGCTTTTCAGGGTTGTTGGATGTGAATTATAAACGTGACTTTTCTTTTTAATTTGTTTTAACTTAGGAAGGCTTCTGAATCATTCGATGATGAGTTTTTGAGAAACTGTTTGCAAGAATATTTGCTATGTCACGTTTTGAGCTAAAAGTCTTATTGTTTGTTTTCAGGTGTCGGAGAGAATTGATTTTGCTCTCTCCGTTTATTTTTCGAATAGTGTACCAAACATTTTTAATTAAGGAGCGAGAGTTTAATGAAGAAATATATTTCTTCCATGATGCACGTTTACATTCTTTGGTTGTGCAGGCAGTTTTAGCCCGTAATACGATATTTGCTTAGTTATTCGGGCGTTGGACTATTATTGAATTTTTTTTAATGTTTCTCGTCATTGTCTAATGGCTTCTTTACAATCCTTAGTTACCCAAGGTTGTTCGGTTTTTACTGTTCAGTGAGGAATTTGGAATAGATTTTTCCTCAATTGCAATTATAATTGAATTAAAATGATGTATATGATTAACAGCGCTGAATACTGTATCCTTGTTTAGTCTAGTTTTACAGAGAGTTTCAAACGTAGCCCAGTCGGCCTTCCTTATAATCCATTGAGAAATTTTTGAGTTCATATTTTCAAGGTTGATATGAAAGTAAGCACTGCTGTGAAGCTCATTAGTGACCTTCCATTCAAAGTCCACTAGCAGCAAAGGAGTGCAAATTGTCAGATCTATACACGTGTATGTACCCATTCTGTGGTGTAAATATGTCGGTGATTTAGTGTTATATAGACACAGATCGTGTCTAGAAATTAATCTTCTACTTTCTTGCCTCTGTCGTTTATGTGATTTGATCCAAATAGAATGGTATGGGCAGTAAATTCCTCGAGTAAACTAAAGGGCGCGGAAAGTTGTTGAACAAGATTGTCTAATTCGTTTGGTACTGATTGGTGCTTTGGTGGTAAGAAAATGGGGCAAAAGGTAATCAATTGATGCAGAATGACGCTTACAGCAATGGCTTATAAATTTGTATTGAAAGGGATGACTCTGTGAGAGCTATATTGTTCACAACAACAGAGACACCTCCTGAGGCCCTGTCAGCGTTTTGAAAGTACGTGTTAAACAGAAATAAGTTTTAAAATGTAATGTTATCCGTATATGTTAGGAATATTACCTGTACACATAGTACTGCTAAATAATGTTCATTTAAATGCAGAATATTATCGTTGTAGTTAGCTTTAAGTACTTGAACGTTCCATTTTATGATGATATCTTCATAATAAAGTCTAGCTTGAGATTCTGGAGCTAGGTTAGACCATTCGCGGAGGAAATTTAACCTTTACTTGCCAAAACCCAACTTTGACCACTTTGGGTACTGTTGTTTTGTTATAGGTTAGTACAAATGTGTTGGTGTCCTGCATATTGTTATTACATTTAATACAAATTATACTGCGCATATGTAAACAGTTTCGTTTATTCATTGTTGCCCATATGGATTAGTGGTATTGCCAATGTACCTTGTATGCATCTAGTATTTCCTTTATCCACTTCTATGGTAGTGCGTCTGGTTCACCATTAACAGAATCATCCTGATGGCTTACTACATGTTCGTCTATTTCATTGTTTTGCGCGTGCTTGATTTCCTATTTCATGTCACTCTTCTACCTTTTATATAAGGCTTTATTTGATAACCGTAACAGTGATCCAAAAGACAATGAGATATTTCTTTTAAAATCAAATGGATGTTGTTAATTAATAATTCCTCTCGAATTATATGTGCTTTTAACAGTATAGTATTAAACTCTCATCTTCAAATATTTAATTCCAGTGACTGATCTCGAAACATGAAAGAGCTATTCGTTAACGAAAATGTTTGTTAATATATACATTTTCATAAGGTATATATATATATATATATATATATATATATATATATATATATATATATATATATATATATATATATATATATATATATATATATATATCATAACACGATAAGCAGCATTCCAATGGATAAACCCACCGTTTAATGGTAAAAAAGCGGCTTGCATTGGATTCGAATCCTGCTAAAGATTCTGTTTCATAGTGACCAGGTTCGGAAGTGTACTTAAATATTCCATGTGTGTGTGTGTGTGTGTGTGTGTGTGTGTGTTATTATTGGGATTTGATTTTCTTACTTCTAAATCTCAGAAGTGTTCCCCTTTTACTGATACATGTTATGTTTATGTTTCTAAGTGGCACCTAGTATTGATTGCAAGCCCAGCATTCGACTTGAGAATACAGTTCTGATTGCTTCACTCAATCGTGATACTTGTGGTAAACCTCCGGCGTCACCGCATTGGCTTGGATACAGCGTAAGTAAGCTTAAACACAATACCTTAATTAGATCCGGTGTTTCATAGCATCCTCAAAATTATCCACACATCTTCTGTACATTGCAAGTTGTGCATGAATACTGTCCGCATGTCTTCTTTCATCATCCAGTTATTATATGCGTTCACTTTTGAATACACTTTCTAACGAATAATGAATTTGTCAGAACAACAAAATAGCTTCGAATACTTAAGCGATGCGACCAGAAGGAACTGACGAAGTTTCAGTCATCGATTTTAAAGTACATGCGCTGTTATATTTAGTTTCAGGAATAAATTGTTTGACACGCAAAAACATAAATATATATACGTTATTTTAATATGTTCGTATGGAGCAAACAGACCATATCAATGAGTCATCTTTAAATATATAATGGAGTGCAAATACATGATCTCTGGCACCAGATTTGTAGCAAACTAATGGATCAAGAAAATATAAATGCGCAAATACCAAATTTCTGTCCCATAATTACTTGACATGAAAATTAACTTTATGAGTTTATAAACATGCCTTTATACTGACATACACTGAGTACAAAATTTGCCGAATTTACCATGAATGCCTTTTTTTAGAGAGCTAGAACTTAATAATGCCGTCAAATCACTATAACTCCATCTGTCACCAATCCGTAGGAGCTATGCTAACTTTCACCAGTCCTTATCATAAACATGTTTTCGTGGGTCGTATGTTTCAAGATAAAAACAGATGATTAAGAAAGGGACAAAGAGATATGCTGAATAATATATACGAGCGGACGGACATATAGCCAGGTTAATTATTTGATAGTGTGCTCTTTCTGCGCTGACAACACTGAGAATTACTATAGTGCTTGAGTTTGATTTTTTTATGTGAGTACATATATCGATAAAGTCTCCTTCAAATCACACATGTGATTGAGCTCCTTATCTCAGCAGAAATCACGATTTTAAGGGAAGATATGATATCGACAATCGACAATCGGGAAGCTACTGCGCTAAGAAGGTCAGAGGCTCCCCTTGAGCAGATAATTTATCACACACACACACACACACACACACACACTAAAAAGGGTTTGTGGAATACACATGTCACAAGAAGGGTGAAATGCAAACAACTTGAGTGTAAACATAATAGCATGGTGATAAAGAAGTAATGAAAAAAGCGTTTAATTGTAACCGATGTTTATCTTGGTTACGCGAATTGAAGCTTCGTATGAGCTCGTGATTAAAAATATATTTATCAGAATACATGAACCCTGGATGTCAGCTGCTATGTACAGAAAATGATGTGTGTTTGAACCATGTGCATTCATTTCCACACCAAAGAATCATGTGCTAATTACAGAAAGGAGTATTGAAAATTCAAGACTGATAAAGTAATGAAATTCGATCGATAAAACAATCTTATTTTTGTTTTAGTTACGACTACGAAATTCTCGCAATTGTTATCATAACAAAATAACTTACATTATTAGCCAATTAAGGCCAGCGAAATCCATATATAGTCTATTTATGTTCATCTATTTCCAGGCTGGATAAAATTTTCCCGTACAATTTGTACCGTGTGTCCTGAAAAGCTTAAGACAAAATTACCAAATAAACACATCGTACGCACTTCTTTGATAATGCTTTTTGTACAATTGATTGATGAACACAAAACAACCTCTTCGTTGTAATATCTTTTCACAAACATGTTTTAAATCATGAATAATATCATCACCATCCTTCAATTCTATTGAAGTATTCTATCATTTGTACTCAGTGGATCTATAAATATGCTTTTGCCGCATGTGTTTGCCCCAATCCTCTTGATATATACCATTATTGATGATTGTTGTTAAATATAATCAGTGCGAAGGATGCAAGATTCACACAAATTTATCCGAATAAGTAACAATGAACTATATCATCACCATCCTTCAAATTTATTGTAGTATTCTATCAATTGTACTCAATGGATCTATAAATACGCCTACTCTTCTAGGCATCTTGAATTTAACATTTCGTATATACTAAAATGTTATCTATTTGCCTCATTTCTTTCCTCATTGAATTGCCTCATTCCTCTTGATATATACCATTATCGATGATTGCTGTTAAATATAATCAGCGCGAAGGATGCAAGATCCACACACATTTATCAGAATAAGTAATAATACATTTTTTGTTTCTAAAGTTATTGGCTCAGTTAAGAATTACACGAATATACGACACACTTTAATTTTCATTTGCATAATCATTTACTGTAACCTCCACATTACCCCAAGTAATGTTCTAGAACAATCAAAAAATTGATATCCACGTATCTAAGTATTGTTTCCTCTTTAGTTATAATATATTTAATACTTTTTAAACATATAACAGGGCTATTTCGTGACAAACAATGGCTTAACATATCTATATTGATATACTATCATGTACATCGAATGATTCACTTAATAAACTACAAATGCGTGGACTGTAACATTGGTTCACTGCCGGTTTCAGCAATCATTTAAAACTACGGAAACTCCCTTGGGCCAAAACATAGAGACCGGACACAATTAGGAAGTGTTAATATCTAAGGAAAATAATTATGTTGCCAAGTGATATCGATTTTCCGATTTAAGGAAACATTTTGTGTAAGTGTCATAATTTAAACTGATATGATCATATGTTGTTTAAAATTCAGAAATCTACACGAATTTAAAATGTCCCTGGTATGATTGCTAAAATGGCGAAAATAAAGGATGACACGAAAATTTACTTTTAAATGGCAGTTATTCAGTAGTATACTGGTATTGCGTAAGTTGATATTAATAAAGCAAATTCTTGTCATGCATAGTAAAGCAAGTAATAAATAAATAAAGCATTATGTCAATAAATTATGGGTAAACGTAGAAATCGGCAGAAGAATAAACAATAGGCTAGGTAAGCGATCATATAACTAAAACATTCTCTCTCGCTTAACAGTTGTGTTCTATTCTGTATTCTAAACCGCATTTCACCATTTATATCTTCAATATGCTACTTTTTATAAATCCATGACATTACATATTTTTAGTTTCTAATTTAACAAATGTATTTCTGACACCACATTCAAATATTTTTTTATATAAATGTTCCGTATAATATTGGCTGATATTTGTCTCTTTCGTGTTGCGCTTGTATGTGCCTGTTTTAGGAAGTTATTTTTCGAATTGATTTCCTTGTATTGCGAATATTCATTGAGTAATTTGCATTACATTTGCCTAACTGCCCACTAGTTCGTCCATCTCTTATACAACTCTTAATTCACGTCCTAGGTTTTTGATAGAAATAATACCTTTGTTTGTTTGTTAGTGTTGAACTTTCTGTGTGCATATTCTATATTTTTATCTAAAATATGTTCCCACTTGAGCTCAGGGTGACACTCATACACATGGGAGAAGCAGACTTAATCATCTCGCCATGGGTCACATGTTTTATTATGGGGCGTATTCTTTCTACCCACTGTGCGTGACCGCTATATGAAACTGCAGTACCAAACGAAGTAAACTGTTTGCATGCTGATGATTAGTCGTTTATTGCGACATCGTATCGTGATCTTGGCAGTAAAGGTCCTTGCAGATGCCATAAATATTTTCGCCAGTAGTGATTATCGCAAACAGTATGTTACTGGACGAAATGACTATATAGAAGTTAGCATAAAAGGTATGGATTATCCTTTTCTAGGTCGTGCTTAAAGAAGGTATGGTTTTGTATGCGATAGGATGACCTACTTTTAAAAATCATTAAAATTATTTAAATAATCCTTAAAAGTATCATAGTTGGAAAAAGAGCGATACAAGGCTGACTCGTATGCCAAAGAGTTAAACAGAAAATTGCTTTTATTCATTTTGGTATTTTTGTTCCCACTTGAATGGAAAACAACTCCCTTATCAAATCATGTCATTGTTGTATTGTTGCTGAGTGTTTAGTGTCAGGTACTTAGTTTAATTAAAGATAAAAGAAGAAAACGTAGTGTACTGACTGTCAGATTTCAAAAGGAAACAATGTGTTTCATTTAGAGCAAACAAGTTTGAATACTTGCACGAAATTAATGAAAATATTGTTCTGTTAAAAACAGGTACTGATTCTTTTCAGGCAGAGTATATGCAACGGATATACTGCATCTACTGTTCGTGTTTTGTTAACAAATGTCATATGCAAAGGCAAATATCGTGTAACTTGAACTAGTCTTTAAGATATTTAGATATTCACAAGGGCTTAGACCTTCTAAAGATTCGGCTCTATACAAAGTAATCATTATTAATATTATATATTCTATCTTTATCATAAAACATGATAGAGGTTTTACGACATTTAAGAAAATGTTTATCTTAAATTTCTCTTTTTGTCTCTCGTTTTAAATGTCATACATATTAAAAATTATTAATCCATCATAAAAGCATTACACTTTACAACCGTATTTGTGCATATATGTACATGGCAATATCAAGCGTGGTTTTAAGTTATCATCTCAAAACAAGGGCTTATCAGCACACAACTCAGACTCGTTGCGAGAATCCTCATTCTAACAAGCTCTGTTTATTAAAACATGAACGAACAAACATTGAACTATAGTGCTTCGTTAAATATGGGACATGTAGCAATCTATATTGCTAGCAGATCTAGCTATTTAATTAATCCCGAGGGAGCGAATTAGTGCCAGCTGCTTTACTGTGTTCAGAGAACAATATTTAATTGGGCGGTCAGATCGGAGTCGCTAAATAGCGTCTATCGAAATGAATGGTTGGCCTTTGTGAGTGGGAATAGACCCAGCACGCACTCACTCCTATCATTCTGATACTGCTGCTGTCGAAGGCGTGCACTGCACGTGGTGGTGTCCGGCTGTGGGACAGGCGGAAAGGTGACTTGGCAAGACTGGAGCGTATTATAATATTCTATCTTCCTTCTTACGTTGGTTTTCAACGCGGACGTGGACGAAAACATTACAAATTTAATGTAGATCAAAATGAAATATATACAAAGGCATGTCCAAGAACATCTATTTATAAAACAAGATTCACTAGTTTCTAAATCAACATTTAGTATATAATAGACCATGATAACTAAAACGCCAACTATGAAAAGTAAATAGGATATAAATGTTCTTCGTCAATGCCATTGTCTGCAGATATTCTAATCATTAGAAAGCATATACCTATAATTCATCGATGTATGAAATAGTCTGGCTGTTATTAGTTGTCAAACAGATATCATGCAGTTGCAACTTTATACGTTAGTTTCACAAGGTTTGTCGTCTCGAATGTGCGGGACATCAAGATATAATTTTGATCAAAGGCTCCTTGCAGGATCGCATTCCTGACGATAACAATGGGCGAGAAGTTTTATAGACTTCCTCAAAAACATGTTTTGTTGTCTTGTAACAAAGTCCATGGACTTGCGGTTGTAGTGAGTTATGTTCACTTTTTGAAGATTACGTAGAAGGTAAAAAACGATTATTTAAACCTATTACTGCAACAACTGAGAAAATTGTATGGGGAGATATCACTGATCCAGAAAAAAGAAACCTCTTCTTGAACAATACAAGAAACCGCTAGGGCAACACAAAAGATTTTACAAGATCTTTCAGCTAAAATAGCTGCCGCACAACCTCCTCACGATATTGATAAAATATACACTGAAATAGCTGATGTGAAAGAAAAACTTGCATCCAAACCTAAAGCAAAAAGAGAAAATATTGAATTGATAACTAAATTTAAGGCAGGTTTTATTGAAGATCTTAAGGAAAAAGTTAAAGATAAGGATTTTTTCGTGCTGCATATGACAGTTTTCTCAAAAATCCGAACTTTTAAAACATAAATACGTTAACATAAATGGTAATAACTATTTAAATGGCTATATCTTGTGTACTACAACAAATTTCAGGCTAGAAGTGATGACGCAGATCATAATGAATATATTAACGATATACATAGATTTGATTTAGAAGAAAGTCAACAGCAAATGGAACAACAACCCTCCCTCCTCCCAGTATCAACTTCCTTCATCTCCAGAATAAATAGAACAACAACGGATGAAGTTGGAAACTGACAAATTTAGAAGTGATCCGAAAAAAGAAAAGGTGAAACAAAAAAAGAAGAGGTGGAATAAAAAAGGGAAAAACTGAAACAAAAAGAAACCAAACGGCGGAAGAAATTACCCCCTTTACCAGGTAAGAAAAAAGATCCTGATGATAACTCTTTCGGCGTTAATTACAGAAAGTGGTTTAGGAAATAATCCTATCACTTGTCCTGACAGAGTCATCGCTGATGTGGATAAACTAGAAATTCTCATGAAATTATCAACGAAATATCTGATATCTATCGACGATTATTTACCGGTGGAATCATGGACATCAATAATCAGGAATTTATCGATGAAATAACAGATGATTAAATCCCTTGACACATAACTCAGATCATGGTGAATGATTAAATAAAATGATCAAACGTAATACTTATCGTAGACCAAGAATGATCAGAGTAGTAAATTCACGATTACCAGTTTATGAAATAACCTACGGAGATGGACTTGATGCTGTTCGGGGATTATTTACCAGGATAGCCCCAAAAGCAATGCCAATTGCAAAACAATTATCAATGAAAGCTATCGATGTTATTCGCGACAAAGCTTCCGCTGTGGTTGATGATCTTGCCGGTAAAGTGTTTTCGGCGGTAAGGGACTGAACATTTTACGATTCTTACTACGGAAAAAATCCCTGAAATTACCATCTACTAAAGTTATGCCTGCAAATGAAAGTAAAATAATAAATCAGGCCGCTACCCAAAGATTAATGCATTTAGCTGATTCATCGTTAAAAGAAAAAGAAGATAACATAACCGCTAATCTGATAGCAGGAAGTGGTCTTCGTAGATAATTATAATTTAGATCATAGTAATTACAATAAAATGTTTAACGTGAAATTGAGACAGCATTGTATATGGGTGAACCAGTTCGTAAAAATGAATCCCTGCGCGATTATCAATATTATTCTTACGATGCAGTACAACCAAATCAACGGGGGAGAATAGAATTACGAGTTCAAGATACAAGTAGGTATTTCTTACCCGCTGATGCATTTATCGAAGTCGAAGGTCGACCTATAAGAGCAGATAATACAGAATATGGAATCGGTGACAAGGTTTATTTTGTTAATAATGGTATCACGGCGTTATTCAGGTAGTGCTACTTATATGATTCATGGAAAAGATATCGAATCATGTCTGGAAAATATTGATATTGCTACGACGATACTTGGTATAGCAAGATACTTTGATGACTATTCAAGATCAGCCGGTCCATCAATGATGTTTACAAAGGATACAAATGATCATCTAGAAAACAGAAATGTAACGATGAATGCAGCTGAAACTAAAATTGCGTCCATGAATGAAAATTTCAATCTCGGATTCGCAGCACGTAGATCAGTGTTAAACGAAAACGAGATGATTTCATGTGCGATTCAATTATCTCATATTTTTGGATTTTGCAGAGATGTTACGAAGGTTATATTCGGTGCTAAACATACTGTTGTACTTAACAGAAAGAATCCGACAATGATGCAATCTGGCGAGTAGAAAACAATTCATTTCTTTCATGACTCAAGGTGGTAAATCACTGCTATCATGGAAAACAGTGATTACAGATAATATTCAAGGTAATGCTGTTGGTTTATTTACATGGCATATAGCAGCACAACAAGGGGCTTCAGCACAACAAGATATTTTATCGTATTTCAAGCAAATGTACGAGTAAATAACCAGGAAAGAAATCCGATGGTATTTGACACACTTAATGTTACCGAGGTTAGTTTGAGAATAAATGGACATCAAAAACCTGCCGAGGAAGTTACATTGAATTTTCAACATAATAAAATAGCACGTGCATATCATTGTTTAATGTCATTTATTGGGCTTGACCTTAATGTAGATACCAGTTTGCAAATATCACAAAAGATTTCAGAACATTATCCAATTTATTACTTTTCACTGGAACATTTAGATTTTTTCAAACAATCTGTTTTTGATATATTCCAGCTCAATTAGGTTATTTTCCTTATGGTGCTGTAGGTCCACCTGTTGTTCCTGCTGGTTTCAGAGCTATTGCTGTTATACTTAGCGACAGAGCGGTATTAATCGAAGGTGTTGGTGGACGAATGCAAGTCGTTGATGCACCCATAGAGAACATGTAATTAAATCAACCAAGTAAATATAAAAATCGTATAGTCATGTTATCGCAACTCTGACTCAAGGTCAGATAAAAAAAATTACAATCAAAAAATGCAAATCAATGTGCGGCAAAAATAACGTTAAAGAAATAACAAATGAGTGGTAGTCCAAACAAATTATCGTTAACCGGTAATCAGCTTAAACGTTTCAATAAAGCTCCGTTATCAAAAACTGGAGTTCAGCTAGAATTTTCTCCAAGTGCCATCAAAGATATGATTAAATCAAGAGGTATATTTCCACTTCTTGCCGCAATACTAGCATTAAATGATGCGGCCGCACCTGCAGTTAGAATAGCAGCTGCGTTAGGTACTATTGGATCTGCCGCTGGATTGGCATTATAAAAAGCATTAGGAAAAGGTAATAAAAAAGGCTTGGTCACATTCTTTCGGGAACTTATCTAGGAAAAGGACTGAGACTTCCAGGAATATAATAACACCAATGTCAAATTTTGATCTGATAAATTCTGCCAAAAAATTAAAAATAAAACATTTTAGAGGAATATTCATACGTGATCGATTACCGGAACAACCACATCACGTTGGAACCGGTATCATCAATCTCGATTCGAATTCCGTTCCAGGAACTCACTGGGTTGTATTTGCGATTGATCCACGCGGGATAATTTTTTTTTTATTCCTACGGATTATCACCACCAGTTGAGGTTTTGAATCATATTAAGCAATTACCTGCCAAGATTTGGTATTCAACGTTACCGACACAGACAATGACAGACCCACCGATATGTGGTCGTGAATCAATTGCTGTACTTGATGCGATATCAAAATCAACTAAACCACTAATTAAGTTCTACACGAATACACAAGTAAAATATATTATATAAATATATAATGGTTGATATTCACGAAAGATCCTTGAGTGACAGAAAAATACCGATACAGATAAGTTGAAAACCTCAGCGATTATCTAAATGATTTATCGATAAATCGTTAATTTCAGCTTTTTATGTCTGTTTCCAGTATATTTTTTCGTAGAAATATATCCGACTTTAGTTGATTTATAAGCAAAACAGGGCAAATTTAACGATTTATCAATAAATCATTTAGATAATCGCTGTGGTTTTCACCCTATCAAAATCAGAAAACTGAATAAAATAAAATATTATAACAGAGTTTAAACAATATTATAACAGAATAAAAAACAGAATTGTAGAGGAATTATTCCCAGCTGCTATCGGTAACAGAGTTTTCGTTAATAACCATTTTTAGTTGTTCCACGCGTGCGTTGATAATTTTGTTCGTTTCATATTCGTGTGGCAGTTTTGATTTCATATTTTCTACTGCAATGGAAAGTGGTACGAACTTATCTACGTCTGTATCTTTTACCGTTGATAAGGACTGGAACATTGTAGACTGTATGCTCTTTATCAGCTTATACTCCACTGAAAGTGTATAACCAACTTCAAGTTTTCGTTGTTGGATTGATTCGAAATCACACCAAAAAAATTCTGGATCGAGTTGTATATTTATATTTTCATTTTTTAATTCTTTTACTGCAGATATTATAGCATGAATATGTTCGAAGTACATAAATATAACATATATATTTAAATCAATTTTAAAAATATGTTTTGAGACACCACAACCTTTGAACCCCTAGGTTACCACCGTATCCTAGCGGGTTCAGAGGCACATATATTTACAAGGACAGCACAACCTTTAATCTCTAGGTTTGAGTGTTCTAGCAAGTTCAAGGTACATGAAACATATAACCTTAGTTTAGGACAGCACAACCTTTAATCACTAAATTCGATTATTCTAGCAAGTTCAAGGTACATTAAGGACAGTACAACCTTTAACCTGTAGGTTTATACATATAAGGTATATATAAAAGAACAAATTTGAATTCCTAAAATGCCTTCACATGTTAGAAGTCCAGAGGTCAAATATATAAGACAAACAGGGGAAGCACGAAACACAATCCCCCGTTGTGAGTCTCTAACCTGTCGAACAACAGTCTAGAGCCTCAGGAGGACGTGTTTGTTGGACGACACAACACCCACAACACCAAAGACGGTACAGACTTAACTTATCCTACGGGTGGCCATCTCTACGTTCAACAGATTATGTACACACACACACACACACACGCCCGCATATCACATCCGGGTGAGTAAAACGATCACCCACCATGATTCGAACATGGTGAGATTTGTGTACATAATTCTTTTGAATTTTGATTGAGGTCTTCGACCAGCACATTATCAGAAAAAACATTATAATCGGTGCCGCTAGACAAATTGTCCGTTACGAGATTCGAACCACGGCCTCCAGTACCAGAGTTATACACGATACCGATTTGGCCACAGTTTCATCTGAAAAATATATATTTTATTAGGTAATATATAGCTATCTGTACAGAACAGACAGTCTAAACATAATTGTATCTATTTTCACAGACATATATTTCCACAGACAGTTTGAATATAATATATAGTTATTTGCATATAACAGACAGTCAACACGATTATATTTTCACAGACAGTTTGAACATAACATATAGTTATCTGCATAGAACAGACAGTCAAAAATGATTATATTTTAACATATATAATATATTTACAAACAGAACGTGTGTTTTTCCAAACAATTCAGGTCTGAATACATGTTCGTAATAATCTAAAAATAACTTACTGTATTACCTTAGTGTAGTGTCTTTTCTGCTTCGATTCTGTTTGTAAGCGAGAAACAATAAAATTATCTTCTACTAATTTGAACAATTATCCAAAAATGTTACTTTATTGATATTAATTAGAACGTAGATGATTAATTAGTTAATTACATCTACAAAATGAATCACAATCTACGGAGAAATATGTAATATAGAGTTATCTTCCATTTTTCATCTAATTAATAATTCAGTAGTATACGAGAGGAAAGAGATAGCACATTTTTGTATACTGAATGTCTCCGGGTCATAGTAATATTTATTTACTGAAAATTATGACAGAAAAATAAATATATTAAATAAATAATAAAGTAAATATAATTCAAGTAAACTACTTGCTAAAAGATATCTTTGACAGTCATCTCTCTTAACAATACTGAAAATATATTTTTGCTATATGTTTTGAAAGAGCAGATTTTGTAACAACATTTACCACCTAATGTAAAGAACCCTTACAAATATCAAAATATTTACCAGCTGCATTTAAAGATGGAAATATTACTTCTTTGCTAGTCTCTATATTTGTAGATATAACTGATCTTGCACTCTTATCATTATAACCGACATTTCGAAATCTACTTTTCTGACTGGGTGTGAAAGCTTTCAGTTTATCCATTTAATTTTCAGCATTGAACTGGAGATAACCAGTATTAATAACAAAACCAACTGGTTTCTTCAGTCGACAATTCCTTATAATACCATCACGATATGCTTCGTAGTTTGTTATGATAAGATGTCTTACAAATTCATTCTGCTCCATTATATATAAATATCTATTTATTTAATTATTATTTGGCGTGATCTTACTTTGAAAATCACATCAGATAATCTTCCGGGGTTTTTATAATCTGTCGCTATAATTTGTTTTATTCGTAATATCGTTTCAGTTGTTTATATCTTTTATCGCCACATTGCACGCACAAGCGTGTTTCACTTCGTACTCCAACACCACATCGTACACACGGTTTTGGTCCTAGACTTCCATCTCGGACACGTTGCCAGTGGATTCCGCAGAATTCGTTAACGCAAGATCTGTTACAAGATGTAACACAACCGATTATCAAATACTTGCATAGATTCCTTGTTGTAATCATTATATATCTAATATTTTTAATTTAAATACGTGTTTTAATTATAATTAATGCGAGATCTGGTTGATCCAACAGATAAAACCTTGATCAAAAATAAAAAAGAATTTCAAAAAAGAAAGCATCTCGTTTGTGGTCGACGTTTAAGATTATTAGCGAAACTTCAATTATAGATGCTAATATGAACAAAAAACGAGCAGCGATGATCATTAACTACCTTGACGATATAAAATATACTTTAAAAATCAAATTTTTATCGTACTATCAGATACAGACAATTGGATTAATAAACGTGATCCTCTCCTTCATAACGAAAAAACTGATATACTGAGTAAAGGTTCCAAAGCAGGGATGTTGAACGGTATAGACAAACCATATTATGAAAGATCTTATCCAATAACAGCGGTTACTTATGGGATATATCCACTTGAGAATCCTAACATTGAGAATCTGAAGCCGATGAAAATTCTCGAAGATAAATTGTGTGGCTGAACGAATAACAGAACATTTCAACGTCTCGACTCGTAGGAAGGGTTTAACGGATAAACGACATAATATAATAAATTCGTGGGCAGAAATAATCAAAGAGCATTTATCAAAGATGTTGCTGAACTAGGAAAGAAATCAAAATTTCCTATAACAGTTAAAACGATAACAAGAGAGATCTTATACGAATCGAAATATAAATCAAAGGCAGCGTAAATCGAAATTGTTGATCAGAATGCGCATGCGTGGACTAATGCAGTAACAGTATTTCCACGCACGAGGACGACTAAATTTTATAACGGTGATATGACTTCATTAACGAAATAATTAAAAACGATCCTGTATCCGTGTAGTTGTTTAGTTCTGAAATTGAATCCTTTTAGTCTGTATGGCCAAATGGTGATATTTATCGAACAGATTACCTCCACGAGGAAACGAAAAAATATAGCCCTGACGAGAAATTACTGGGTAAAAGTTTTACTGTTCTATCAGTTGCAGCTCATTTTGCTAGAGAGAGAAATTCCTGGAAACCAACTCGGTTTGATTTTCTTGATGATATAATATTAAAATGTGTTGAATATGGTCACGGTGGACAGTGGAACCGTGACTAATTCGCGTAAAGATGTTATCTCGGCTGATATGGTTACATGTTATCCGGGAAGTTTTCTAGGATAGGTAGAGTGTTCTGTATATTTTAAAAGATTCGGTCACCCGACACAAGAGATGACGCGAGTATCAATAAACGGATTTGCATGTATCGAATCATTCGAGTTTACAGAAAACCTTCATCCGATTTGTTATCTTTGGTTCGGTAGACATTTTTCAGAAAAGAAGTGGGCTCCAATAGTACTGTTACGATATATGCTTCATTGTTTAATGTTGACGTTGATTGTCAGTGAAGCGATTATATCATTTCGAATGCAGACCGAAGTTTGGTGACCACAACACAAAAATATTATGATAAAGAAAATCCTGATAAAACCGACTTTGAAAATAAAATTGCAAAAGATCTTGACAGGAAAATAATAGGTATATTTACCTAAGAAGCATCATACCATCATAAACGATATTGTACAAGATTGACCATGGACGATGCTGAATTAAATTTTATAATCGCTGATACAATGAAAAGAAATACATTTAGAAGTCTGGATATTTCTTTCTTATCAAATGGAACTACTTTAGGTACAATTTTGAGTTATACTGATGGTGAATCACCGCAGGAAACTCATTTAAGGTTTTCGATGCTCCCGTAAGTTTCGATTACTCTATTATCGATGATAAATAAAATTCCAGAGTATGCTGTCAGGGTAGGTACTGATTTGTTTTATATCAGTAACAAATATTCAAAACTACTAGACCGACTAAATATCATCAATGATGCACCATGGGGTTCGTGGAGAATAAAAAAAGAAAATATACTCGGTTATTCTGAATCAGCAGATGTTCCCATCAAAGATATTTACCGTAGCAATAATCAGATATTGAAATCATCATCTGCACCATCGATATATGATCCCATAGCTAGACACAAAACGATTTGTTTCAATGGACCTGGAGGATTAGGAAACACGACAAGTGCGATTGAACTATTTCAGAATTCTGATATGATTGTTTTGACACATACACACAGACTTGCGCGCGAAATGACCCAACGAGGAACGCAGTCATGTACTTATCATAAGTTCTTTCGATTGAAGGGAGACACGTGGACTCCTGATCGAATGGGAGATAAATATATTCCGAAGATCATCATTTGGCATTAAATATGTACTGTATCATTAGATAATCTAAAAATATTTCGTGATTGCTTGTTGACGAAAACCACTGCTGTATTAATATGTGGCGATCATGGTCAATCACCAACTTTTGTTGAACCGTCTCCACACTAATGGCTAAAGAGATCAGTTGACTATTGCGAAGAAATAGTTGATGATCATATAGCACTTGATTTAACATTGAGGGAGTATCCAAAATTAATCCGATTACAACCGAATAAATTCAATGTGAAGTAATGCGTAATATTATTTCAGCCCACGGAGTTCCTTGAAATTTTGACATTAATGTTGCAATGTCACCACCGTTTTGTTTATAGATTTGGTAAAAAGGAAAATTTCTTTCTGCCACATACAGAACATTTTCCACTATATGCTATTTTTTTTTTGTTGTAACCGTAGATAAATCAGTAGTTGGAGTTTTAACTTTACAGCATAAACTATATAAATCGGTAATATAATTATACCATTGATGTAATCGATTTTTCACGAAAACGAGAACAGGTAGCATCATGCCGCACTTCCAAATTTGATCAGAATGATAATAATAGGTCTATCTGGATCCTGTAAAACACAGTTGTTACTTAGTCTGATAAGGAGATGGTTGAAATGGAATAAATTGTACTTAGTAGCACCATCTGTATATGATCAGAGATGCTACGAAGTCCTTAAAGAATTTAATGAAAACGCAAGATTGCTGAGCGGTGATGATATTATTGAATTTTATAACCGACATTGATGAAGCACCATCTGTCGATGATCTTGATGGATTCGTTATAATTTAGTTGTGTATGATGACGTAATAAACAATCAAATCCGGCAAGAATATTTTCTCGAGGAAGACATAAAAATACTGATGTTATTTATGTAACTCTTCGGTATACACAAAGTCCGAAAGTAATCAGAGATAATTGTATTATTTTATCTGCATTTAATGGAATTAACACATACACGCTAAGAAATATTCATCAGACCTGGTGTAGCGGAGATATGGATATTAAATAAATTCAGAAATTTCTTTTCACGTGCGCAAGCAACACCGTATGGTTTTATAACAATAAATCTGCATGATCCCAGGACAAGATATCGTGTAGGTATCGATCAAATATTTGGCCGATTTGTAGCAGCAGAGAGAGCGTGACTTCAGTTTGGTCGTCAGCGGGTTAGACCGGTAAAAATCTTGGTAATTTAGGGGGTTTTGTTTGAGATATTTTATATTTTCGTAGGAAGTTTATGCTTTAGGCAAATGACGATTGAGCCTAGTCTGTTACCCCTCTCTGCTGCTGGCTCCAACAAAAATGATTCAAACAGTTTCTTAATGCGATCAACAATGATGACTTTAGCAATTTAGGTTTCCTCGATACAATTTTTTTTTTGTTTGTTTGTTTGTTTGTTTGTTTGATTAGGATTTTTAACGTAGCTTTAACAATGTTTCAGTCATATCGCTACGATGTCTGCAGTGATGCAGTTTATAGTGATGTCTACCACTGAGACATCATGCCGCAGACATGTAGCATGATGTCTCACCCAGTCACATTATCCTGACACCAGGCCGACCAGTCCTAACACTAACCTCTTAATGCTGAGCGTCCAGCGAGGCAGCTGTTAGTACCATTTTTGTAAGTCTTTGGTATGACTCGGCCGGGGATCGAACCGACGACCTCCCGCTTCCGGGGCGGACGCTCTAACCACTAGGCCACCGGAGCGGTTTATAGTTTTTGTACTCAAAGATGCAAACCACTCAGTGTGCCCCATAATCTGTTCATAAAATTGAAAACTATCCGATTGCATAATGCAGTTAAGAAATATCTTTAGTAACTTCTATGCGAAATATGTCTCCCTTGTTATTTGTACAATTTCGGAACTAACTCAATGCACAATTGGTTATGTTTTTCAGGTTATCCATATTATTACATTATCAGAAAGTTTCATGCATCATCAAAATCAAGCACAATAACACAACTGAAATTATAATCTGGATTTTTCTTATGTGGGTTTTTGTACCTTGATGCTACAGTTTTGAATATAAAAATGCTTGATGATATCCAGACAGGTTCTTTATATGG
Organism: Unio delphinus; assembly: GCA_029339505.1. Lineage (NCBI taxonomy): Eukaryota > Metazoa > Mollusca > Bivalvia > Unionida > Unionidae > Unio > Unio delphinus. The sequence goes on along the minus strand of JAQISU010000243.1, from coordinate 6,729,501 downwards.
ACAAAGCTATGTATCAAAGGGAGTAAAGTCTAGCAAATGAAGGGTGTTTTATATAAATCCACATATTAAGAACATAATAGTAAGCGCCTACACGTCTGTTAATCAATATTTAGATTATATATTAATGCACACGTGTCCATACAATGAGTCATATTTTACAGAACCAAACTGTGATAGAGATGCAACCAGGAAAGGAAGCATATCATGCTTGTATCCACGGTCTCTCGTTGAGATGCGTTAGAGGATTCAAGGCAACGGACTATTGTTCGATTTTCAGAAGAGACACCGGTAAACACCTTTTCTCAAATGAAATACCGATAGTAAATATAATAATGTATGAGATTGTATTACTTATGTAAACAGCCTGTTCGACTTGTCGTATAGATTTGTGTTTGTTATATGACGACGTTTGACTGACACGGAATTTTCACTGTTTGATTTATCTTGGAGTTTGCAAACGTTTCTTTAAAAAACGTTAATAATATATATACTCATTTTGACAGTTTTGTATTTTCTACATTGCATATACTTAACGTGTTAATTCCCTACTCGAGTAAGAACGTAATGTATCAATTATTTTTAAAAATTGCACAAAAAAGCAAACTTTTGCTTAGAGGCATGTTGGTGTACAACACCTGTATTGATGCAGATAATTTAACACATACAGACTCAGGTAATGAAATTAACCAAGCCTGTTATTAATAGGTGAATAAGCTAGATTTCCGTCATCTATGAACTAAAGTAGTAATATAACATAATAAAGCTGGTTTTTGTAGTTTAGATGAGAGTAACAGACTTTATATATTACGTGACTGAAAATATCTCGAATATACAAAAATCAACCAACTACAATCGTTCCTTTTTCCCTTTGCAAATACTTCCGCCTCAAATAATAAACGCCAAATATAAAAGCCTACTCCACACGTCTGTGATTCAATTTGTCGAATAATGTTCCAGTACTAAATCTTAATTATGTTACCCCTAAGATAGTACGCTCAGTAAAACAGATGAGCCTTGAAATAATTTATGTTAACATATAGTGTACATATTTTACGGAGAGACATTACCATTCAAATTAACTTTTATAATATCGATACGGCCTCTATGAAATCAATGACATCTACAACGCTTTAAGTAGCCTGTTCATCAACATTTTTAAGATGTTAGCGTCCGAAATGCACCCTTGTAAGATGTCTCCGTCGATGAGTATTCTGCATCTGTAATGGCAATGTAGCACACCACGGGAGAGGCAGTCCATTCTGCACTTCAATGTTGAGTCTTGTGTGTGATGGAGCTACTTATTCCTCCTCCGACATCGCCTTTCAACAGTTAGAAAGCGTAGCTTGTACTCGTCAGCTTTAAAACCAGTGACCAGCACGTGTCGAAAGCTTTGACCGTTAAGTGCAAGCGCTTCCCAGGTGCTGTCACCGATGCCAAGTGCTTTCATCTAAGGCTTGCAGAGATTTTCGAAGTGGAGATGTGGCAGTCCGAGATGTGACATGTTTCGAATAAAGAAGGTCTTTGGTGATCCGTCAGTCATCAATCAGACGTACGTTGCCATCTGATCTGACGTTGGTGGATGCGACCATATCCAGATTTCACTGGCATACAGGAGATTGTTTAGCACTATATCACCGTACTCAGAGATCGTAGTGTTCATGGTGAGCATGCTGTTGTTCTACACTTTCTACGACAATTTGGAGTGAGTTCTTGATGCATTTCCAATATGCTTGTTGTGCTCAGCAGAGCTTTTAGGTGATGATAGAGCTCAGGTCCATGACTTGACTGACTACCACAAGTTCGTATTTGTTGAAGATGATGATTGTCATCCGCGTTCTGATCCATCACGCTTGATTTCATTAGCCTGATAGTCAGTCTAAAATCATGCATGCTAGCAAAAGCTGTGCATCAGGTGCTGAAGCGCAGGTTCTGTGTGAGTGGTGGTTATGGCAGCATCGTCTGATAAGAGGATGGCAGTGATGTTTCCTTTACGCACTTTGCTATTTGCCTTTAGTTGTGCGAGGTTGAACAGGTTGCGGTCTGATTCGTGTGCAATTGGATCCCTTCTGTGGACGTCCCAAAGGTATGTTTAAGTAGGACAGCGAAGATGATGCCGAAGAGATTGTTGGGTTGGACAGAACCCTGTTTCACTCCACTGCGGATATTGGAAGGGTCGAAAATTGAGCCATCTTAAAGCACTGTATCGTGTATGGCATCGTGGATGGACTGGATAATGCGTAACAGCTTTAGAAGGCATCCAATTTTCGCCAGGATTGTGAAGAGTCCGTCTATCCTGACCAGATCAAACGCTTTCGTGAGGTCTATAAAGACCAGGAAGAGGAATTTGTGTTGTTTTCTATATTTCGTCTCCCGTTGCCTGACGGAAAAGATCGTGACGATTGGGGAGCTCTCTACACGGAATCCACACAGTGACTCTAGATATACACTGTCATCTAGCGTCTGCAGTATGTTCAGGATGACGCGTGCGAAGCTTTTACCCACTATGCTGAGAAGGAATATAGTCGTGTAGGTATTGCAGTCACTTTTCACTCCTTTTGTTCTTGTTCATTGTTACGACGTTTGCATCTCACATGTCCTGAGGCACTGAACACTCATCTCAACACTGCCCAAGGAGGTCATGCAGGTTTGTGATCAGCACGCTTCAGCCGCATTTGATGACGTCTGCTGAGATATAATATTTCCCTGGGGCTTTACCTATGGCCTTCTTTGATTCTGCCACTGTAGGGTTCTATTCTTTAATTTCGGCTATGAGCGGGATGTTTTCAGTGTCGTTGAGGGCATCTATGGTCATGTGGTTCTTTACAGGGTACAGCACAGAGTAGTACTCCACCCAGTGCTCCATCTGCTTGCCCTTGTAGTAAATGGTATCGCCTGAGGAAGACGATTGCAGTGCAATCACTTTCTTTGTGCTACGCATTGCTTTCGTTTTGCCATAGTGAATGCCTCTGTTGTCTACAATATATTCTGCTTAATGGAATATGTGATAGAGATGAAACAGGATATTCATTGGCGCACTGCCGTGCTCACCGTTGCACTGATAGACCGATATGCCATTAGAGTCATGTGGCGGGGGTGTCGTTAGTATTCCCGTTCATTTTTGTTCGGAACGAGAGTGGTGAAGTTTAGTCTCAAAGATGTTGTTGTTCCTTAACAGCTTTGTATCAACGTTATGTTCTTGCCTAGAGCAGTCTATCGTCTTTTGCTGAATCTTCATCTTGCAGCACAGCGGCGAGTGGTCAGTGTCGCAGTCAGCGCTGCGAAAGGTAGGTTAAGGCATATCGTTTCGTAATGATCAAGTCCAGTTGGTGCCAGTGTTTGGACAGGGATTGCCTCCAAGACACGCCAATGAATCTCTAGGAGTCCCTGCCCGTTCTCATTCATCTTTCCTATGCGATATGTGACAAGACAGGAAGACCATTAGTCATGGTCAGAAATCACCGATGCACCCAGTAATGTTAAGTTATCTTCCTTGGGAGATTTCTCGAGTTTAATTTGTCGTATCACTGATGCGTTGGTATCTGCGGTGACGCTTTGTGTGGAACCTTAAACGCTGTTGAGGTTGACAGGTCCGGTTGCGGTGTGGAGGCAGAGGGATAACAGTCTTCCGTCGTGTCTCCAGTAGTTCGGTGACGACTACCAGGAGTCCTGGAAGGTTTCCGTTGACTTCTGAAGTCTTCCGATCATCGCTGATTGCCTTGAGCTCATATGAAAGTACCACATCATGGTCCTGATATTGCAGGTAACTAGCTCGAGGATTGTCGATTTCCTTGTTGGTTTTCGTTTGTTATTGCTTCGTGCAGTAGTGTCAGTCCGCTTTGACAGGTACTCGCATACCTTAAGCCCTACGAACACAGTAAGGCAGAATAACTGTGGCGAAACGGCACCTTCTTGTCTTGGGGCTTCCCAGCTTGAGGCTTTCGGTAACTGTCTAGTGAGACATGTTGGTCTCTCCCGCCGTCGAAAGCAACTCCTGGCGTCTGACTTTATGCCAATCGAGCGAAGATTCATAACCGGTAAACTGCTGCTTCCCATGTGAAGCATGTCGTGTTCCGTGTGATTTCGATAATCAATTGGTACTCCCCACGTAGCTTGATGGATCAAAGCAAAAGTACAAGCCAATACGTTATGGCACCACCGACCTCTTAGTTATTGCTGAATGACACTGACAACTAAGCCAAATCGCTTTAAATACTGCATCTCCCAATGTTCTGTTAGGGTTTACTCTCTTCACCTTTTCCATCAGAGGGTATACTAGCAAAACAGCGAAGTTGTGAAGGCAAAGTTTACCTTCTCCAAGAGGGGCGACCATCTAAGTTTAAATAGCCCCATCTACCTGAAGCATCTGGTTTTGAAGTGCCAGAGACTCGTCTATCATCCCTTCTCCAGTCCGTTTAAACAAGTTCCGCCGGGCACAGATATGCCACTCGTGAAGAGCTGGAGCTGGATTTGGTTGTCAAGTTCTCTATCAGATGTACGAGATTTGGGGCTCTCCAAAGGAAGTGGGTGATTATCTCTCACATCCACTACGGTGATAATAGCCCTAAACTAAATATGCTCGTATTCTAAACAGATATCACTTTATACATTTTACTTAAATATATCTTAATGTTCTAATTGAAACCTATAAACCTAAAAAATCACTATTCGCTGCAGTGAAAATTAAAGGCATCAATACCCAGAGCGTTTATGATTTCGATGACTATCAAAGATCAAATATCAACATAAAAATAAACGAGGCTTCATTTTATATTAGATTAGTTTTTGAATGATTCTGTGGAAAAGTTTGTCATATGAACTAAACAAATGTGAAGATAATATTTATCTGGTTTTATATATGGCACACATACTTACAATTTCAAAGCATTACATTCAATTCTCAAAATAAATATATATAACATTCGTCATACATTAACAATAGTAATAAAATAGAAACAATTTCAACTGCATGATAATTTTGTGTCTACCTTAATACATGGTCTAAGAAGTAATACAGACCAAACAGGATAAAACCAGTTTAGGGTCTTTCAAAGTTGAACATTGTTTTCAGCATCTTTATTATAGTTAGTACATGACACTTATTTTATCTTTATAGTAAACGAAGAATTGCTACCGAAGATATCTCTAGTTGCACACAATATTCCTGATAGATCAATAATGCTGCTGTGTCAGTTAAACAACATATCAGATTGGAATGTCCGCTGGAGACGCAATGGAATTATAATAGATAACAACGCCAAGACTTCTAAATCCAATCAATTCCTGACAATAAGGCATTTGTCTAATGATGACAAATACGACATATATACTTGTTTGGACTCCGGAGGCCGATTTGAGAGTGATCTGTATAGTATACAAGCGAGTGAGTGAAGAATATTTCTTCGTTTGTTTGTTTCTTTCCTTTGTGTTTTTGTTTCATACATTCTTTGTTTTTATTTTTCTTTCTTTGTTTTCTTGTTTATTAGCTCGTTTCCTTCTTTCTTTACCGCTTTGATTCTTTTATCTTTCATTGTTTCTTTCTTTCTGTCTACGTTTATTTCTTTCTTTCTTTGTTGTCTTTGTTTCTTTTTCTTTGTTTCTTTGTTTCTGTATATTTTCTTGTTTGTTTATTTCTTTCTTTCTTTCTGTCTACTTTCTTCCTTTATTTCTTAGTTTCCTTCTTTATTTCTTTCTTGTCTCATTGTTTCTTTTTTCCATTGTTTCATTCTCTTGTTGTTATTCTCCCGCGTATCAAATATGTTCTTCAATTTATCTGACTACATTCTACTCTGGTCGTATATTATTTCAAGATTATGTAGTCAAGTCCCCTGTTTAATCTATGTCTGTATCAACACAATTCATTTCGAATCCATAGGATACGATCAATTGTAAATCAGTATATCTTAAAATATCATTGACTTTGAAAAATCACCACTAAATGTAAATGATGTGAATATATATATATATATATATATATATATATATAACTTAGTGTACAGTGTCCATAAAAGCAGTGGCAATTATTATTTTTAATTGGCATGATGTTAGAAAATGTACTAAATAGTTTGATGTGTGAATTAGGTTGTAGATATGTAAATTAAGTTTATTCTTTAATTAACTAAGTATGTAAAGTACATCAGAAAGAAACATGTGCTGATCAAATTAGTTAAGTAATTTGTTTTACGTGTAAGAAAATGAAAGTGCCATCATATGTTAGTAAGGTAAATATTTAGACAACTCGTGCATTTAAACTGAGAATTATATTGGTTTATAGTTTTCCCCTTTATATGTCCTTTACTTTCGTTGTGCTGCAATGAGATTATTGGATGTTCGTTCTAACATTTTGGAAGAATATGATTTTATCAACGAATAACTCATTGCATCAGTTAATGCAGCTTTTAAAACATTTTCATTTGAAAGGCAGTAATACTTTCATAGAACGTTTACAATCAATGTACGTTTGAATGGAAGACTTTAAAGATGTCAAACACGATGTGTATATATATATATATATATATATATATATATATATATATATATATATATATATATATATATATATATATATATATATATATTGGTAATGAAAGACGACGTACACTAGAAATGTACACTCTACAGAAAATATTATGACTGTGATCGCATTAAGTCATACTTATTTGTATACAGTATATAAATTATATACTAGAAGAAATGTACATTTATATTATAAAAAGAATTATAATAAGGATAAATGAGTACGTTAGATATGGGAAATAAACACGTAAACAAACTTTCCAGACTAAAGAACAAACTTTTGTAGAATCAAGAATTGTATTTAAAACAACACTTAATAGCCGTTCCTCTAATTGGTTGCAAGAAAATATATATGCAAAACATGCATTAGGAGTGAGATGTCCATACATATCATACTAAAGGTTATTGTTCAAAGGCAAATGGATACATTAGTATATAACAGTTTCGTTGGGAATTTGATTGGGAATATTTCTAATGGATTACTTATATAATTTTAACAACTCTTTAAAGGCACAATAGCGCAGAGTGTCTGTAATTTTGTGAATGTCACAGATCATGTAACTAATGAATGTGTCGAATTATAAGTTGAAATAATTCACAAAAACCTTGAGTTTGTGAAGATTCAATTAGGTAATTGATAAATAAACAAGAGAAAATGATTTTATGTGGGGCCCTCTTTTAATGAAACTTGTATTTCACAAAATGTTACGGAAGCCGCACGTGACCACAAAAACCTATACGTCTTCTTCGTCCAGTGGGCGAGATATGAGTCACGTGATTTTAATTTAAATACCTACCATAAACAAAAATGGCGGACACACGAGAGAGTCAAAAACGTAAAGGTAGCCCGCGCTTGTCGCATTCTTAGAAGAAACGTCAAAAAACTGTCAGAGAGACCGAACGGGACTCATCAAGGATTCGTCATGGGGACCCGTTTGTTCGATGATGAGCTTTGATGGAAGAGTTAGGACTGGTATAAGACACTGAAATGGAGAAGTTGTTATTGGACAGGTAGGCCAATGTCTGTTTTATATGTTGATACACATTAGTTTCCCAGAATCAAGTGCCTGTGACGTCTGTGTATAAGTGTTCTCCATTTTTCAATATCTTGTTCCTATTGTATGTTTCAAAGCAAACTGTTTTATTAATACAATGTTTGCACAAGGACTTGATTTGCTTTGTAATATTCCCAAAATAGATGTGATCAGCTGATCAATAAAAAAATATTTCACTCCGTAAGTGCATTGTTTGTAATTTATGTTGGGATGGAATATATTTTTTGTATAACAGCGTGATCATAAGGTCATTTTGTACATATGTTAGTTATCTTCGTGAGACAGGTTTTTACAGTTCGGCGAGGGAACTTAAATACATGTTATAAGCGTTATCAGTATTTATATCATCTCTCTCCCCCAAACACATGCACCATAGACTAATGTGATATGCACATTACTTGCATACAAGTTTTACAACCTATTCATGTAAACATTTGAACAAATAATACATGTTTAATGTTGAACTGATCCAGTAAAATGTTGATCTCATGCCTATGATAGGGTAAATGCTAAGATTTTATTATAAAACTGTATGTTAAACCATTGTATTGTCTACAATTACAAAAGGATCTCGAGTCATGATTGAAAATGATATTATAATGCGACCAAAATATATGGCTGGCAGGTTGTTATTGTATCAGTTATAGTTCTGAGCTGCAATCAAGTAAGTTTTATTTTTGTCAATTATTTTTAGATCTGTTATTATGTATCATCGCTAAAATTAAGTATTTTAGTTCTAAGTGTTTACACAAATCACGAAGAAACATATTTAAAATACAATTATAATACAAATGAATATTTATTACATATTTTTAGTTACGAAGTTACAAAGAATGTAACAATGAATTATCCAAAGCATGCAGAATCACTGGGAAGTACATCTTCATGCTTCAGATCAACACCTGTCCAAGTGCTTTTACGACATACAGAGAGAACGAAGACACCATCAATAACTGCAGAATTTTCTTTTTGGAGGGAGTGGATGCTATAGTTGTCATGTCACTGAAAACAATAATGTAACAAATGCAATGCTGATACAAGGACATTTTTAAAACTTTTGCAGCAGGTTGAGTACCCACTTCATGCTTTTCTTATTTTTGAGCTAGAATTGAAAACAAATACTATGGACTTTACTATCTCAGATATGGGATAGGATGTCTCAAGTTCAACAGCTACATGATGCATGGAGAAAGGCTATGTTTAGTGTAATTGTTTTGGTTAGGCAAAGCAGTTCCAGTATACTGTGCTGGCTAACCCAGCTGTTTATCCTCCACCGTCCACTTCCCTCACTACAGGTAAATGAATACTTTGAGAATCAATAATTGTATAGTCCTCTATGTTCAAATGAGCCACATTTATCTGGTGTACAAATGATGAGAGCTGATATCAGTAATTTTGAAGACAATGAGCAAATATAGTTAACATACGTTTTTAATAGTTTCTTAAAATTCAGTAATCTGTTGCAGTGAACATAATTAAACAACTCATTATGAATAGGTGTTTATTATACCTAGAAATTATTGTATTCACATTTTGTATACTTAGAATATGATGTAAAGTTGTAATTGTTTCTTCTTTTAAGGTTAATAACAAAGTCCTTTTAAAAAAATGACATTAAATATTATACATATTAAAAGGCTGCAGATTTAATACCACCACACCCCGGAAGAGACTGTATCAGCTGCCATGGTGTCTCCTTGTAAAGCAGCACTAGGCTTGGATTTCCTCAGAAACATAGAGCCAATAAAGTGTTGAAAGTGCTATTAAAATACCAAAAGAAAACCCTTGACAAGAAACTGAAAGCAGAAAAGAAAAAAAAACAATACCTGGCCCTCAACAAATATGTTAGAAAGTGAGCAAGTCATTAGCTGAATAAAACTTAAGGTGGACATCACAGACTATACATTTTTATTTCAGAGGCCAATTATTTTTCCATCTAAAATTTTGGACGGAAAACACTGGACAACAAATTTTTACAAAAGTCATGTTATTGAAATAAAATTAGTCAATTCTTATCAATTTTTATGTGATGAACACGAATATGACAGTCAAATTGCAAAATTGGCTCTATTTTTTTTTTGTAATCTGCAAGAAATTAATGTTTACATAACGAAATGCATTCCAATAGTAAAAGGTCAACTGTAATAGCCTACCTATAAAAAATCAAGTCATTGACTACATCTTAGGTTTCTTCGCCTGTCTCTTGTACAGCTGTTCGGGAGCATCTCTGAGGAGTGTCCAGCAGTAGTCAGCCAGCATTGTAGTGGACCATTTTCCTTGGTATCTTTGTTCCATTGTTGCGATATCTTGATGAAAACGTTCGCCGTGTTCATCACTAACAATACCACAGTTGCTAGAAAAGAAATCCAAATGGGAATGAAGGAAGTGAATCTTTAGAGACATATTGCAGCCAAGTTTCTTATACTTCATCAACATGTCTTCTACTAGTTCCTTATAGTTTTCTGCCCTAACATTTCCGAGGAAGTTTGTAGAAACTAGGCGAAAAGCATTCCATGCTTGTTTCGCGTCACCTTCCAGCATGTTGTTGAACCGGTCATCTTTGAAAAGCTCTCGAATCTGAGGACCAACAAAAACTCCTTCTTTAATCTTTGCTTTGCTGAGTCGAGGGAATTTTTCATGCAGGTATCGGAATGCTGGCAAAGTCCGGTCAATGGCTTTCACGAAGTTCTTCATCAAACCTAGTTTGATGTGAAGGGGTGGTAGCAAGATTTTCTGAGCCTCATCCAGAGCTGGGTGTTGGATATTCTTCTCTCCAATGGCTACATTCTGCCTGTGAGTCCATTCCTTCCTCATGTAGTGCATTTCCCTTGCTCGGCTGTCCCACTCGCATAAGAAACACATGTATTTTGTATATCCTTGCTGCAGTCCCATTAAAAGGGCAACTACCTTCAAATCACCACAGAGGTGCCAGCTGTACTTGTTATACTCAATGGAATTCATTAGCTGCCTTAAGTTATCGTATGTCTCTTTCATGTGGACAGCATACGCTAATGGAATAGATGGAAGAATGTTTCCATTGTGCAAAAGCACAGCCTTGAGACTCAGTTTCGAAGAGTCCACAAATAGTCTCCATTCTTGTGGGTCATGAGTGATTTTTAAAGCATTCATGAGGCCCTCAATATCGGAACAGAATATCAGATTACTTTCCTTTCTGAAGAAAGGCTCCAATTGCTGGTGGCGCTTTCGATATGCAGTAATTGTGACATCTTCTTCTAGAAGATTCAATTGTTGGAGTCTTGATCCTAGAAATTCTGCCTTGTTCTTTGGTAAGTCCAAATCACGAATCAGGTCATTTAGTTCTTCCTGTGTTATTCTGTGTGGGGTTGATGATGCACCACAGTGAAAATCTGGATCACTGCATGCTGATGGACCAGGAGAAGAACAGGTCGACTCACCTTTGTCTTCGTCAGATGAATCAAGAGAATATTCTGCTGGAGGTTCTAGAATAGGAAGTCACTCACCATGTGGAACTGGTCTCAATGCAGACGGAATATTTGGGTAGACTATTCTCGACTTTTTTCGCTTCGTTATTCCGCCAGAAAGAGGAGGAACCAAGCAGAAGTAACAGTCATTTAGGTGGTTGCTTGGCTCTCTCCACACCATTGGGACTGCAAACGGCATTGATGACCTTTTTCAATTCAACCACTGTGAAAGCTGTGTTGTACATGTAGCACAGCATATATGCGGAGCCCAAGGCTTGTCTTGGTCACCAACCTTGCATCCGAAGTAAAGATGATATGCCTTCTTCACTTGAGAATTGATACTTTTCTTCTGGTTGGCAAATGTCACTTCCCCACAAATATAGCAAAAATTGTCCCCGGTATTAACACACTTTCGAGGCATTACTGTTCTTTATTGTACGTAAATGGATAAAATAATAAGTTTATGTAACAGTAGCTTGAACTGTCTCGCACAACGTCTAAAATATTTTAAATGCTGAACCTATCTGATTGGGCTTTATATAGTACACTGCTTACGTCAGCTTCAGCAGCCGCCTGGCATTAGTATAATAGGCCTACACATGTATAGTACACAGCTGACGTCAACTTACTTCAACAGCCGCATGGCATTAGTATTGCATTGCATCAGAAAATGATGCAATCAACTGTGGATGATGTGAGCATGATGGTATTATGCAATGTTACATCATTATTCCGGATGTTGCTGCAGTCCTACTGGAGAAATTTACACAGTGAAACATAGAAAATGAGGTATATGAATATCTTCAAAACGAGAGCCAAGAAAACAATTTCACGGTTATATTCGTGTTTGGCACACCAAAATACTACAGATTAGGGCCTTTTCAAGTCAGTAATGATTTCACTGTTGACCAGTGAAATCAATTACAGTCATATTAAATACTTTGTACGGATTATTTTTGTGGTGTTTGTGAGAGAAATGTAGATTCATATTTCACCAGTGAAATTTAACTTTAAATTTATTTTCCGAATATGTTTTATCGTATATAGCAGTGGTCCACAAAGTGGGGGGGGGGAATGAGGGTGAGATTACTGATGGGGTGATAATGCTGAATAATGCTGTCTCAAGTAGTACTTTGTAGATAGAACAAATAGGAACAAGAACAACCTCTCCTTAGGAATTTGTCATGAGGCTCAAATATTGAGTGAAAACTCAATATAGTTTAACATATCGGAATGCTTGTCACATAAGTTCAGAAAATAAAATTTTCTTTAAAACAGGTATCATCGCTGTTACAACAAAAAAAGTGGCAGATGGTCCGACTACCCGTGCAAAGAAAAGAAAACATATCCCCACATCGGGGAGCTTATTCAGAAAGCCCTCATCTGTCGACCTGAGGACATGCAGGGTATGAGGAGAAGAGAACTTAAGGAAGATGATCCCAGGAGAATTAGCAGAAACCCGGAACCTCAAGAACCACCATTATCTCAAGTTTTGGTGAAGGAGAAGATCTCTCGATTTTAGCTATGTTATAAATGAAAGGTGCTTGATATATGGATGTGTCTGCTAAGATTACAGTAATGTAAGTGGCAGTAGTTGAAAACAATGTTTAATGTATCTGCAAATGCTGAAACATTTCACATTGATAATATATGACCTTACCCAGAATAGACTGGTGTTTAAAACTATCTAAATGGAAGCATTATTGTTTGATGGTATATTATGTGCAGTAACAACAAAACAAAGAATGAAGTCAAATGATTATGTATTCATTTATATATATATATATATATATATATATATATATATATATATATATATGCCCGTAAGAAGTGTTTTAAAAAAAGGTCATGCAAGCCGAGAGGGGATGAAACCAGTGTATTGTCCAAAAGCATCTGGATATTTGTCACGTACCCGCCAGACACAGCAACAGGGAATGACACATCTCTGTCCAGACCCTAGTCATCCATGCTGCCATAGTATGAACTGCCTATAGGCAGCATGCCTGTTCATGCTCATCAAGTCAACTACATCGTAATGTGCAAGAACATCCTGTCGGTACATTCTTGCCAACGCATGTACAGCTTCATCAAGGATTAGAACCTGAAAATCCTGAAAAATATATTTTAAAAAATATAGGAGCATGCACTTATTCAAAGTTTATTAATCTTTTATCAGAAAATTCCAATGTAAAATAAATATGGATAAAACAAACTGCAAAAATGTTATCCTGACATGAGCTCTGAGTGATACATCGCAACCAGAACTGATATTAATTGTTTGGGGAGCATTTCTAGAAGTCAGACACACCTGCATTGGGATCAAATAGGAATGGCTGATTTCAGATGACGATAGAATCTTATCTTTCTATCATCATCAGCTTAGATTTGTTTAATATAGTGAGGTACCCACATTGAAACCAGGTAATGAATAGAATCTACTTGATGAGTATCAATTGTAAAAAAAAAACTCCTTATCATTTGCTTATGTATGCATCTTTGTTTTTCTTTTTGGATGGCTTACAATTTTAAAATTCATTCACAGTGATTGCAAAGAAATAATCCAAGCATGTCTCATTTTGTAAGAAGTCTCGCTAAAATTCATGAAACATTATACGTTAAATAAACTCTTGAGCATATCAAGAATAATGCATTAAGCAACAATGCGCATTATAAACAAAAGTTTATATATTCGTTACCGGCAAAAGTGATATACAGTGCTGACTCTCACAACACATCTTTTCCAGGTATGTGGGCATCTCCCTACATCTTCCACCCACACACACCAATCTGGCAATCCTGTGTCGGGGGATGGAAGATAACCACCACACTGCCTTAATCATGGCTCCAAAACATTTTTAAAAAATGCAACGTAGTCAGATCTAATCGGTGCAGATCTCATAGACTTTTTGTTATTACATGTATTTTGAATTTTTTCTTAAATAAAAATTATAAATTTATTACTTAAATTGTGAAAAGGGGCATGTTGACCTTGACAGTATCAAATATGTGTTGTGTATGCGACTAGTATAGATCACTTCTACCTATCTACCTATATATGAAATGATTTTAGCTCGTTTATATTTTGATTATCACAGAAATTTAAATCTGTATCACAAGCAGTTATTTACTTCACTCTATGTATTTTGCTACCTAAACAAATAGCTCTATATCTGTAAGTATAGTGACTACCATAAGCAAAGTAGATGACATGTATTATATAAGGCGGCCTCTGTATTTTCAATGGTGTCTCTGCTTGGTTTTCCGTATCAAATGATATTGGGATGGGGTGGTAAGTGGCAACAAAACGTAAAGCTTAAAGTTTAAACATATATTGTTTGGTAAAAGAATCATTGTGCAAAACACTTCTCACTTGTATATATTAGTCTTTACCAAGTTTTAAACATTTTATAGTGTGGATCAATACTGGTTTTGCAAGGTATAAATAAACAATTACCCTCATTCTTGTCTGCCTTGTCTGAACTATGTGTAGAGCTTGGTCAGCTCTGTTTTCAGGCTGCACTGCATGTCTTCTTCCTCTTCTCCTCTTCTCCGTCTGGTTCTTGCTCCATGCCTCATTCTTCCTCTCCGTCTTAAAGGTCGCTCCGGACGTGAACTTGACAGTGAGATGATTTCAGTCTAGGTAATAACAAAATTTCTACATTTGAGTTTATCATTTGATGGGTATCTTACATATTATAATTACTACCTTAGTCCAGTTGTCTCTAATGCATTTTGATATGTAAAATTATTTCATCATTATACAAGTAATATATTCATACTTACTTATCAAGCTTATAGGAATCTAGTGCTATTTGAGAATCAGAAATTAATACATGAGAGTTTGTGATTTGATGGATGTTTTTTGTGCTGAATTAAGTAATGGGTTTGTTTTTCTTCTTTTCTTGCAAAAGTCCTAGATGGGTACCAAAGCTAAATTTCTGTGTATATGTACTCAAGGTGCATACTACCCTATAAACATGTGCAGGGATAAAACCAGTCTATCCCCTAGGGGTACAAGTCTTAGATTAAAAAATTTCCTTGGTGTCAAAACTGGGTTATAAAAAAGAACTTTGGTATCAAAACAGGGGATCACATTAGTTAGTTAAGTGTCTCTGACCTAATGAAGGTAAAGGTATAAACACTGAAAACGGTGGTCAAACTTTAAGTGACAATGTGACAGTACGTTTGTGCGTCAGTGTCCAGAATCTGGCATACAGTTATGCAAACTTCCGTCAGCGGAATGATGTGTTATTCGTTCGGGATCTGCCGATCACTGTCGAGCGCGATTTCAATATGTAGACGATATATTCGTTACGCTTTGTACGAAGATTTCAGAGAGCTCGTGTTTTATAAAAAGAACCTCTACGTACTTGATATTACCATAGAATTGCCTTTAAAATAGTATTTAAGTATATATACATAAATATCCATTCATTTTTGTAATCAAATTCACCCTCAGCTGCACTATCGTGTTATTAATTATCTAAAACATAATGTGTCCCATTATACCGCGGATCATCAAAAGTATTGCAGTAAATTTGAGCAAAGGTCTTCTTGACAATGGTTTGTTTTTGCATAGTAGGTGATGCTGCATTAACGATCTGCATCAATTATTGTATTATCTATTTGCTCGTTTAATCAAACATGTAAGGACTGCAATGTAACATTATATTAACCTTTGACAAACTAAAAGCCATCGAACATAGAAAGAAGCAATACAGGTTGACCATTATGTGTGCGTCAACAAGGTTTCCAGAGGCAATAACGTTGAGGAATATAAAATCTAAAACAATAGTAAAAGCTTTGATAAAGTTTTTTACTCATTATGGCCTTCTCAAATCTATTCAGTTTGATCAAGGTCCAAACTTCATGTCTTGAATTTTCCAACAAGTTATTTATGAATTTGGCATTCAGCAATTCAAATCTTCTGCGTATCATCCTGAAAGCCAAGGGGCATTAAAAAGATTCCATCAGACTTTGAAAAATATGATCCGATATATTGTTTTGATACGAATAAAGATTGGGATGAAGGCATTCATTTACTATTGTTTGCTGTTAGAGAATCAGTTCAATCATTTTTAGGCTTCAGTCCCTTTGAACTGGTTTTTGGACACACTGTGCGTGGACCATTGACGTTATTGAAAGAGAAACTTTTCTCTAATGAAGATACTGAGATCAATCTTCTTGATTATGTTTCCGATTTTAGATACAAGTTGTCAAAGGCTTATGAGGTCGCAAGAGCAAATCTGCACTCTGCTCAATCTAAAATGAAATCAAGATATGATAAAACAATCGAAGGAAAGGAGTTTTCAGTCTGGTGACAGAGTCCTTGCTCTCTTACCAATGCCACAAAATCCTATTCAGGCTAAATAGTATGGTCCCTTCACAGTTGACAGGAAAATTAATGACTTAAATAACATCATAAATACTCCTGGGAGGCGCAAACAAAAACAACTCTGCCATATGAACATGCTAAAAGAGTATATTGAAAGAGATAGCCATGTTAAACCTGTAATTAATTTAGTTGTACCTGTCCAACTCATTGAAGAAATATCATCAGATTATATTGATATTGGAATGACGAATCTTTGTAATTCAGTAATTATGAAAGATCTAGACCAGAAACTTTCACATTTACAAGCGCAAGAAAGAAATGAACTGAAACAGTTATTATTTGAATATGAGCACTTATTTCCAGATGTTCCTACTAGGACAAACAAAATTTTTCATGACGTTGAAATTGTAAATTTCACACCTGTTAAATAACATCCATATAGGATGAATCCACTCAAACATGAATACTTAAAAAAGGAAATTCAATATTTGCTGGAGAATGATTTCATCGAGCCCAGTAAAGGTGATTAGAGTTCACCATGCATACTTGTTCCAAAGCCAGATAAAGCTTTCGGAATGTGCACTGATTATAGGAAGGTGAACAGTGTGACACAAACAGATTCATTCCCATTACCAAGAACTGACGATTGTATTGATAAAATCGGAAATGTCAAGTATGTCACCAAATTTGACCTTCTAAAATAATTTTGGCAGATAACACTAACGGAAAGAGTAAAGGAAATCTCAGCATTTGTGACTCCAGATGGACTTTACCAATATAAAGTAATGCCATTTGGGATGAAAGGGTCATCAAGTACATTTCAACGTCTTATGAATATGATCACCTCAGCTCTAGAAAATTGTGATGCCTATATAGATGACACCTGGATAGAACATCTAGCAACAATTCGAAAATTCTTCGACTGACTCACTGATGCATGTTTGACAGTTAATTTATCTAACAGTGGGTTCTGCCGTGCTAGTGTGACTTTCTTAGGACATATTTTGGGACATGGACAAGTTAAACCAATAGATGCTCTTTCCCGTGTATAACAATATATTATATCATATACATTGTAATTTATACGAGTTTCTTTTAACCTTAGGTGTAAATTGGTTGTGGTAAAAAGAAAGTTTTATCACATAAACCTTTCATTTTATTTTATGGGAGGAGGTGTAACGTGTATTTGATATAAGTCATTTATATTTATTTTTATTGTTTGTTTGTTAGATTTAAATTTGGCATTTTCAGTTTTAAGATTCGTTCATTGAAGATTGAACACCAGGTGCTGACCTCATTTCTGACCTGGTTTCAGAGTTGCAAACAAGCTTTTAAAATGATTGGTTGGTTCCAAGGACATTGTGGAGTATTATATAAACATCTCTTTAATTTAGTTGGGTCATATGGTATTTACGTGATTTCTTGAACGTAGGTTTGTTCTGATAGTTTCTAGAAGATCACGCAACCCCTTGTTTACGTAAAAACAGATATATAAACTATGTTTCTGGAGCGAGCTATTCAGTAGAAAATTGGGCTGTTAGAACATTAAGTTGTGTCTTTTTGAGTTATTATAAATTACCTTGTACTGGAAATTGTGTCAATTCGTTTGGATCAAGAGGATCTATTTTATTATTTATCTGGGAAAGAGTTGTGCTCATAGAGATTTTATTAACAAGAACTGAATAAATCAAGTGACATCGTCTTCCATTTTGGATACTTCGCTGGAATTCGAACTTATTTGTACATTTTATTACCAGGACTTTTGCCATTTCTCTAGTGGATAATATTTTGAATTATTTTTGGATTAATTTTGGAATTTATTCTTAAAACCGTAAGTTTATAATTCATTTTTGAAAAATATTTGTACTCAATAAATTGTTTATTAAGTTTTACAAACTTGTTATTTTCACTCTTTCTATGTTACTGTTTATTTGATCCTAACCACGTAACAATACCAAATGATACAACTTTGTATTTGTACAATTTAAGCTGAGTTGAGAAACTTTCCTGGATATTTCAGTAGTGTTAGCTGCTAGAATCCTTTTAAGTAATCAAACTTGGTGACCTATTTTTCATTCCCAGTTCTGTCAATACAAGCATCGATTTGTTTTATATCATAAATGGGTCTGTTTGGTAATACGTTATGTTTATGTAGTTAGTGCACATACAAAAAATTTGTGTGGTTTCAGCACGCAATTATGTTGAGTTAATTTTGCTTGGTAAAATCAATCATAAACAAAATAATCGGTGTCCTTTTTACAAACTCATTGCTTGTGAGAATTCATCCTAAACGTCGATGCTAAACAGCCTTGAATCACAATTTAAACACCTTGTTTGATTTCATTTGCTCGAATGGGAACATCTGGGAACAAATGTTCGAATTCAAAATATTATATGCTTTACCTTTGGATATAGATGTAAGACTGTAATGTCCAGATTCTTTAATATTTCAAACTTCTTTCTTCGTTTGATCCAAAGTCACAGCAATCTGGTTGGACGCGTTACCAAAATAGTCAATATGTGGGGCAGGACAAGTGAATTATATACAGAGCTCATTAGATGAAAATACTCCTTTACCATATTATGGCAGAGTTGCTTCTGTATCTCCCTCCCAGGAACATCGATGATATAATTTGTCACTTTGTTAACCGTATTTGGACAATGATACATAGACCGAATAAGACATTGAAGTATGGGAAAGAGAAACAAAACTTTAACACTAATTTTGAAAACTTATTTTCTTTCTATTTTTGTTTTCACTAATTACATTTACGTTTCAATACTCTGAAAACTATTTCCTGCCATGTTTCACGAGCTTTTGATAGCTGGTATTTACAATCAGAAGCATAATCTTGTGCATATTCTAAAGTTTCCACAAACAATGTGTCCAAAAATAGGTTCAAAACTAACTTCAAAAATATCGAACTTACTCTCTTAAAACACACAACAATAAGTAAACATGTTGCTTCCAATTTTATTTGGTATAACAGTAAAGTAATCTTATCACAATTTTGGAAACCGGATAAACCCTTGACAATGGCCCTTGGACTTGAACTGTTAAATACCTAATTCATTCATCACGTACTGGTAGATCAATGACATCAAACTATAACCTCGATTAGATTAGACGGAATTAGGATGACCACAGAGTATTCAGAACGTTTTTAGGAACGTTATTAGGGCTTTGACTATAGTTTTAGTGTTATTGTTACGTAAAGGAATTACCCCTTGAAACCTTGTCGACGCACATTTTACCAAATATATAGAATGCATACTAAGTCTATTGTCATTGTAATCATATAACTATCTTTAATAATCTTTTCAGATGGACCGTCTTTCGTCCAGCTCACAACAAGCACCCTGATAGTAAAAGAAAAAGATAGAGTGGATGTGCACTGTTTAACGGACTGTTATCCCCTTTGTTCTGTGGAATGGAGTAAACTGGATTTGTCTTCAGGCTACAAAAACGTTTTGTTTAAAAACTATACATTGACAATAACTAATGTTGCAAGACAGATGTCTGGGAATTACTCATGCAAAGTTCAGAATCTTGTAACTGGCACATCTATTGAAACCTCTGTACCAATGAGCGTTTACTGTGAGTTTAATGTTATGAGTAGGAGTATTGAAGTTATTTGAATTGTTATTATTTTATTATTATTATTATTATTATTATTATTATTATTATTATTATTATATTTTCTATTTTTATTATTATTACATTCATTATTTGTATTATTATTTGTGGTGGTGGTAGTGACAGATTTAGTTCATATAACGTGAAAAATTTTTTGCTTGGATATTTGTGCAAGCATTCAGAATCAGTTGGTATCATTTACTCTTGAAATGAATAAATGTAAAGTTGTTAGAGGCGCTAATTGATTTACTATGGTATCAATTTCACGTCGTTGTTTGATAAATCTATCTACTGCGTATTTTCTCTTGTTTTCATCACTGTCATGTTCATATTTAAGGATGTGCCATCAAAACCATCACCCATAACCGTATTGCAACATTGTGTAATTCCATGCAGCATGCCATATTTACCTCAGCCCCCACAAAGCTCTCTCTCTCTCTTAAATATTGTGTTTATTATGTTCATTTCGCTTGTTGATGACGTTTGACATTATCTCAGTTCTGTTCTAATATTCCCTAGGCAATGTATATAATTTATCATTCTACTTTCCAGACGGTCCAGATACAAGTTTGCTTAACACATCCAACAGCATTATAGAGGTGGATGAATTTGATTCCCTAACAATAATTTGTACGGCAGAGTGCTTCCCGCCATGTCTTATTAACTGGACTGAAACGTATAAAAACAGCCCAATAGGAGATTCTGCATTAAAGTTAGTTAACGTGTCAGCGAATGCTTCCTACAGATGTATTGCGAGGAATACAGTCATTGACACTATTACAGTGTCCCAGACAATCAACATCTATGTTAAACTTGGTATGGATATATTTACATAGTTTTAACCGTGTTTATCGTTATCGATAGTAAGAACATTTTATGTAATGGTTTTTATATTTATTTGTTTCCACTTTGCGTCTTTGGACATTGACAAACATCACAGCTTCAAATAGCCATGAACCAATAAGTGATTTGGATACCACGTGCAACATATGAATGATTAACAATAATATTCTATGAAATAAACTTTTGAGGAGGATAGAAGTTATGACGTTTACCAGAACCCAAAAAAGTAAAGTGGGGCAAAACATAAAGGATTATTACTGCTCATTCGATCTAAAATACAATAATGATCAGCATTTCTAATTAACGGAAGTGAAGAATATTTTACTCAACTTTTATTGTCCGTGCATCCGCAACCACGCGATTCACTATTTCTGCTCAGACGTTTTGTTGACGTTCCGTTTCAACTTGCACTGCCTCGAACTAGGTCTCACCAATTATTGCATTTTAAAATGCTGTTGAATCCAATTAATTAGCGTGCACCACCAGAGACTCCGGATAATTTCGATATAGCTCCGACAATTACTAAGGTTGGTGTTCATATAATGGAAGCTATTGTTACAACTCCAGTCACATCAAGACAAACTAGTGTTGCCATGGCATGACCACACAGCATAGACGACCAAACATTTTAAGATTAGTACGGCTCCGATGCTGATTTCATCAGGAAACTGTTCTTCTGCCGCGAAAAATATTTCACGTCTTTAGTGATGATGTTCCAGTAAATGACTGGCAATATTAATTCATTTACGTATTCCTGGTAAACGAATGATGCTTTGTTTCTAATAGGAAAACAGAACAGACGTTTCAGATTTAGGTTTTCTATATGCGTCCCTTCTCACTTGCATACTTTTTTCACATAAATGATATTCTGTTTGTCCACTGTCCACATTAAGATGCGCGAGCTGTGTTTGTCTCAACGACACGGGACAAATTCCGTAAACGTTACTGGAGAAAATTCCAGTGTATCTCCATTGTTGTTCGTTTTCTGAATTTTCAATTTTGCAAGTTAAATGTAAATGCGGCTTACCTCTGCTTCTTGATAGAACACTGTTTTCTAAATATGTAACATGAATAAAATTCTCACAGGAGCATCAATCATCCTGATAAGGCCAATAACATTTTTCAACAAAAAGATCACGTCAGAACGTATCACGGCATAGCATCTAACATCACCACTGTAACTTATCTGCACGTGTATGAAACTTGCAAACCAGTGTTATTAATCTGACCCCTGGTCCATATCCAATCACTGATTGTGACATGAGTGCTTTATTTGAATAACGTGTACTGTTGAAAACCCCATGATCACAGGAAGAGCGAGCGCATGCAGTTTTTGAAAACTCCTTTATTAAACTAATGTTCTTACGAAAATGAATCTATAAAGTCAATAACACGATACCAAAGCCTCTAACTAAACGAGGGTTTCTCTAAATAAGTGGGCTTATTTTGTTATTTTATCGTTGTCGTTGTTCGTTTTTAAAGCGTATGCAGGAGAGTTTAACCGCCGCGTTTTGGTCAAGCCATCTGCTGTTGTGAATAAGAGCGGTTAATCAGCCAAAGATTTTATCAAGTCATATACGATATCTTGATCTACGATCATGTACATAAATTGCTACAAATTCTTGTGTGGTTGACTTTGCTCGCGAAAAAAGACTTTTTAAATTTAATTATATCCATTTCTCCGCTACACGAAGCAAGATGAATATTTCTTAAAGTATATGTTTCAACTCCATTAAATACGACTAAATTAATATCTCTGATTTATTTAGAACACTGAGTGTATTGCTGAGTTAGACAAATTATGTCAGTATTTTTATGTTTGTTTCTGAAACATATTCTAGTTGGATTTGATTGTTTATCCAGCATCACCATCATAAACTACAAGATCATTACTAAATCCATATAGGTCATCTACATATGGAGCCTCATCAATGTCGGTGAAATATTTAACAACACCATTGCTGTCCAGGTCCAACAATTTTGCTTTTTCATTAATATCTTTAAACACAACGAAGCATCTCTGAGCATCAACGGAAGGAGCAGCTAAATCAAACTCATCCAATTGAGTCATCTGATCATTAAATAAAGTAGCGATTGCGTTTTAAGAGACCCAGATGGACCTATTATAATCCTTCTGATATAATTCGGTATGGCTGGATGATGTTTTACTGGTTCTTATTTTCATGTCGTTGATATATCAATGACATCCATGTTATACAAACATTACAAATGATATTAATCTATATTGTGTAAAATGTAGATCAAATATCCTTTACAACAATCATGACAATAACATGAAAAGCTTGCGGCCACAGGCAAGCGTTTAAAACGTGATACACAAACATATACATTTGTCTCCCAGACAAACATAATAGGTGGTTATATAGCTACTTGATTAGGACAATTTCCACGATTTACATGGGCTAAATACCTGGGAGAAACAAGCCTTCCAGGATATAATTAGTTTAGTCTTGCAATCATATGTGATATCCTACTCGATAAACTAGATCAACCAAGACCTGGTGAATATCCGATAACTTAAATTGATAAAGCGTGTTCTATTCATGACATATTACAGATGTGAGCTTAATTCATGCATTGAATTCTATATTTTAAAAAAAATATTTCAGCTAATCATTAGCTAATTGGTTAGTAAGATCTGCGATTAAAGGTAAACTGACATTAGGGGCTGGTAATATATCAAACGATTATTATTATAATGTAAATGATTTTTTTCCAGAGAATATTGGAAAGTTAGAGCCGGGAATATTAAACTCGCGGATGCAGCAAACGGTACACATATTGCTTCTTCAGATTGGTTAGCACGACAGGTGATAAGGCACATTTATCTACCACTGTGTAAACAAATCGAGTACGCACATTTTGATGTCACCGTTCCAAATTAAGTTCGTCATGCAGATATATTAGTTTTAACACAAAATACTATTAGAACTATAATACGTCAGTACGGAGAAAAATATGCGTTGACTGTCGTTGATATTTCAACTAGATATAACGAAGCAGAGCCATTATTAAAAAACAGCTATTGAAGTAGCGTCTTCATTTGAACGAATTTATCGCCAAGGAACTGGACCATATGGTGGTCAACGAAGGCGAAATATACTAAAGGTTGATCCTGGCAAGAAATTTCTTTGTTCAGTATTGTCGTTTATAAAATAAAGCTTAATATCGAAATTAGACGAGGACACACCGCAATTCATCGGGATCAGAAATTGTCGAGCAATTTAATCGAACGCTTGCTCAGCGGTTATTTGGTTATCAATAGGAAATAATTCAACATTTTATAAGATTTTGTGAGTGGGTTACAAGGCCACCAAGTGTGATAGTTGCATTAAATACTGAAACTACTCGTGTAAGTGCTATGAAATCCGTTAATATACCAATACAACAACATGACCATTCAAAACAACCGGTATTAAGTAATGTGGCTGCAATATATTTATATAAACCCGGTAAATTTGAAGGTGGTAAAACAATGCGACTGATCCCATTCTGAGTGTAAATACACATAACATGTCAAGAGTAGTAAGATCCACGTGTTGACCTGCAATATACAGATTAGATTCAACTGCTCCTCAACGAGGATTTGTACGTGAACAATTGTAAGTAGTTACTTAAGATACACAACTACCACCGTCTTCACTTAATTTGCACCCCTACGTCGATCATATTTAAGACAGGTCAGCATCAGATTTTCACGTGTGCGAACAAGTGCAACTAGAATATTTGCTAGAATCATCCAATATCTCAGTCGCTTCAGACGTATACATTTAGTCAGAGACTATATTTGTCTTGCACCCTATCATACATTTTCTAAATATTTTCTTCATCAGCTTGACATTGTTAACTTGACCCATTTCTAAGGTTACTCTCATGATAATCAATTGATCGGTGCTTTCTGGAAACGCATTTAACATATTCTGAGCCTCGATGATAACGTGTATTCAAACGTGACATCGATGGTAGACTTGTCTGCCTAATGTTTAATAACTCAGTAGTTCTAATTATAATACAATTGTGATAGATCTATAATTTCCGTCAACATATTTTGACAATTAGTCTTATTGTTTGTGATTATATGATATATTAACCTTTTAATATGAAATATATTTCTCCGCACAAGATGTGCCTTTCGAAGTAGTTCTTTGAAAATATTGGGACATAAATACTTGCACGCAGATCCATGTAAGTTGTATCAATACATTAGTAGCTTAGATATCTGTATGTCTTCCTGGCTTCAACCTTTCACGACATATGTGGACTAAACTAGACCGTTTTCGGACACGTTAGCTCTTCGTTAAGTCAGTCAGCCTTGCCCAATGGGGCTATATAATTGATTCTTGCTGTAGATATAGTGGTATGCGAATTGTCCAACTGTCCACTAACAAAATACCCCGGTGGCTCACAGTCTCTAGGCCATGCTGTTGTTCAAGCCTCTAAATGACCGGGAATGCACTGCATTCTATAAGGAGTAATGTTAAGCAAAGTTAGGGTTTTTATAAGCTACACGAACCTTTCCACCTCTTTCAATAGAAATAGTGCAGTTAATTTTCGATATAAGAGATGTTCTAGCTCGATGCAAATTGAATTAAACATAACTTAACCTCCCTCCCTCTCTCTGTCTCTCTCTCTCTCTCTCTCTGTCTCTCTCTCTCTCTCTCTGTCTCTCTCTCTCTCTCTCTCTCTCTCTCTCTCTCTCAATTTTAAGGCACGTACTATGAACTGTATTGCTAAATCTGCATCAGTTATAACTCGGTTAAACATTTTGCTTATATATAGGCGCGAAGTATCGACCAATTTAGCATTGGTTATGTAACGAACTGCCATCATCGTATATACATACCGTACCAATGTGTCTGTATGCTATTTAAAAATCCATGAATTTTAGACAGCATAAGCAGTGATGATCTACCTGTTTTGTGTCTCCTTATGCATTTTGGGGTTCTCTTATTAAATATTCCAATCATTAGTTGTATTAAACGAAATTAAAACCAATGTTTCTCACTTTTACAGATGAAACCTTGATTCCAAAGATAGACGTATACAGGCATAATGTTTCGGATTCTTCTGTAGTGTTACAGTGTCATTCATTCCGTAAGCCCAGGGGAAGATTTTCCTGGATGGTTAATGGATCTCTGGTAACACACAGTGATAGATATTCACCTGACAACGCTTTCCTGTATGTACGACATTTAACAGCGGAAGACCAAACTAACTCATACACATGTAAAGAACCAGGAACTAAACTCCTAAGTGATCAATTTTGGATAAAAGCATGTAAGTTAATTTGGGCATTTATTTGAAGAAATAATGCCAAGAATCAATTTTAAAATATGTCATCATCTTGAGGTGCTAATTATTTTCCATGAAATAGTACGTAAGCGCATTAATTATATGTTGGCTCTTATAATACATCCATCCATCCTTATCATTTCAAAAGAATCGCATACTAAAATTGCTGTGTTGATTATATTAACATAATATCCCAAATATTCGTAACACAGAGGTTATTGATCTATGATACGATATGCTAAAATGTAACTGCTTACATTTATATGTCAATCTGGCATTTCGCCATTATTCTCTTTTCAAATGTATTATAAACTGGGATCTTTTAAATGAGATAATGTGTCTGAATGGTATGCACAAACTGATAGCAAAATGCAATTAACGATCAAATGAACCCAACAGTATATCACATTACCGAAACCCAATTGTTATATCCTGCTAATGCTTGTCGTTATGCATAACCGTGACAATCGTGTCTGTAATCCTTGCAGCTGGACCTACCTCCATCACGTTCAGTCCAAAAGACTTGGTTCTCAACGAACATATAGGATTAAATATAAGCTGCCTTGTAAACTGCTATCCTCTTTGCTCATTTCATTGGTTTAAATGGGATCCATCTTCTGGACAAAAGCATCTTGTTTCTGAAGAGAATGCACTGCAGATAAAGAATATATCAAGAGAGATGTCTGGGAATTACTCGTGCAAAGTTCAGAATATTATAACAGGGGCATTTAATGAAAGTACCTTATCAATGGCTGTTATTTGTGAGTATTGCAGTAGCAGTGGCAGTTTTAAATGTCATACTATTGTTTGTAGTAGTAGTAGTAGTAGTAGTAGTAGTAGTAGTAGTAGTAGTAGTAGTATCATTAGTAGTAGTAGCATAATTAATTTAAGTAATATCTAATGAAATGTTAAGTACAATATCATAAAATCAGATGAATAGAGTATTGTGCCAACTAGCCGTATCCATAGATTCATCTAACAGTAAATTTAGGAATGATTAGTTTTTGTTTTCTTCAATATTGTTTTGTAATGATCGCATTTTTAAATGAAATAATATCTTATACAATATTCATACATTACTTATTCGTATATTACCTTTAGGGATAATGTTTGCTGAACATTCTGATTATTTTTTTTGAGGAAAATATTGAAATCGTCCCTTCATATGTTTTCTGTGTTTCGTAGATCTTCAAGTTATAGGAAATGCTACCAATACCTTTCATTTATTGCCTTTAGTCAGTGGTATTCTACGCATGTTAGATATTACATCAACTCATTCGTTCACCTTTCAACAAAATCTGTCAAAATAACACTCTACTCATGTTCCTTATACACCAGGAAGTTATCAAAGCCTGCAAGGACACATGGGACAGTTGACCTAATCTATCACCTCCAACCTTGTATTTAGTCAAACGTTTAACGCATGTTCTAAAGTTTAACAAGTTTGTATTTGTCTAACAAACTAATAGGACTGAAATGGGCACAGTATTGGACCTTCGTTTGAAAATATTTTCATGAGAAAGCTAGAACACAAACGTCTTTACAAAGCAACATATATAGATCTGTAAGTTGATGTAGATTCATTGACAACATAGAATCAAAATGGGTCGAAACATGCGACAACTTCAGAATACTTTTAGAACTGGCCAATATTTTTCATCCTACGAGTAGGTTTACGTTGAAGTCATCGAACAGGTCCTGACCAGTTTCTTTCTCTATAGACAATTTAGCCCTTTAAAAGTGAACTAAGTAAATCACATCGAGGAGGCTATTAACAAAACTAGACTCCTAGGCAAAAAAGCAAAAACTCGTACCATTGGCTCTAACGTTCCACCATCATGCTATATTTATTCAACATATTAATACGTATGCAGCGGCACCATATTGATTCGTTCGAATTCTTAAAGTTATATTTCAAGCAATTCTCATTGATATGTACCGTAAGCACACGAATATTAAGTACCATTTGGTACGTGCCAGGGTAACTTCGAAACGAGACCACAGATTCGGGTACATACCGTTGCAATGATAGGTGTTGCCTCGTCTGCAAACATATGCCCGTCACTGAATCGTTACAATCGTTCGATAACTTCACGATGAATCAGAAGATAGGATTGCAATTTATTTTCTGACATGCCATTCAGTATGTAAAACAAGCCATTGGTATCAGAATGAATAATGAAATACACATTCGAAACAAAATCAACCAAAAATTCGCCAATCAATTTAATTATTTTATTACGACATAGATCTAAATTTCGATCTGAATATGCTCTATACATTTCTAAACTTGGTTGTGTAAAGTCATTTGTAATGTAGCAAAGTAAGAAGGTCTACAACGGGAGATCCGGCAAGATGGCCGCCAGTGAAAGTAGCTAAGAAAATCTTTCCCAAAAATGTTGGTGATATTTACAGTTTGCAGTGTGATGTAGAGATTCATCTTTAGTCGAGCATCTATGTGAAGTTTTTTATCTTCAATCTATAGTTCCATTTCATCTGTGGATTATGTGTTTTTTGCAGAATTTGTAGTTTTGTGAAAGTTTTTTTTTTTTTTTTTTTGTTTTAAATGGGTCTCTTATCTATGGTTTGTGTAACCTGGTGTTGATTTACACCTTTTGAGAAGACCCTCAAAAACATTAATCTGCACAATTTACAATACTTGCTCACAATTTCACTGAGGCAGTTTAGAATACAATAAGTGAGCTGAACTCTCTTAACTGACAAAATGAGCAATTCAAAGAAAACTGTTCAGTCTACCTTGAATAGTAGTTTTCAGAGTGCTAAGAAGGAATCCAGTAAACCACAAACAAGGTCAACTACAAGCTCTCAGTCAGGGGATTCGACTGTTACTAATGAAGAGGTGAGTTGTGTTGAATTAATCCAGAGGGATCTACTCGAAATAAAATATAGTATTAATTTATTAGTGACCAGAGAGGAATTAGGTGGATTAGTGTCCGACATAGTATCCAAGCTGTTTGAGAAACTGAAAATCGAACTGATGAAGGAAGTGGACAAACAAATTGTTAACAAAACAAAAGAGTTAGAGGAAAAAATAGAATCAATGAACTTCGAAAATAATCAGTTAAGAGAAGAATTAGTTGATTCTAAGAAAGAATGTGAAAAACTAAAAGAAGAAATGAAAAGTAATACAGATTGTTCCAAAGAAGCCATGAAGATTGCAAACCACAATGAGCAATACTCAAGGAAAAATAACATAAAAATTTTCAACTTGCCTGAATCACAAAATGAAAATGTCAGAGCAAAGTTTGCAGAGATGGTGAAGAATGTAACAGGTCATGAGGTAGATGAGAGAGATATTCTCGCAATACATCGGATCCCTGGGAAGAATGGTGTCCCTAAACCATTAATTGTGAAATTTTGAAATGCAGAATCCAAAGTTAACATCGCCAAGAGGAAAAGGGATTTCAAGAACAAATGTAATGTAAGAATAGTAGAAGATGTTACTAGACAAAATATGGGTCTCATAAATAGATTAACTTCCCATCCAAAAATTGAATCTGCCTGGTACTTTAATTGCGGTGTGTATGCAAAAACAAAAGAGGGAAAAAGGTACAAATTTGACCTTTTTGACGACATTAGTGAAACACTAAATCGCAATTTATAAACAAAATGATTTTTCTCCATATTGATTTTGGATACATTTGGAGGTATAGAACTTTGTTCCAAAATTGGATATGCACATTTTTAATTTTAATTATATATATTTAAATTAGAAAAGTGATTTTCGGAAAAGGACAAAACCTGTAAAAGGTAAGAATGTTCTTATAATCTTGTATCTAAAATTTTGAAATATGCACATTGTATTTCAATCTTGAATCGATGGACAAAAAGTATTATTTCTCAATCATACTGTATTGATATTTATATTTACTAATTATACCAACACTCCAGCGTAGAACAGAGTTCATGTATCACTATATTGGGAAACATTATATATGTACCCAATGGTGCATGACACTGTACTACACTTATCGATTTTTTAAGCATTATGTGGTTATGTGTGTGAGAGTGTGTCCCAAGGTGTATGTGAGCATTTTTCATGATAATGGTTTTGTGATGCATGTCTATATAAGCCCTGTGAAAGTTTTACTTAAAACAAGATTTAACAATGGATAATCAAATTAAAATTTTGTCAATGAACGTTAGGGGTCTACATAGTTCTGATCTCAAAAGAAGAGATATTTTCTGCTGGGTCAAACAAAAAAAAGCATCTATTATATGTTTACAAGAGACAAATAGTACAGTTGAGACTGAGAAGTATTGGGAGGCTGAATGGGGATATAAGTGTGTTTTTAGCCATAAATCTAGCCGTAGTGCTGGTGTTGCTATCCTGTTTAGAAATAATTTTGAATTTCTTATTCTTAGAAACAGATGTGATTGTCAGGGCAGATACATTCTCTTAGATTTATTAGTTAATGGACAGAGATTCACACTAGTGAATCTATATGGTCATAATGATGATAATGCTGAGTTTTTTAAAACTTTGAAAGAGGATATTATAAAGTTTGAAAATTCCTCTGTTATTATTTGTGGTGACTGGAATGTTGTTCAGGACATGGAGCTTGACTCTTATAATATCTTGCATGATAAACACTCCATGGCCCGAGCAGCAGTCCAGGACATCAAGAATCAACTAGATTTACTGGATCCTTGGAGAACAGTCAATCCTGACAGTAGAGTATTTACTTGGCATCAGGCAAGCCCTGTGAAACAGAGTAGACTGGACTATTTTTTAATCTCTGAGGACATGTTTTCAAATTGTATAGACGCCTCTAATATTCCTGGCTATAAAACAGATCATTCAGCAATAACACTCAAATTGTCTATATGTGCAGCACCGAGAGGTCCTGGATACTGGAAATTCAATTCAAAGCTATTAAAGCAAAATGAATATATTAAATTGGTAAAAAAATGTATAACTAGCACAGTAGAAGAATATTATTGTGAAGGTGATAAGAAAAACCCACTTCAGGTGAAACTAACATGTAATGATCAATTGTTTTTTGAAATCCTTAAAATGATAATAAGATCAGAATCTATTATGTATTCACAAGCTAAAGCAAAACAGGAAAAACAAAATCTCAGGAAAATGGAAGCTGAAATAAATACCTTACATGCTTTAGTGAATCAAAATAATAGCCCCACTACGATGAAAGAATTGAACAAAAAACAAGCGGAGTTAGAAGAAATGAGGAAAAAAGAGGTGGAAGGTATAATGTTAAGATCTAAGGCACGATGGTATGAATCTGGTGAAAAAAATTCTAAATATTTTCTTAATCTCGAAAAGAGAAATTACACAAACAAAACAATAAAAGAGTTAACTAAGGAAGATGGAACAAGGGTAACAGATTCAAAAGAAATATTAAATCAACAGAAAGACTTTTATGAAAAATTATACCAAAGTAAAAACAAATGTAACTTTCAAACGCTTAACCACTTTTTTAACCATGATAAAAAACTCTCAGATTTTGAAAGAAGTTCATGTGAAGGTAAGTTAACGTTTGAGGAATGTGGTTTAGCACTAAAAAATATGAAAAATGAAACTAGCCCTGGTTCTGATGGATTTACGGTAGAATTTTACAAATTCTTTTGGAAAGACCTAGGCGGTTTTCTCTTTAGGTCTCTAAATACTGGATATGATATGAATCATTTTTCAGAATTTCAGTCTCAGGGGATCATAACGTGCATTCCAAAAGAAGATAAAGACAGGAAATTTATAAGAAATTGGAGACCAATCTCTCTACTTAATGTGGATTACAAGATTGCTTCAGCGTCAATTGCTAATAGGGTCAAAAAAGTACTCCCGTTTATCATCAGTGACACCCAAAAGGGTTTTATGAAAGGGAGATTCATTGGTGAAAATACAAGATTGTTGTATGACCTGATGCAATACCTTGAGGAAAAAAATGAATTTGGTCTTCTCCTATTGATAGACTTTGAAAAAGCGTTTGACTCAGTTGAATGGGACTTTCTAGAAGCTGCTCTGAAGTCTTTTAACTTTGGAGAATCAATTTGTCACTGGTTCAGGCTATTTTGCAATAAATCAAAAAGTTGTGTTATTAATAATGGACATTTATCCCCATTCTTTAATTTGGAGAGAGGTTGTCGCCAGGGAGACCCCTTATCACCCTATTTTTTCATAATAGGAATTGAACTTCTTGCAACAGAACTAAAGAAAAACACAGATGTTACAGGCATTTTTTATAATGAAATGGAGTTTAAAATAGGGCAGTACGCTGATGATGCTTTTCTATTATTAGATGGTTCTCAGTTGTCCTTGAGGACAACCATGCAGATTTTAAATGATTTTGCTTTGGTGTCAGGTCTGCACTGCAATGTTTTGAAATCGAAAGCAATTTGGATTGGAAACAAAAAATATTCTAATGAAAAAATATGTCCAGAAATTGATATTAACTGGTCAATGTCTAATTTTAGATTGCTGGGAGTATATTTCTCTTTGAACTTGGAGGATATGGTAGAGCTTAATTATTCGATGAAGTTAAAGGAAGTTAAGAAACTGCTTGGCTGGTGGAGTAGAAGAAATTTATCCATTATTGGAAAAATTACTTTGATAAAGTCCTTGCTTTTGCCTAAATTCATTCATCTTTTTGCAGCTTTGCCAAATCCTCCACCCCATATAGAAAAGGAACTGAATACATTATTTTTCCAGTTTATTTGGGGCAGTAAAACTGAGAGAGTTAAACGAGACACACTTATTGCTTCTTTTGAGGAAGGGGGGTTAAATATGATTCACTTGCACTCATTTGTGTGTTATATAAAACTTACCTGGATTAGGCGCCTCTTAATAAACGAAAATGGCTTATGGCAAAAACTGGTTTCTGAACAAATATTTGGAAAATTTGGAGGTATGCTGTTACTTTCATTAGGAAAAACTAAACTAAAAGTAATCTCTAAATTAATTAAAAATATTTTTTGGCGTGATGTTATTTATGCGTTATCTCAATGGAAAAATGAACCATCTACTGTCAATGAATACTTGTCTCAAGATATTCTTAATTTAGTGACTGTAGATAATTTTAAATCATACACAAGGTGGAGAACAAATGGTATTATAATTATTAAACATCTTTTTGATGCACAAGTTTTGATGAAATAAAACAAAAAACAAAAACAAATAATTTCATACAGTACTTTGCTCTTATTTCAAAGATCTCTGTGATGTGGAAAAAGAAAATTAAAACTTTCTATGAAAGTGGAAATAGTTTTCTTGTAGCTTTGGACAAAACATCTCTCCTTAGGGTAAGAGCAAAGAATAAATTTATCTATAAAGACCTGATAAGAACCAAAATAATAAAGCCAAATGGTAAACAGGAAACTTGGTCCAGACAGCTAGAGTGTGCGATTGGTACAAATGAATGGACCAACTCTTTTGTTTCGGCTAGATTTTGTACAAAAGACACAAAACTGATTAGCTTTAACTTTAGATTTCTCCACAGAAATATTACCACAAACCAGTTTCTAAAAAAGATTAATTTAAGTGATAATGATAAATGTACCTTTTGTAATGAGGGAATAGAAGAAATTGAGCACTTATTTTATGACTGTTTAATTACTGGAAACTTTTGGAAACTGTTGGTAGAATGGATACAAACTTATGACCCAAATTTTCGAATTACACGAAAAGATGTCTTTATAGGAAATAACAACTTTGACGATCTTATTAACTTCCTAATTTTGCTTGCAAAATATGTTATATACAGATCACGTTGTGCATCAAAAAGCCCAAATCTTGCCTATTATAAAAATTGTGTTTTATCATATAAAACGCTGGAAAAATATGTCGCCAAAGTGAATAACAGCAGTGACGAGTTTAAAAGAAAGTGGACCCTATTATCAACTTTTGGTACATGAATTATTATTATTATTATTACTATTTTTACTTTTAAAATTTACATATTTATTATTATTATTATTATTATTATTATTATTATTATTATTATTATTATTTTTAAATGCAATTTCATGCATCTTGGGGTTTGTATGCGAGTATGACTTTGTGTACAATAATTGTGATTGTAAGTAAGTGTCTGTGTGTGTATGTGTGTGTGTGTTGTGTAGGAAACACATGTAGAGATCAGGACACAAAAGAATTTAAGATCATGCCCCATACGCCAGGTCAGGTGGTGATGTAGGGGAATATGTAAAATCCTGATACCTTGTGTTCAATAAAAAAAAAAAAAAAAAAAAAAAGAAGGTCTACAACGAACTAAAATAGATCAATAATTTTTATAATATAGAACAGAAATTGATCTCTATCATATCTTGCATGTATTCACATTTTAGTTTCGCTAAGAACATGTATCTAGCCTTACTGAATTTCATATAATAATTGCTGAACTTCATATTAGGTTACCCAGTAATTCAAATTGTTCAAATATGTACGTTCAGATGCTAGTGATGGAAAGACTGTCATCTTTTATGTTCACTTTCGTGAAAAATTTAAATCAATGCCAAGCTTCATTTCAAATTGAAAATGTCAGGGTACTCACAAGACTATTATGCCTAACAAGATATTAATGTTAAATGGTTTATGTGATGCGATTAAATGGCTAAAGAAAGTTTAGCGATTTAAAGCTGACAACATGATCTGCGATACAATTTTGGAGAATATGTTAAGTCTAAAATACTTACCTAATTAGTTAATAGGCGATGCATTTCATGTATCTTACTTTCCATGAACATGTTCTCTTTGCTGAGAACTTTCAATGTTATATTTTACTCCATTAAAATTGAAAAATAAATTAATTTAATAGTATCAAGCTGGAACTCAAATGATACTGGGATAAAAAAAAAAACTATATCAAAATACTTACAATACTGTACTAAAACGTATCCAGAAGCATTCATTATGAGTTTGAGGACTATTTTTAAGGGGATGCAGCGTGGAGGAAAGCCGCATAATAGGTACTTTTGGTATTCAACATTGCATCAAATCGGTATATATGCTGTACATTGTTTCTTTAGTTTTGTCCTTAAGCTAATATTCGATAGGACCAGTATTTTCGTGGAAAACCAGATAAATAACATCCAAAAATAGAATCAATGATTTAACCGTGAACAAGTTACTATAAATCATCGTTTAATCTTTGGATTAGATGTATTTAATACAGAATGAAATGCGACATCTATTATCGATCGTTCGTTTCAGATGGTCCAGATGAAATTGTTATAAATAATTCCGAGAATGAAACAGAAGTTTATAAATTTGGTTCCACGACATTGTCCTGTTCAGCCGACTGCTTTCCCCCTTGTCTGCTTAGATGGACTTTCTCAAATAGAGACACCGTCATAGAAGGCGGAGAACTGACGAGTCTTAATGTGAAATATAATGTTAGCCTCACATGTCATGCCTCAAATCCATTAAATATGAATGCTACCGTATCGGAAACAATTAATATTACTTTAAATTCAGGTAAGATACATCATCATACAATTGTTTTCTGTAAACATAGTTAATTTAAGCAGATTTATTTGAGGATAATTGTTTATATATAATGATCATGTTTCCACGTATTTGTCCGGACTTTCATTCGTCTAGGACGGAAGCGACAAAGGATGAAATCCTGTGTATAGCATATATTTAAGTTGCCTTTATTGCAAACCTTTCTTGCTTATCTTTTCATTTTAATAATAATTCGGTGCGATCATTCAATAATTCATTTTCTCTCTCTATCTCTCTCTCTCTCTCTCTCTCTCTCTCTCTCTCTCTGAGACATACAAAGAGACGGAGAGACACACAGAGAAAGAGACAGAGGGGGATAGACAGAGAGATATACATATAGAGAGATAGCAGGAGAGAAATAACGTGAGATATAGAGAGATACATAGACAGAGAGGGACTAGAGGACAGAGAGAAACATAAATGCAAAGAGAGAGAGAGAGAGATGGAGTGAGAGAGAGAGAATTAATAAGACTCGAGTTTTAGAACTTATAATCGGTTTAGAAATCAACAAGAACAATAATGAAGTGTTAAATACGCTACAGGGTGTATGCATTGCAACATATATATTTAACATGTAGTGTCAACAAGCTTTTGAACTATGTATCATTGATATTATGAACACTGTATATAGATCTCAAGGAAGTTGAAATTTACAGTTGCGACCATATTCTTGCATATTTAGTTTTAAGTTTTCAATACAACATAAATTGTTTGTCTGACTCCATATTTCTACGTATGTTGCATTTTATGCATTATAAGGGAGAGAAACTAGGAAATAAAAGGATTGCGACGCGATTTTGGACAATGTTCGATGCATTTAGAAGACGGGGACCACTAATACTGTTGTTTTTTTGGGGGGGAAAGTCATTTATGATTAATGTCTAATAATGCATCAGTGATCTATATGAATGTAATTGAAAGAATGATTATACATTCCTATTATTGAGCTATGGACAGATCACACTTTGATACAAATTGTTGACATCAGTTAGTCTCGAGCGATGATGGAAGTTTGCCAATGAGAAATGTCCTGGTTGGTGGTTGTGCAGCTTCTGAAATGGATATGTAGTAAACATGGGAGTGACAGTCTTTAAACGTTGGGTCTGATGTGTGTTGGAGCTGATTCTTCTTACTCCAAGATCACATTTCATCAGCTAGCAATAGTAGTCTGTCCTCACTGGCTTTCAACCAGTTCTCTGGGCTTGTCACCAACTGGTTCTGTCTAGAGCAAGCTCTTCCCATGTGTTGACATCGATGGCATGGGCTTTCATGTCGATCTTCCAAGAATCTTTGAAGTGGAGATGTGGCCTTCTTATTAACCTTTTGCCAGAGTCAAGTTTTGAATTAAAAAAGGTCTTTTGGTATCCGTCTGTACTCCATCCAACCTACATCACCCAGCCATCAGATGTGACATTGGTGGAGGAGTGTGAACATGTCTAGAATCTTGGCACGTTCACTCCAAGCGATCCCTAGTATGCGTCAGACACATCGCATGTGAAATGCGCTCAGTCTTTTCTCTTGAGGTGTACATAGTGTCCAGGTTTAACTGGCATACATGATAGTGCTCAGCACGCAGATATGGTACACGGATATCTTAGTGCTCAGGGTCAGCATGTTGTCGTTCCACACTCTCTGCTACAACATGTAGTGACTTATTCATGCCGGTGAATCTGGTTTTGGAGCTCAGCATCGAGCGACATATTATTGGTGAAGGTAGAGAAGAGGTACGTGAACCGACTAGCTACCTCAAATTCGTAGTTGTTGATGAAGATGCGTGGGTTACCGTGTTCTGGGCCATGACGTATTTCTTCTTGGCAAGGCGGTCCATCAGGTGCTGAAATTAAGCTTTTTGTGCGAGTGGCTAGGGCATCAACGTCGGCGGAAAGCATGCCCCTGATGGTTGCTTCACGCACATTCTTCTTTGCCTTTAATCGTGTCAGGTTAAACGATTTGCCGTCTGACCGCGTGTGCCGGTAGATCTGTTCTGTGGACATCCCAAAAGACCGCTTCAGCATTACAGCGATGAAGAGCAAGGGGCCTAGGATCCAACCATATGTCATTCCACTGCAGATGTTCAAGGGTCGGACGCTGAGTTATCGTACCGCACTGTTCCATTCATATCATCTTGGAAGGATTGGTTCATGCTTAGCAGCATTGGAGGGCGTCCAAGCTTTTCATTGATTCTGAAAAGTCCGGCTCTGCTGACAAGATTGAACGTCTTGTTGAGTTCTATAAAGGCCAGGAAGAGAGGTTTGTGTTGATCTATATCCTTCACCTGCATTTTCCTGACGGAGAAAATCATTTCGATTGTGGACATCTCTGCGCGGAACTGGCACTGCTCTGCTGTGTACACTCTGTCAGCAAGCATCTGTAGTCCGTTCAGGATTACCCACGATGCTGAGAAGAGGTATGCCACTGTAGTTGATGAAGTCACTTCCTTCGCTTTTGTTCTTGTACAGGGTTACGATGTTGGTATCTAAAATACTGCGGAAGTGCATCTCGTCTAAGCACTGGCAGAGGAGGTCGTCCAAGTGTGTTAGCAACATGCTATAGCCGCACTTTTTACTCCGATTGGGAGGCCATCCTTCCCTGGGGTCTTATCTAAGGACGTCTGCTCTAAAGCCTGCTTAAGTTCTGTCGCTGTAGTTTTACCGTTCAGTTCGGCCATGAGCGTTGAGAGCATCGTTGGTCACGTTGTTCTATCTGGAGCACATTTCTACCTGCCCTTGTCGTGGATGGTATTGCATGCGGCAGACATCAGTGGTACTATCACTTTCATTGTGGGACCCAAAGCTTTATATATGTCATCGTGCATGCCTATGATGTTTCCGATATATGTTGATAACTAGATGCTCCGACAGAGCCAGTAGTGTTCATTGGCGCACTGTAGTGCTACCTTCTGCACCTTGCTTCTCGTAGACCTGTATGCCTAAAGCGTCATCTAGCAGGATATTGTTTATATTCTTGATGAGCACTGCAATGCGCTTTTATGACTGGCATGAGTGTGGCTGAGTTGGCATCAAACCAGTCGTTGTTCGTTGACTGCCTCTTGTTAAATATCCATGTAGCTGTGATATACACAGTCTCTCTCATATTATTCCATCTCTGAACATGCCGTTGGGAGAAGATATAAGTGAATTACTCAGCGGAGTATTGATATGACGTCTTTCTTACGTGTCGCCGTCGAGACCAAGAGCAAACATTTTACCACGAGCAGCACAAAAAA
This sequence comes from Unio delphinus, assembly GCA_029339505.1. Lineage (NCBI taxonomy): Eukaryota > Metazoa > Mollusca > Bivalvia > Unionida > Unionidae > Unio > Unio delphinus. Next base: position 6,690,652 of record JAQISU010000243.1, on the reverse strand, counting down.
GGGAGCTAAGACCCATCTGGAGATGCAAAAAGATCTGTCTGAAAACTAAAATATCAGACTATTGAGAGCACTAGTCATCTTAATCATGTTATATTTATGTGAAACCTTGACCATGACAGCACAATTACAACGATAAGTCCGGAAACGTGTAGTTAGATGTTACAGAACCATCCTTGGCATCTCTTTCATTGAACACATCAAACATGAAGACGTGCGTAACACCATCAGTCGCAAAGTAGACCAATATGATGACCTCCTAAATACAGTCAAAAAGCGAACGATGAACCGCTATAAACATGTTACTATAGCCAGCAGTCTATCCACATGAGTACTTCGGGGCAGCGTATAGGGTTGCTAAACTTGAGGCAAACAGAGAAAAAACTGTACTGACATCACAGAATGAGAAACGGACTAGGAAAGAAGTGCTTTTATTACTTCACCACGTTCTGCTAACATGCACTCTGATCTGATAAGATTGCGTTGTCTAATCAACCATTTCTCTTGATACATGTTATAAACCTAAATGCTAAGCTCAGACATTATGCTCAATGTTGCTGCTATTTATTTCGTCTAAACCCAACTAAATTGTCTCATTAAAAGGTTGCAAATCTTGATTTTTCTAAAACCTTTATAGGTCAAATATATTTCAGTTACTGTATTCAATTTTAAAACCATAAGTCTCTAGGTAAAAATGAGGAGCAATCGAAGACAAAACGCACAAACTTAAATACTGCTTATACTGTTAAAACATATCACCCTTTTGCATTGCAGAGGACAGTCGTCAAAAGGAATCTTCAGCAGACAAGGATAGAGAACCCACCATCATAGGTAATAAAGAAGTTTCTCTCTGATATAAATTGCATTTATATTGCTCATATGCATTTGCAGAAAATTGTCCCTCATTCGATACAATGTTGCATATGTAAAATATATATTTTGTATGAAAAGACTTTCTGTTTTAGTCTAATGTTTAGCTCAGAATAATTTCTTAACTTAAACTATATTTAAATTAAATACCATCTAGCATATATAATATACGTGAAAATGTAAAGTGATGTCTAGATTAAAAGTAAAAAATCGCAAAAGGAACTGCCCGGAAAATAGGAATAATAGAATAAAGAATTGCACGAAAGGAGTAGATTGTACGCATTGCAAATAGAGGAGATCGCAACAATTAGATAAATAAATCGTAAATGCGCAGGATGCATTTTCTAATTTTACTTATGGCTAGCTGTTAAACGGGTGTATAAGGATAAAATTTGCATTGAATAAAGAACTATCTATCCACATATTTATGCTTATCTTAATTGAAGGACATATATAATGTACAATTAGCGCTAACACATTTTGCGCCGATGTTTTTTGCGGCATGTATATTAATCATTTACAGACATACGTTACCTGGTATACGCCGCTCTAACCATTGGAGGAATTGGGGTGATTGTATCTGTTGTTTGCTGTTTACGGAAGAAATATAAACACTGGTATCTAGAACTATTTTTTTTTCTTTTAAGCATGGCAGAAACTTTCTACATGAAGTAAAATGGAATGTATAAATAAATGCTTACGTACGTGTTATTTATCAAATATGTTCACAAGTTTCGGACTTATTACCATTGGAAGTTTTCATTTAGGTGTGTTATTTGAGGAATTATTTTATGTCTTTATGGAATGGCTAGGTGGCATTAATAGCTAATATGAAATATTATATTGAGTAGTAAGATATGTCACGTAGGGTACATTGAGACTTATAACTGGAATTGGTTCTTGGTTGTGTATGTAAGGAGAGAACTAAACAATCATAATCATTCTTACTTAGGATTTATTCATTTGTATTTATACTACATATGTTCAAATGAGTATGCAGACGTGTGTAATGTTTTTTTACATAGATAATTTGAGAGGAAACATTTTTTATATATTTTCCGCTGCAAATAGGACGTGCTCGTTGGACTTATATTTTTGTTAATTATACAAAAGTTTTCTTGACAAAACCATTTTTGTAAATCAGGATTTTTGACTAACCAGATTATTCTTGGATAAGAAATGTATTCCGAACATTTCGTTGTTTTTTTATTTAATTATAACTTTTTCATGATTATTTAGAATTTAGTTCATAATACTGTAAATAAATTCCTATTGAAATTTCGGCTGAAAACATTAAACTTACAATTCTTTCTTAAAGTTTGCTTCTTTGTATTAGTGTATGAACACAACGTAATAACACAAAGATATGGAGATATAGAGAGAATACGATAACACTTTAAATTGTTTCTTAAAATGTTCATTGTTCATTATTCAACATAGTTCTTGAACAAACCATTTTGGCATCGGAGGACTGGTGGCGAACCGGTATATGCGTGTAACATTAAACATAGAGAAATAGAGCCAGAGAAAGAATATCTATATTACAAGAAAGCGCTATAACGGCTGTTTAAGTTTGTTTTGATGCGAATTTACTAGAACTTACGTATCCATTTTACATTTGTTAACTCACAGGTACTGAAACAATACAAAAATGCAATTATTACTTCTAGTGCTATACATAAGAAATTGCCTAGTTGAGGAAGTATATCTCACAGCTTGAATAATCCGAATATGTTAGAATTAATTGATAATGGCTTTAATCCAGAATATACGATATTATGAGACATTGATGTTCGAATTATAGTTTTATAATCTTCATTTTAAATAACTATTGAAACAAAAGATTAAATAATGCCGTTATTATCGAATGTTGTTCAAGATTATTCCCATGTATGCCATTCAATGACAAGAAATGTAACTCGAGATGCATTGAGAAAGTTTCCACGTTCGTTTCAATTATGTTAATAAAGTGGGTGACTGCAATGAGAAATTTAAAACTTTTTTTCAGCTCGCATATAGGCAGAGTATCAAACAATACTATAATTGCACATTCGGGTATAGATGAAAGTCATCAAGAGGAAACCTTATCGAAACATTACTGGACAGTTGTAACTAATACAGGAGGAAACATTTTCACTACCATAGAAAGAGATATTAATGTGGAACCAAGAGAGTTCGTCGATCCAGCTCAATCAGTGCGCATGGAATTTGATCTAAACACAATTCCAAGACACCATCGTTCTGAAGATCTGGAAATATACACCCATTCAATCCATTCAGACTCTATAGATTTAGAGACAAGATTCTCAGATTCTGCCCAACGTGAAGGCTATATTAATCCTATCCCTTCTGATCCTGCAAATTGCAATGAATATATCGAGCCACGACGGTCAAACAGCGTTGAATTTAGCAAATACATAGATCCAAATCCTTCAGATCCATATGTAATTGATAAATATTCTGACCCATCTTCTTCTGATTCCTACAAAGACGATAAATCAACCGATGGTTCGATTCCTTCATATCCTGGGGAGCGTGATCAAAATACCGATCCATTTCTTTCAGATGCAGTAAAACGCGACACAAATACTGACAATCGTAGTGCGATAAACGTACAATCTGCTAGACATCCCGATCATAATCTTTTAGATGCTACCGAGATTGACAGTTTTATTGTTGCGAGTAAACCAGATATTATATAACTCTGTATACATAATGATCCAATAATTGCTTATCCCATGGATCTCGACAAGTAAACGAATCATTTCCTTCTAATAATGAGATTGTAAGGAACATATCGTTTCAATAAACTCAGATCCCATATATCTTAGTACGGATATCAGCCAATTTATCTTCGTCATGTATCTAAAGATCTGGTATGGACATGGCATTGCAACTGTGTTCCTAAAGATAGTTATATGACTAGTCGCAAAGTTATCAAATACGCATCGGTGTCACGACCTAGGGTTTTGGTCTTATTAGACGTTTTTAAAACATCTTAAATTCTTATATATAACTTAGCATTAGGACAATATGCGGTAACATTTGATATTACTATAAAAAGCTCTATCTCTGAAACACGTTAATCGGTTTATATTGCGTTTTGTATCACTAATATCGACCCAAAAAGGTCTGATATCATTTAATAACATTGAACGTTCGATTAGTAAAGAAACTGAGTATATTGTCAACGATATTCATATAATGACATACTATATCAAAAACAAATAAGCATCAATAATAAGTAAACCAGTTATACCGGTTATTCATTGCAACTATGAGGCGGTGGGGCTAACACTGCGGCATCTAACAATGGGGTATCGTACCACAGACATGTAGCATGATGTCTCAACCAGTCACTTTGTCCTGACACCTCCCCGACTAGTCCTAACACTAACCTCTTAATGCTGAGCGCCAAGCCATGCAGCTGTTAGTACCATTTGTGTAAATCTTCGGTATGACTCGGCCGGGGATCGACCTCCCGCTTCCGTGGCGGACGCTCTAACCACTAGGCCACCGGAGCGGTGATATATTAGGTCAAATTACTGCGCTTGTTTGTCATTTATGTAGCAAACACAAACATGGTACAATGAAAATCACACAGTATAGTAATACGGAATATTCTTACTATATATAACATATATTAAGGTATATGGCAGTTTATGTGTTCACAAGAAAACAACTATATCATCCTGGTCGCCTTTAAACTTGCACCTATGATCTTATATACCAAATGTTTACCAACAATACTAATAGCACATATTACAGTGCATGTTAGGTTATAGATTATATTGGAAACCGTCTACATCTGAAACAGAGCGGTCTTTCAGACCATTCAGCATATTAACTTACGTATAACCGGAGTCTAAGAGGAAAGGTGTTTGAAATCTTTCTAATTATCAGTTCTTGAGTAAACGTTTCCCAATTGTATATGGGTTATACATTGCTCTCATGATGTTCATTGTAAATACTTTCTTATATTTTAATGATATAAATAAATCTGTATGCATCATCATTTCCTGCCATCTTTATATAAATACAGTCTATGTGCACGCTGTCATGTTTCATACTTACCATTCAATATATGCCTTTCTCTAGTGTGTTGCACACGACTATACCTTTAGGAATGCATATGTCTATGATATACCCCATTGTCTTGTTTTTTAATATGTTGTACTTGGTTATATTGTACTGTTGATTATATGCATTATTCCATTGTTAATATCCTCTATATGTATCAATGTCTGCTTGAATTTGAAGCAATTGCTGTTGTCACTTCGCAGGATTTGCTCATTAATATCGGTGTTTTCATGCCATTCATATTTGGATGTTAGTCGTACCTTACAGTGCTATTGATTATCAGACTTCCCCAAAACAATATATAAATTGTAATACAAGAAGTTCTGGTCTTTCTATAATAAATGAGTAACCAAAACAGTATGAAGTCCATCCAACGACACTGTCAATTACAAACTGAAATGCTAATATCCATTCACCTCACCTACAGACACGTGTGAATTAAATCCATTTTTTGCAGAGTTGGCTTTTACTAGTACTATATCATATGCGTTATTGTGTCCATTTTAGGTATAATTCTAGTGTTCTAATGACTATATCAACAGTCGTATTGTTTAGAGTTTTAATTGTATTATTTAAACATGTATAATGTATATCAAACTTAACAGTTGGTTGTTTTTTTTTTGCTGTTTTATGTAGTCATTGCTATGATAATCGGACCATCATTAGATACATCCATTTGCAACCAAACTTTCTTATGTCAATTCAAACAAACTACCAGCATAACCAGTTATTAACTCCATGAAAGTTATGTGTGTGTGTGTGTGTGTGTGTGTGTGTGTAATGTAATGTAATTATTGTACTCGTGTTAAAGGCATTCATCTAGTTCGAATGCATATATTATCGTAAAATTCACTAGATGGTTAGCGCAGAAACATCATATTATGTAGTATTAAGATTTGTGTATTTGTGCGTATTCCTCACCAGTTGCATCCATACGTACATACATACACACACATATACATACATACATGCATACATACATACATACATACATACATACATACATACATACATACATACATACATACATACATACATACATACATACATACATACATACAAACATACATACATACATACATAATTACATACATACATACATACATACATACATACATACATACATACATACATACATACATACATACATACATACATACATGCATGCATACATACATACATAGATACATACATACATACATACATACATACATACATACATACATACATACATACATACATACATACATACATACATACATACATACATACATACATACATACATACATACATACATACATCAACAATAGGCATGAGAAACGAACATACCTTTGCTGATTATAATCTTGTGTAAACGCATGTCTGGAAAAAAAAATATTTGAGCATTCATCGACCTTTTCGACAAATTCAGCTTGGCCAATCACACATGAGTCTTGCCTAGCATATTTCACATTGAAATGCATCTGCCATGTAGTTAATACGTCTGGGAAGTTATTTCAATAAAACACCCTGACAATATTGACGCCATCACAGATGATCCTAAACTTGAAACCACGACACATTAAGTCGCACCTTGGTTTGATAGGATTGTACAGGAAATTCGTTCCAAATTTCATCGTGTTAGATAGTCCATTGATGCTGGTACCTAGAAAAAGGCATGCCAACGTGTTTCGTGTGGTACATGCCAGAAACGAGTTTTGAACACTCGTATTGGGCAATTAATCAATGGAATAATTATAAAGCTGTAATAACTAAATAAACTAGTTATGTTGAGACAAAACACATCTGAGACAGAACTATGTAAGGACCAGCCTTTGAATACAATGGCTCTTCATAGTTCTTCGTCAGACGGGTATGGGTATGCAATGTCTCGTGGTCCTTGGACTATTAAGTGAAAGCTCTGTAACCGGAAATAGGCCGTGGTCATTAACTTCAAGCCACTACTTACACATGTTTAATTTTATTTAGCAATATCAGTATCACAATACGACACAATTCGAATGAAATAAATAAAGTCAGTTTAACTATGCATAATAAGCAACAATACATTTATCCTCCTGGTCTATATTATTGTTAAATGTCTTGTACTCTCTGATACAGATTGCGATAGATGAAGCATAGTTCATATATGTGGGTAAATTAACCACAATAAACACCTGTGGTTATAACCCATATATCATTCATCAAGGACGTTTGTTTTTAATTAATTAATTGTTTTACTCACATAACTTTAACGGTCTGATTAGGCTCAGTTAAATACTATATAATTGCCTTATATCAGTTGTTTATCACGGCGCGCACCATTTTGTTAAATATATTGTTGGACTTGCTGAACACGAGTACGGTGCCAGAGTAATTTTTCATTTAATTGCATTATAAATGTACATTTCATTACCGATTTGCTTTCAGTGACTTTGCTTAATCCATTTCTAACTCGGCTTCATCCTTTTACAAACAGTGTACGTTCCTATGCAGAGCAGCTAATATTGAAACTTAAATTATCATCAATCCGGTGCCTCTGCCATGCAATGCAAAAATAACTCTTTATTCATTTGGCAAGGATATTAGCGAGTTACACTATTGCTGCAGTATACATTACCATTATAATTTTATTTGCATATGCTTTTCTCACGATGAATGCTTAACAGAACAAACGTATTAACACATTTCACATGTATCATGAAAGAAACCACACAAGGCAGCGGACACGTGCTCTGTCTAATGTGCTACTAGCTTAAATCACTTATGGTGGGTTATTGAACAAAAAGAGTACATCTACTAAGAATTTGTCTCGTCTGTGTCATGTGTATGTTTGTTTTTTGCCAGACGGGGCTGCTTGAGAAAAAATAAAAAGTTTATTAATCCGTTTGAAATTGCGTTATAAGTGTTCCAATGGAATTTTAATCTCACCCTTTCTTTCAACTTTGTAATTTACATAATCATTATGTTCTTATTTGTTTCTCGGTCTGTTGATGTCTCATTTGTCGTTTTGTATATAAGCCACATCCACATCATATATAAGTGTACATACATGCGTGCTCAAAATGCACCCACCCCTAAATTCATTACACTTTTAATGTTATGTGAGATTATGTTGATGTGAGCCAAAATCATGAAAACTGCAACAAATTTTTTTTTATCATTATTATTTTGATGTAAATATAATATATTATCTAAACTCCATGGAATGCAGCACCAATCCATGTACAAATGTAAGCAAAATAGTTTGCTTAGACACAGCATGTAACCATATATCATGAATGTATAAATAAACTGTGTAATTGTTTTTCCGTTGTCTTGACTTTTGTTTTTATTTTATATTTTATACGAGAAGGCTTTTAATACAAAAAGTAACATTTTTAGGCCCGGTGAAACAACAACCGATTTCAGCGTTTTCAGTTCCCATATATTTTGCAAAGAGAGAACATGCTGCGATAATTTCCACTTAAACAAACTAACCGCAAGCCGACTGAGATATTTCGTATATACATGATTGAAAGAGCAGCAGAGGGGGCGAATCGGACATTTGTTCGAGACATTATTTGGCATAAATCTCAAAAACAAAACTAGAGATTTTATAGGAAGCCTTCTTTTTCAACCAAAAAAAAAAATAAGTCCCATGGTAAACGGGGCCTATTTATTTCTTGCCCGAAACATGAGTTTTGCGCGAAATTATACTCAGTACGCGTTTTCATCGTTTAATCGAAAAACGTCTCATCGTGATGTCATTGGCCCCTCTGCTGCTAAATACTTTTATTGGAAATCTTCGATTTCAACCAAATATCTGATCAAGTCCGATACTATATCGTGTCCGAGGGTCATGTAAATTTGTTGTTATAAATCCATGCGGGGTTGTCTGAGCGTTACTAAATAAATTTCTAAATTGATTGAAGTCCATATCGGAACACCATGTCTGCCAAATATTTCGTAGCGTATGTGTATCAACGCCGTTAAACACAGCAAGAATAGTACAGTTATCTCTGATCACTTTTGGTATTTGAGTGTAGCGTTGAGTGACATATATCACGTCAGTGTTTTTATGCCTGCCTCTGGAAAAGATCCTAGCTGGTTCTTTTTGTTTGTCTAACATTACATCATCGTATACAACTAAATTGTTCATACTTCCATCGAGGTCATCCACGGATGGTGCCTCGTCAATATCAGTTATAAAATCAATGACGCTTTCACCTTTAATATCTGATGCATTTTCGTTAAAATCCTTTAACACTTCATAGCACCGTTGATCATCTACACTAGGTGCCACTAAATACAATTTATCCCACTTCATCCATCTCATTATTAAGTTAAGTAACAATTGCGTCTTGCCGGATCCAGACGGTCCGATTATAATCATCCTGACAGAGTTTGGTAGCACTGCAACATGCTTAACTGGTTCTCTTGTTTTAGTCGCTGCAAAATCAATTATATTTATATCTCTATACATAAATTATGGATCTATATTGTGTGAAGTGTAAAACGCGTACTAGCACTAATGACGTGACCACAGTTACAACTAAAAACCACCGATCTGCACTTACTGGTAGATGCGCAACATGTGGCATAAAGAAATTTAGATTTATTTCTACAAAACCAAAGATTTTTAAATAAACGAGGAGGTGATATCGCAGCCAAATTGGCAAAGCTCCCTGGAACCTCATGGGGAAAGTACCCAGGAGAAAAGCACCTTCCAGAATATAGCTACTGCGGTCCCGGAACACGATTAGATATCAGACTTGATGATCAAAATCAGCCCCAACCCGGCGAGTATCCGATAAACGCTATTGATAAGGCGAGTCATGTTCATGATGTTGCTTATAAAAGCAGCAATCTCCAACACAGGCATCTCGCGGATGTGAAATTAATTCATGCGTTAAATGCTATTCCTGATAAATCTTTCAAAGAAAAGTTGGCTTAATGGTTGGTAAAATCGGCTATGAAAGGCAAATTGATGATGGGCGCTGGTAATTAATAATATGGAATCTATTTATTATTCTCCAAAAGGATACTGGAGGGGTAACGCTGCATTCAATAAATTCGCTAACGCCGCAAAAGTGAAAAAGGCCACTGCGGCTAATTGGTTACCCAAACAAGCTATATGGCAAATTTATCTACCGCGTCCTAAACAAATCAATTTCTCGCATTTTGATGTTATAGGACCCAATGAAGTTCATCAAGCTGATTTATTGTTTTTACCACATGACAACGGTTACAAATACGCGCTAACCGTAGTTGACGTTGCGAGTCGATACAAACAAGCAGAACCGCTAAAAACAAAATCATCACCTGAAGTTGCTTCTGCATTTGAAAAGATTTATCGACGAGGCCCACTACGCTGGCGAAATCTATTACAAGTCGATCCTGGCAAGGAATTTCAAGGCGCTGTTCTATCAGCGATGAAACATCACAATGTCACAATACGACGGGGGCATACTGCGTTACATCGCGATCAGGCAATTGTTGAACGATTTAATCGGACTCTTGCTGAGCGGTTATTTGGATATCAATACGCAAAAGAATTCATCCAAGAAAAGCGATCCTGTGAATGGGTCAAAAGGTTACCAGGGGTAGTTGCAGCGCTAAATAACGAGATTACCAGAGCAATCAATATGAAACCTAACAACGCAATAAAAAAAAAAGTATATACCACAACCACAGCGGGATGGCGTTTCTCAGCCCATTCTCAGCTATGTCACCGTGAGATATTTGTATGAACCAGGAGAACTCGAAGGTGGTAAAAAAAGGGCTACTGATCCTATTTGGAGTGTTACTACGCATAGCATATCTACTATAACACGATCAACTGGTAGACCTCCAATCTATAAATTGGATTCAACTGCCCCTCAGCGGGGTTTTACACGCGAACAATTACAAGTTATTCCTGATGATACTCAATTGCCTCCGCATGGTCTTAACTAGCGCCGTTGCGTCTGTTGCACTCAAGACAAGTCAACATCACATTTTTTCTGTCATGACCGAGACTGTTATTTTTTCTGTCTATGGTAAATTGTCGAGGATCTTTATCCGAATACTGCCAACGCATTATACAATTGCAACTCGCGCAGTGATTATTCTGTTGTTGTTTCAGCGCGATTATTAATTCAGCATCGATGTCAAATTCTCGTTTTTTTTTTTTTTGTCTTGTTGTTTGTAACCGGAGAGTTTTTTATCAATAATGTTAACATCAACGATGCTAGCATCATCCATTGTGGAGTCATCATCGAAAACAATTCTTCGAAGTTGATTTATTCGCCGTACTCTAGACACTGCAAGATAGACTAAATTTGACCACTCAACGCGATTATCAACTATCCAAACAATTGTATCCGTGATGGTTAATCACTGCGAGGAGTGTATCGTCGTTACGTAACCCAGTGTCCATGGCGATTTATCAGCACGCAATGCGTCTTCGACAGCACTGATATCAACCAACACAATATCATTTAACACTAGTGTTTGTCTTTCGCGCTGTCCTGGAATTTCAACTTCAATATTTTGTCGCCGTGTATCACAGGGTCTATAACACAGCGGCACTGGGCGCGTTGGGAATTTTTCTTTGTGAAGCTCAAATAACTTTCTCTAAAGTGTGTCTCTGACTATCTTTCTACTAGCCGTAACAAGATCATTTGGTCTCCATGCTTCCCAACATTCCTCCAAGGGAATTTCAGGAATCACTTCACGAGTTATTTCACATTGGATTCTATCCGGTTGTAATCTAATTAATTTATTGACCTCGCGTAATTGTTCATCGAGTGCCCTATAGTCTGTATCAATTTCTTCATAATAGTCAACAAACCCTTTTAACCACTCATGTGGACCCGCGCCGACAAATGGTGGTGGTTCGCCATGATCTGCGCACATTATCACCGCGCAATTCTTTTGCGCCAACCAATCAAGAAACATTTTTAATACATCTACCGAAACCGTACATATCTCATCCCAAATAATAACCCCGGGGATGAATTTCTCACCCATTCGCTCAGGAGTCCACGCGTCGCCTTTGTATCGAAAAAAGCTGTGATAAGTGCAAGCTTCAACGTTTCGTTGTTTTATCTCTCTTGCAAGTCTATGGGTCGGTGTCAGCACAATCATATTTGTGAAATCCGTGGGATTTTTCCCTCGATATAATTCAATCGCTCGAGTCGTCTTTCCTGACCCGCCACAACCGTTTAAATAAACTGTTTTATATATACATATTGGATCAGATATCGGTGGTGCATTAGAACGTTCTGATAAATTATCACCGTGTGAGTAAATGTCGCTATTTTCGGCGTCTGCTGATTTAGAATAATCATGCAGCGTTTCCTTTTTAATTCTCCATGAACCCCAGTTTTCATCCGGATTAGTGAATTCAGCAACTGCGCAACTGTACATTCTGTTAATGTAGAATGAATCAACTGCAACTCTAACCGCAGTGTCAGGAAATCTATTTATCATCGAAAATAAATTCATACAAGCATAACCCAGCATAGACGACCTCAAATGTGTATACGGGGATCTGTAACCTTCGCTGTAAGTAACAATTGTACCCAATTTTCTTCCATCGGACAAAAAAGCATCCTTGCGATCGACATATATGTTTTTAGAAACTGCATTCGCGATTACAAAGTCATATTCGGTGTTATCTATAATCAACCGTGAAGAATATCTTTTATAGTCACATTTTTCCCCCCTGAGTGAATTTTCCAATTATTCTTCTGCCGAGATATTTTGCTTCGATGTTTCGTTGATCAAATGCCCGTTTGGACCACTCAATGATATATTTTTCATCTGCATCAATATGTTTATGAATTCGTCAATTATACTATCAAGACCCTCTGGTTCTGGTAACCAGACATTGGTTTGTTTTCGATATGATATAATTGCTTCACTGACTGTCAACGAAATTAGCATTTTTGTATCAATCATGAATCGTAATAGCGCTGTTGGCAGCCACTCCTTTTCAGACATGTGTCTACCAATCCAAATATAACAACAGCGATGAAGTCTTTCTGCGAATTCGAATGATACTACACGAGCGAATCCAGTTAAATCAAAATCGGGCGACACGAGTCATTTCATGTATGGGGTGTCCAAATCGTTTAAAATACTCAGTTCATTCTCCATAACCAAGAAAACTCGCTGGATAACAAGCAATCATATCAACTGAAATGATATTATCACGGTCGTATTTGTTATTCCATCAACCACCATGATTAAATTCTAAACAACTAGCCTCAATGTCTGGTAAGAATTCTGCGCGTGTTGGTTTCCATGCGTTTTTTATTCTTGCAAAATGAGCTGCATCCGACGGTATTGTAAAACAGTTTGTCAATAATTGTTCATCATCGGTGGCTGCGCCACACGTCGTTAAAAACTCATTAGCTGTTTTTTTTTCATTTTGTTGTGAAATGCTACAGTGCGATATAATTCACCGTTTGGTCTTACAAACTGGTCAAACGTATCAGGGTCGTTTTCTCCGCTGCGAAGTAACCATACTGATACGGGGTCGTTTTTACTCAAGCGCGCAATAGCATCGAATAGTTTCTTTTCAACGAGAAAACCATCCCTGTAAAATTGTTCTTTTAATAATTCTTCAGGGATGTATGTTCACTGTTCTGTCTCGTGGGAACACTGTAACCGCGGACGTCCATGCGTGTTCGTTATGATCAATAATTTTGATTGGAGCTCCCTTTGATCTATATTTTGATTCGTATAATACTTCTCCGGTTATCGTTGTAACGGTTATTGGAAATCTCAGTGATATTTCTAATTTCGCTATATCGCTAATATTCGCCCCCCCCTCTCTTTCACCGTTAATTCCCATTGAGCTATTTTGCTACGCCGTAAATCGGTAAGTTTGTTCCCTCGGGATGCATTTGTAAAATGTTCTGTTATTCGTGCTGCTACACAATTCAGCGACAAAGTCGCCGGCGACGATTGTTTCATTGATTTTAGTTTTCTTATATCAGGTTTTCCATTTAACGGATATATCCCATAAACAACTGCGGTTTCAGGGTATGCTCGTTCATAGTATGGTTTGTCAATTCAGTTAACAGACCCGGCTTAGAATCACGGCTAACAACGACTGTTTTCTTGTCTTTGAGAATTGGTTCAAATTTGTCTCGTATAATCCAACTGCCTGATTCTACACGGATAATGAATTTCACTCTAAAAAAATACTTTTTCTTGCCAAGTTGTGATAACATCAACGCTGCGTTGCTGTCGTTCATGGTGGCATCAACAACGCCATCAATTCGAAATGTTGACCAGCTATGAGATGCCCCATCACACTTGAATTCAACAGCGCATTCGCGAATTTTATTTATCAAGGCTCTATCCGTTATTGCCCGTTTTGGCATATCTTTGAGGGTTCTATCGAGATTAAATTTAACGTTCTTGTAACGCTTAATTGCTGATAATCTCTCGAACTCCTCCATATTATAATTAAAACAAGTATTTAAATAGAAGATTATAGTATAATGAACCATTGCAAGTGGCTTATGATTGGATCAACAACTCCGTGTAACAAAACATGCAAAAGCGAATTCTGTGGGCATCATTCACAAAGCGTTTGCAACGGTTCCTTTGGCCCCCTCCCATGCCTCCGATGCGGTGTGGGGGTAAGGGGAAAATCGCAGTTGTGTCTCAGTTGTGGCGGCAAACGATACAGGGAACTAAAACGTTACTATGATAAACGAATAAAAAATAACGTCATTAAAAAATAACGATGATATGATTATAAAAACACCACAGGTTTATATCCAGAGACTTATAATTAAAGCAGATGATAAATTAGACAAACAATAGTGTGCATATAAAATGAACCAAGAATTTCAACCACATCCAATTCTTGTTAATTACGAAGCGTCTCGTGATGGTGTTCTTAGAAATCGCAGACTTAAAAATCCGGTTGGATGGGTAAACAATATGGGATATTTGGTATTTAGTAAAGGGAAGAAGAAATATTATTGTCACAGATTTGTCTTCGCGGCATTTAATGGATTGATCAAAGATGGCCTTGTGATTGATCACTTTGATGGATTCCCTCGGAATAACAAATTGGATAATCTAGAAGTCGTTACACAGAGTGAGAATTTAAAACGAGGAGAAACTGGTACTTGTAAATCAATTGGGAAGAAACCTGTAAAATCATTTGATATATCATCTAACGAGGAGAAAATATTTCCATCTATGGCCGCAGCCGGTAGACACTTCGACATTTGTGTGTCTTCAATACGATTTGTTGCAGAAAACATAACTAAAACGGCTCTGTCAAGGAAAGATGGCCATAAAATAAAATTCGTATACATCTGAAACGATTCAAGGGAGATAAATCCTTTATGGATAAATCCGCCGCCACTTATAACACTCTACTCACTAAGTTCCCTTGTATTATGACCGTCAAGGTATTTCGTCTGCTGCTATCACCTGTATAGGGAGAGGTATAATTGACGTGTATGCGCGCCCCACGTGACTGTAATGGAGTACACTTGATTGTGAATAGCTTATGTATAGATGGTCTATAAGGGTTTAAAAAAATAAATAATGATGCAGTTTTAGCCAAGCGACAATAAAAGGTTTTAAAAGTGTTAAAAGGTCTTCCGAAACTCACATGGTACAACGTTCTTTATAATCCAACGCGTTACCTATGTTCGCTCAGCCGGAACGAACATGAAACACTATTGTTTTCCCATTCATTGAAGTAAGTGGGCGTGGTTAAAATCACTATGTGAGAAATTCATCTTTGTATATACAGTAGAACAGGGAAAATACACGCTGCTATTTAACAACTGTATTCTTTTGTTTAGTGTTTTATATAAATATTTTGTCTCATTTAAATGTTGTGAAACAGCATTAATAAGTAATTCAAGAAATAAAATAAACCACCCGTAAATCAGCGCTGCTGTATTAGTCACCTTATATAAGATATGAAAGGTATTAAGCTTGGGGCTTTTGAAAGCCAAATCCGACCAATCAAAACTAACCAACGCCATTAACCCGGGCGTGTGGTTGTCTTTTGTCAATCATGCAACCGGGTTAATTTAATTGGTCGCTTTTGATCGGTTGGATTGGCCGTAAATTCCGCCCCATCGTTTCATGTTTGTGCTGTCTTGTGCCGTCCCACATTATTATACATCACAAATTCCATCATCGTTTCATTGAATATAATCCATCCTTGATTAAGTTACTTAAGTTAATTAAGTATATGTTATGCCTAAAATCTGCCACAACACTCGAGCGGAGATATATACGGCATTGTGACGTCCCACATCATTACATCACAAGAGAGAGAGAGAGAGAGAGAGAGAGAGAGAGAGAGAGATGCCTAAAATTTGCCGCAACACTCGAGCGAAAATATACGGCATTGTACTGTCCTTAATTAAGTTAATTAAGTACATGTAGTGACGTCTCCCCAAGCATATCTTCTGGGCGGTCTAAGATGATGTTTGTCACCTTAGGCCTCCCTTCCGGAGATGTATGTTTCGGGGTCCCCTTGGGCCTGCATGGGTGCGGTGGCAGCCAAGGGGTTCCAAGATGTGTTGTCGTACATGTAGTGACGTCTCCCCAAGCATATCTTCTGGGCGGTCTAAGATGATGTTTATCACCTTAGGCCTCCCTTCCGGAGATGTATGTTTCGGGCTCCCCTTGGGCCTGCATGGGTGCAGTGGCAGCCAAGGGGTTCCAAGATGTGTTGTCGTACATGTACTGTCCTCAATTAAGTTAATTAAGTATATGTTATATGCCTAAAATTTGCCGCAACACTCGAGCGGAAATTATACGGCATACTGTCCAAAAAAAAAACGGGTCAAAAATGCCCCCCCAATTTTTTTTAAATAATTAGAGGTACAATATATTAATTATATTTTTATAAAAATGGATATCCAGGATGTAAATTCTATAATTGCTGAGGCTTTAATTTTAAAAAATCGTGGGATAGTATTATCTGAAGATCTAGACACCGAACGTATTATGTCTGAATTTGACCATATTGATAATCAATTAAAACACGGCCGTTACGTTTTACCCAGGATGTACTCGCTAATTAAGCGGATACAAAAGTCAATTAACGCCTCATTGTACGGTAACGATATTAATTTATTTATACAGTTATTCAGTATCGTTGAATCAATTAGACAAAAATTAGGACAACAGTACCAGATTAGATCCGAGATAGCCTCTAAGGTTCGTAATATTAAACGGCTGATTAAAAATATAGACCCTGACGCTATCGTGAATGATAACACACACGTTCCTAGGGAAGTACCATTACCAGTCACAGACCAATACATAATAAACTTTAACGACGAACAAGAACAAGGAGATAAAAAACCATTAGATGTAAAA
Source organism: Unio delphinus (assembly GCA_029339505.1). NCBI lineage: Eukaryota > Metazoa > Mollusca > Bivalvia > Unionida > Unionidae > Unio > Unio delphinus. Next base: position 6,673,380 of record JAQISU010000243.1, on the reverse strand, counting down.
TCCATTACTGAATTTGTTTTCAATTATCTTTCCAGAAAAAAAAAACATTAGATTCCTCCCGCTATAAAGGTAAAATTTGTACTATAAAATACCCGACGACAATGGGACAGGTGTGTTGCCATGGGCTGCATGTATATTTATAGCTACAGGTATGGGATCTTGAGGCTTACGGTGCAAATTTAGTCACGCTTGAAAACACGCCCAATTGTATATAAACAAACAACACGGGAGTATTATTGCCGCGGTAAAAATCATTTTAGCGAGTGGTTTTTTTTGCTATTTCTTTTTAAATTGGAAGATTGTTTACGATTTCAATAAATGGTTAATGAAGCACAAATCACTCGATTAGCGAAAGAGAGACTGGCGGATATTAGAAAGTTTATACCGGTACGAGACAGACTTCGTAATAAACTTCAACAAAGACAACAAATGCAAACTGACTTTTCTGTGTCAAGTGAACAACTGTTTACTCCGATAACAAGTGCGACCAAAGATGTAAAAAAGTTAACTGAAGCAGCGATATACGGAGATATTCCTGAAAAACAACGAGCAAAAAAGGCACCGCTGCTTGATACGCTTGAAAAGATAGCAGCAGAGACCGAACAAACACGTACAGGGATACAACAGCTATCCAGTGATATAAAAACTCAACGCGAAATTGAAGAACGCGAAGAAGAACAACAAGGTGCAGCTGGAGGAAAAGACTATTCACCTGGGAATATATTTACAGTCGCGGCATTAAATGAAATTAGAGGAATACGTACGGATTCCGAATTAGCTGATTTTGCTAGAGAAAATTTTCCAAAGGTAAAAGAGAGAATTTATTAAAAGACGAGTTTTAAAGTTTTATAAAAAGCAAAGACACTTGGGCATCAAAAATATATTTAGCGAAACGCGGCGGGGATAAAATCAGAGCGTTGCAGCACCCTGTTTATAATGACTTTCTAGCTACAGTTAAAGGCGGTCTACAACCACCACGTTATACGGAGGATCCAATCCCGGAACAAATAGACATAAGAGCAGAAGCCGGTTTTAAGAAAACAAGCGGAAAAGGATATTCAATTAAAAATCCTTTGGATTTCAACGCAACCGTGACATGTCCTGGTAACATCCTCAGTGATATATCACGGTTGGAAGTACTTATGGGTGGAAAACGAGCCGGAAATAACTCAACGGAAGTAATTAATGAAGCAGCTGCTATTTGCAGACGATTATTTGCCGGTGGTGTCATGGACATTAATGTATATCGAGAACTTATTGCTGAATTAGTTGAAAATCACAGAGACGCCCATGGTTATTACAGCGATTGATCACTAATTGAAAAACTGCTAGTTTTATATCAAGATGATTATACATTACAATCATGATAAACCTGTAAGCGTGTACGTGGTAAACTCACGATTGCCTGTTTATAGGGCATATTACGGAGATGGTTTCGGCAGCACCATTGCGGGGTTATTTACAAGAATGGCTCCAAAAGTGGCGCCGCTAGAAAAACAATTATCAATGAAGGCCATTGATGTTATTCGTGATAAGGGAATCAGCGCTGTTGGAAATCTTGCAGGAAAGGCATTTTCTGCCGCGAAAGATAAAATAGCATCATTGGTGCGACGACGAAAAAAGCAACCAGTTGTACTGCCATCTCCAACAGTGATGCCTGCAAAAATCAGCAAAGCAATAAATAGTGCAGTGGAAGAAAAACTAGCATCGTTGGCTTCTTCGGTGACTCCGTCGCCATTGACGGCTTCACCGGTAACAGATAGCGCTATCATGAACGCGATAGCAGGAAGTGGTTTGAAACGAAAACAAAAACGACGATGATTACAAAGAGTTTCACAATTGAAAGCACTAGTGTTTTTTATAATATAATGTTTAAACGAACATCTGATCCTGCACTTGATATGGAGACCCCAGTGCCCAAAAATGATTCCGTCCGCGATTATCAATACTATTCATATCATGCAATACAGCCCAACCTACGATCGCGAATTGAACTTCAAGTACAAGATACCAGTAAATACTTTTTGCCGTGTGAAGCGTTTATCGAAGTGGAGGGAGAACTCGTAACAAATGTTCAGCTGATTGACCATATGCAGATGATCCAAATGTCCGAGTTGGTTTTGTTAATAATGGCATAATGGCGTTATTTGAAAGTGCAAGATATCTCATTGATGGAAAAGAAATTGAATCAATAGACCGCGAGGTTGATGTTGCAACAACAATAATCGGGCTAGCAAGATATTCTGATGATTATACAAGATCGGCTGGTCCGTCTATGATGTTTGCAAAAGATACTACTGATAACGCTGACCACCTTCAGTACATTAAAGTGTTAACAGCACAAGATACTGCAGTTGCTAATCAACAAGAAGCAACTAATCCAGAACGTCGAGCTGGACCCGGAGCTGCGTTTGATATTCTCAGAGGTGTTAATGGTAATTTCAATTTAGGGTTTGCAACAGAAGTATCAACGTTACATAGACCACGCCGTCAGTTTTCATGTGCGATTCCGTTGCATCATATTTTCGGATTCTGCAGAAATGTTAGAAAAGTTATTTACGGAGCCAAACACGCAATCGCGTTAGTGCGAAAGGGTAATGACAATGATGCGATTTGGCGTGCTAATGGTGTCGATGATGGTAAAGTCGTTTTAACTAAATTGGTACTATGGATGCCAGTAATGACACCATCAATTACCACAGAATATCGGCTACTATCATTTATGGACACAGGCGGCAAATCATTGCTAAGTTGGCTAACAACAACAACTGATGACAAAGAGGATAATGTCGCTGGTACATTTACATGGCATTTGGAATCAAAACAAGGGGTTTCATCTCCACGCCACATATTTATAGCGCTACAGAATAGGGAACGATTAGGTCGTCAACTATGCAGCCATATGATATTTGATCAATTAGGTGTCGAGGAGGTTTCGCTGAGAATAAACGGACAACAAGAACCATCTGAGGATATACAGCTTGATTACAACACTAACCACATAGCACGTGTGTATCATAGAATGCTGTCATATATGGGTCGTGATCAAAACGTTGATACTGGTTTGCAAATATCACAACTTGATTTTAAAAACCTCTATCCGATTTATTACTTTTCGCTGGAACATCTTGATTTAACAAGACAATCCGTTGTTGACATACATTTTCGTCCTCGTATAGCCCCTGCTGGTGCTAATTATTGAGCGGTTGCTGTCATTCTCAGTGATAAATCAATGTTGTTAGAAAGGGCTGGCGGACGAATGAGACTTGTTGATGCACCAGTGGAAAATATGTAAACGATTCACAATTAGATCAATTGAAAGCATAAATAGTTTTACAATAAAATGCCATTTAGTGTTGTTAGTGTCAAACTGACTGATGGTCAGGTCAAGAAATTGCGATCAAAATCCGCTAAAGAATGCGGAACAATAATAACGTTAAAACCAGCGCAGATGTCCGGCGGTACACCTAAAATATCACTGACGGATCGTCTAATAAAACATTTCAATGATGCGCTAAAGAAACGGTGAGGGATTCAAATTGTATTTTCGAACGCTGCAGTCGCCAGCATGATAAAATCAGGTGGTATATTTCCATTGTTAGCCGCAATACCAGCATTGATTGCAGCGGCTGCCCCAGCGGTGGCGAAAGCGGCGGCGTTGGGAGCCGTTGGGACAGCTGCAGGGATGGCGTTGAAAAAGGCAACTGGGAAAGGATATAAAAAAAGGGAAAAGGTCTAAGACTACCAGGGACTCCATATTCATGGTACAGCGGGAGATCCGTTCACGGATCCGGTCTGAGAATACCAGGAACGGTTTATTAGTTGAACCGATGTCCAATTTTGATTTAATTGATGCTACTAAAAAACTAGCGATAAAAAACTTCACAGGGGTTTTTATGAGAGATCAATTACCGATAAAACCTAAACGCGTTGAAACCGGTATCATCAATCTTGATAACAGCAGCGGATCGGGAACTCACTGGGTTGCATACTTGATTGATCCACGTGGAATTGTTTATTTTGATTCATATGGGCTAGCTCCGCCAAGCGAGTTTATGCAGTATATGAATTCTTCGATGAAACTCAAAGAGTTTCCGATTTTTTATTCCACGCTGCCAACACAACAATTAAATGATCCACCGATATGCGGCCGTGAAGTATTAAATGTCCTCTCGGAGATTTCATCGTCACAGAAACCACCTCATCTGGTTGTAAATGAATACACGAGTGGAAAATTACAAGGTAGTTTTAGAGAATCAATAAATTGAAAACACTAGAGTTTTTACAATAATGATTGATATTTGGGGAAGATCTCTGTCAATGTCGAAACCCACCGAACTTCCACAGGATATAAAAAAAATAATTGAAGATGAAATCGCAGAGACGTTAAATTTAGCAAGTGTTGACCCGAACGAAATAGTTGTATTTCAAGATCGGCAGGGTAAATTGAAAACCAGTAATGTATCCGCGGATGACATTTTGATACGGCAGCGCAACGCCGCTGAAAACTCTATTGCGCTGTATTCCAGCGACGGACGACTTAAACCAGGAGAACTTGTGTCTAAGATCACCGACATGATTGTCGCCCACGACCGCGATATGAATGAGTATATACGAGGTTATAATGCTTTTCGCAAAAATGTTGTACATAAATTCTTTGGAACCCCGCTTGTGGTTGGCATGACTCTCGCTGAAATTAAAAACTTTCTATCTGTATTTTTTTTTAACAAGGAGGCGGGGAGGATGATGAATGAAAATGAAATCAAGGCAAATTATCTCGATATTTACACGGATATTTCTAAACTAATAGAAAATTTTGAAAAGGTACAAAAACCCACTAACGAAGTCGTTGGTAAGTTTTTTGGAACCCCGCTTGTGGCAGGCATGACTCTCGCTGAAATTAGCGAGTTTATTGGCAAGCATACTCACAATGCCTACGTCGCAAAAAGTGTATTTGGTGTCCCGGCTACATCTACAATGACTCTCAAAGATATTAATATGTTTATGGTGAGACAAACAACACTTAAGACCATCGTTGATAAATTTTTAGGGAGAACACCTGTGTCTGAAACCACATCTCTGACAGGCCCGACCCTCGCTGAAATTAAAAAAGCTATTGACGAACAAAAACCCATCAGTGAAATTGTTCATAAGTTCTTTGGACCCACATCTCAGACAAGCCCGACCCTCGCTAAAATTAACAAAGCTATTGACGAACAAATGCCCACCAGAGAAATTGTTAATAAGTTCTTTAAGGTCAGTAATAACCCGCAATATATCACGACAAAATTTTCTGACATCAAACGGTTTATTGAAGAACAAAATAATCTTGTAATCAGAAACCTTATAATTGCATTCTTTTCTAATAATGAGGAGAAGGGGAGGATAATGAAGTTTACCGAAATCAATGCAACTTATCTCGAAATTTACAATGATATTCTTAAACTAAAAACTTTCGCTAAAACTGAAAACCTTCTACATTCATTCTTTTTAACAGAGAGGCAATAAGGATGATAAATACCGACGAAATCTAGACAACTTATCTCGATATTCACAATGATATTTCTGAACTAAAAGAAAATTTTAAAAAGGTAAAGATTCCGCATCCACAAGTAGACATTAAATCTTTCGTGTATATATGGTCGATCGTGGGGCCTTTGATTGGGTAAGAGACTCTAATACTGTATTGCAAGTCAATATCGAGGGGTGGCCCCATGGTATCTACAGGATGACGTTAATCTCTGTCCAGCAATTTTATATCATCGTGAGCGGTAAAACCTACTTTGGTGGCACCGCGGCAGTAATTATCGAGGGGAGTAGAGAAGAATTTAGGATTGCCCGGGTTGATGACTCAGCCATTAGAGCAAAAATTAAATGGTGTTTAGAATTTGTAGGTGATTCTCCGACTGAAACTACTGTACAGGCCCGCAATCCCCCCCCCCCGACCTATTCGGTTAATTTAACGATGGCGAATAATTGAAAACACTAGTTTAAAATAGTAATGACATCGATAAAATCATTTGAAAACACTAGCAAGGTTAAAGTAGTAATGACACCGATGAAATCTATTGAACCGATAATAGTCCCAGAGGTATCACAATCGCATCGATATCGATATGATACCGTGAAAGAGTTTTCCGCGAACTTGAAATCACTTTCTGATCGTTATCGCATAAAAATGAGAAAATACCGACGCAGCGTAGCAATCATCGATGTCACCGTGTACTCGGTGTCCGGTGTGATGGCCATCGCAGGGGTTATTTTGTCGCCGGTGACCATGATGGCTCCGATTGCAGTTCCAATCGCTATCTCCGCGGCAACAAACAATTGCGGCAGTCGCCACTGTGATAACTAAAATGTTATCATCGTGTTCTCAGAAAAAACTCGCCGATTATACAGCTCGGTACCGGGTGGTATCAGACGCGTACTCGAAATTATCCGAGTTGATCTCGCTGTCAATAGATAATTCGTTCATATCCAATGTTGAATTTTCCGCGATGGTCCAGTTGTATAACTCCGCGATGTTGAAATTAGAAATTGAAGACAGCGTTAACAATAATGTCGCTCGAACTGCTTCAACGAATCGCGGAGAATACCACTCCGATACGAACAAGCATGATATCAATAACATCAACAAACCCACAATTTAGTGTGAACTTCCCCTCTCCGATTCCAGTGCTTGAGATCGCGCTGGAAAAATTGCGGGTATATCATAGCTGGCCTAATATCAGATCGGTTGCATTTGGCGGTCAGCAACCCAATAACACACTGGTGTTTTCGTATAAGAATAAACCCGATGACCCCCCAGCGTGAGAAACTGTTTCGTTACCAACTGAGTGGTACCAAATTGAGCAAATCGATGCTGAAATTCATCATAGAATAAAATCAATCACTGGAAAAGATTAAAAAATAGCTATTAAACTTCATGAACCGACGCTCTCGTCGTCGATCGAAATAAGCACAGAGGGATACATTGTAGATATATATAACAGCTCGTTAAGAACAGTGTTAGGATGGCCCGAAAAACCACCCGGAGCCGCCGCCTTAGCCACAGACGTACAATCATATCATGAAATTAATCTCATGTATCGAGATAATTTATCTGCTATAAAAAAAGGAAAAATGGCCGATAGATTTATATTTACCGACAAAGGCACTATGCAATGGGATTTTATCATTAAAAGAACAGCTGAATCATCTGTTACTATTTCATTTACGCTAAGCGACGTCATTGGTTATTTTGATGAAATTAATCAATTATATAAAACACAGCTAGAACAACTACAGCAAACAAAATCGCGAAAACACATTGAAATAATAAATCAGCTTGTATCTGACATGGAATATATCAATGAACTAATTATTCAAACAATACTTAATGACAACAGCGACAATAAAAAACGATTCCTAACCGGTTACAAGACCACATCTACGTAATTTCAAGCTTCCCGGATATAACGCTGAAAGACTAAAAGAACATATTAGGAATGCTATCGAGACACTACAAAAAATACTAGATTTAAAATCCCCCATCCTTGAATATAATAATGAAACAGATGGCGGAGGTATGCATATTGCCCCGCACAATGTAAATATTTCAGCGGTGATTGCGCTTAATTTAACATGTGACGCAATCGAAGGAAGCTATCAAATTAATGTAGAGCAATCAAATCAAGCTCAGCAAGGATATATTCTTTATTCGTTTGCACCAACAGCTCCTCCAGGATTCCTAATTATTGAAAACCCAATTAATCCTGTCTACATGCGATGCCATAATAATTCGCTAACGAGAATTAATTTCCGACTCACTGACCAATCAAATAATTTGATTGATCTACAAGATGAGGTGTTAGCGATTAGTTTGTTTGTCAGGTCCTAATCGGCCTCAAACCAGATTATTTAGCAGCAGAGGGGGTAATGACATCACGATGAGACGTTTTTCGATTAAACGATGAAAACGCGTACTGAGTATAATTTCGCGCAAAACTCATGTTTCGGGCCAGAAATAAATAGGCCCCGTTTACCATGGGACTTATTTTTTTGGGGGTTGAAAAAGAAGGCTTCGTATAAAATCTCTAGTTTTGTTTTTGAGATTTAAGCCAAATAATGTCTCGAACAAATGTCCGATTCGCCCCCTCTGCTGCTGAAAGCAATTACATTTGTTGTCAGCTGATACAAATGCCCACGGAATGGTATTTCCCAAAACTTTAGTTTATGATTATGACAATAAGATTGATTGATTGATTGATTTTTAACGGCGCACCAGCACTTTTAGGCTATTTAGCGCCATACAGTAGGTTGTATTTATAAACGATTAAAAATACTACAAGGTTTAATATCGACCAGCGCTATCACAAACCAAATAGTTCAGCATAAAATGATAAGATGTTAGTAACATTCACATATGAAGTATCCCAATCAACGGGAGATATAAATGGTGTATGTTGATGAGAAGAGATGAAAAGATCATGAAAATAAGGGGCGGTATTTACATTAGATAAAAATGCTCTAGATCATGGCATACAAGCTATAGTTTAAAATAAAGATTTCCTTCCTTCAGGAAATCTAAAATACAAGTGATATGTATAATATCAAAATGTATTTTCATGTCATGTTTATTATGACAAAAAAAATAACAACAACTATAATAATAATAATAATAATAATAATAATAATAATAATAATAATAATAATAATAATAATAATATAAAGATGAAAAAGAAGAATAATTATGCTGTACTAAAAATGTATATGTATCTTTGATCACTTTTTTTTGCACTCATTCAAAATGTAACCGTATGCGAAAGCCATCACATACAAGGTCTTCAAGAATACTTTTATTTTTAACCTTTTGTTCATTTCAACTTATGTATCTTCTGGCTACTGGAAATTCTTTAATCTCATCAGGTGATATTTGGAAATGTCCCCAATGTATTATTTCGAACATCTGTTTAATATACTCTATTCAGTTAATCCGTTTTGTTGGCGGAATGTGTGACTGATTTATGTCAAAGGTAACAAATCGACACGTGTTTGATATTGTAGCTTTGGGTTTAAATCCATTTTCCATTTTCAGCATGGGCTATGAATGGCGGCCAGTGTAAGTATAGGAAAAACCCATTACAAACCCGGTATGAACCAAACATCGCTTTACAATGTTTCACAATACGATTTGAAAGACCACATATATATAAAATATAATATAATATAATAAAATAAAATATAAAAATATACCCTTATTCTGGCAACCTTAAAATTGAAACAACGAACTTAATGTCTCCTTTTTTGTCTAACCACTTTTGGTCATCAAGAGTCTTTTCAGCTGCTATTGAGCAGCATAATGAATGAATGAATAGTTGGATTTAAAGTAAAACCGGCCACTAGGGTCATATGTTCACTATTTTGCACTGCCATTCATTTATATGGTAGTGATTTAATTTATCCAGGAAGATGGAATGGTGCCACATCTTCCTGGCATTTATGCGCACAGAGTGCGCTATTTAATTTGGTCGTCATATCATACCCCTAAAAAGGGGCTAATGATATGAATGTTAGACCAGGGTGAGTGGGAATAGACCCATCACGCACTCAACATATCAACCAATCGAAAGTACGTACGCTTATTCCAAATTCAATCCAGTTTTCCTAGTGGGTTTCCCTATCCTAAAATTGTGTAAGCCACCGATACAATTCATCAAATGGTAAGAGTTGAAGAATTAAATTACGTTCCTAACTATGCCAATTTTATAGTACAAAAGTGTACATATATTTTTTTCCGTAACAATTTCTTTTGCTAATATGACTAAACGTCATTTGAATAGTAGCCACTGTCAGAGAGAAATAGATTGTTAATTTTGAGCGGTGGGTCCGAAAATGATCAAGTTAGGCTTTTTGGATAGAGCTTGTCAAGGAGGGTTTCCGTAATCAAGTGGAAGACCCTATTAAGGCAATGAAAGACAATAACCCTAAAAAGGACTTTTTGGGAGAATCCCATGATCTTTTGTTAGTGACCGATTATCCCTCTGCTCCTGTGGTTGGTCCCTGTATACTTCTTGAGTGTCTTGTTTGACCCTGTACTCACTCGATGATTCCCTGCATACATCTTGGGTGTCTTGTTTTGGATTCTCACTCTAAACATCCTTGCTCCCTCGTCAATTTGCTTCTGTATTTTTCCCTATCAATTTGGAATTCTTTGTGCTGTTTTGTGTAGAATATATAACCACATATGACAACTGTTTGCATTGTTAGTTAATGCATGATGTTATTAAGTTACTGCAAGGCCTGATAGTTTTGGTGTAACGATATTATTTTCCATTAGGTTAGGTTGCTCTGGAGCCGCTATGGGAACGTTATACCCAGCGTAGTGTAGGTGGGCTCCCTTACGGGTAATTAATCCCTTTTGGCCCCGTACGGTTCCCTTCCCTTAGAACAATATTATTTTATATGCATATTTAGGTACCAGTAAAACATTCATTTCATTTATGGATGATATTGTGTTATACTTATATTCTATCCATTAGCCCTGTAGTTCTAAGAAATTCAATTATATTATAGTATGTTCTTTGAGGGTTTTTGTTGCATAATTGAATTATTTCTGAATATGTACTTGGTGCGGCAAGTTCTAATTGTTTAGTTATAAATAGGTCTCTTTCTTTTTGCGTATTGTTACAGATATTGAATGTATGGTACAGATCTTCCGGTACGTTACAGTGGAATCAGTTGATGTTGTGCGGAAAAGGTCATATATATTTTCCAAAACTATTAGCTAATTTTGTTATTTTGTTTTTCCAAGAATTATCCTATTTATTTTAGATTGTTCATAACTGCTGCACCAGGATGGCCCATAAATCAGCTGTGTAAATGGAGCACTGATCAGGTAGGCGGCTGCCCATTTTGAGATTGAGTGCTGGAATGACCCAAACCGCAGCTGTTTTAAAGGGGTTGTTAATTTTGGAACCATCCGTGAATATATGAGTATCGATTTTATATTGGTTGTTGATTCGTTCCATTGCAGCTGTTTTTAAATAATGTTGTTGATTTTCTTTTTTACCTTTGTCTATAAGGGAGATGTTTACTTTAATTGATGTATTATTCCAAGGTTCTTTATCAAATATTTGGTTAGTTTCTACTTGGAATATATCTACTGGGAGATGTAGGTTTAATTCATCTACTATTTTGCCAAAGGATGACTTATTTCTAATAGTTTTCCTAAAATGAATTTTGCATTTGTTGATAGCTGCTAGAGTGGGGTGTGTTTTATTGTGGGTGGACAGTCGAGTTGCGTATCTCAACATGAGTTCCTGCCTCCGAAGCTGTAATGGCGCTTCTCCTGTTAAAACTTGCAACTCTGCTGTAGATGTATATGGTAATGCCCCAGTTGCTATGAGTAGGGCCTTCGTCTGTATTTTATCTAATCTATTAAGTTGGGTTATGGAGGTCGTGTTGTAAATTTGGCATCCATAGTCGAGTTTAGATCTAATTAAGGCCCTATATAGAGTCATTATTGTTTCAAGGTTAGCACCCCACTGGGTTCCTTTGAGGCTTTTAAGTAAGTTCAAGTCAAGATTGCACCTTTTAACTAGGTCATCAATATGAGATACCCACGTTAGCTATTCATCGTAGTACATACCCAGAAATGTGGCTATTTTAACGAATTTAATTTGTTTATTTTGAATTTGGAGGTTGGGGTATAATATGTTTTTTCTATAAGGTGAGAACAGTACAGCTACCGTTTTTTGGTGCGACAGTTTAAATCCCCATTTGTCAGCCCATTTACCAATGTTATTTAGACTTGTTTAATTTCAGCCATATGCGTGTGGTTGGAGGTGTTTCCTGCTCTCCATAGTCCACTATCATCTGCAAATTGTGATAATCCTATTGAGGGTGAGGCGAGATTAGAGTCAAGATCATTAATTATGAGGTTGAAGGGGTGGGGCTGAGGACACTGCCTTGGGGAGTCTCATTTTCAAGGGAGTGTTCTTCAGAATAAGATGCCCATACCCTAGTTATAATTCTGTTAAAAAGTTTTGTATAAAATTAAATATGCGACCATTAATGCCATAATGATTTAATTTGGCTATTAATCCCTTGGTCCACACCAGATCAAACGCTTTTTCAAGATCCAGAAAAACCGCAATTAAGTTTATATTAGTCCTCTGTTTATTATTAAATGCTAAATTAATGGTTGACTCCAATTTAATGAATTGATCCGTAGTAGATCTTTTATTTCTAAAACCACACTGGTTTGGAGATATCAAGTTATTGCTCTCCAGGTGGTGTTTGAGTCTGTTAGTGATAATTGTTTCCATGATTTTGCAGATATTGTTGTTAAGTGAAATTGGTCTATATGAGTTAATGTTATTCCTATCTTTGTTAGGTTTCAACATGGGGATAACTATCGCTGTTTTCCATTTTTTGGGTAGCTCTGCTGTTTACCAAATTATGTTTAGCATGTTTATAATTATCATAACCATATTGATAGGTAGGTTTTTATATATTGATTAACCTATTTGATCTTCCCCAGGTGAAGTTTCATGTTTGGATTTGAGCGCCTGGGACCATTCATATATGGTAATATCTTTGTTGAGTGATTTATTTATGGGTCCCTGGTCTTGAAATAGATGGCAGAATTTAATTTCAGTTTTAGTTCTATGGTTTTGGAATTCAATAGTGTGGTTAGTATTGCTGCTCATATTTTTAAAATGTTTTGCTAATGATTCAGCTTTTTCTTTCTGATTGCAGGTATTATTGATTTTTGGGGTGCCATTTATGTTCTTTCCCTTTAAAGCCCTGATTTTATCCCACACTTGTTTATAGTTAGTTCTTAAATTAATAGTGATGAAGTATTTTTGCCAAGTTGTTTCTTTAGACTGCTTTATTAGATATTTGAGCCTGTTATCGAAATTTTTGTACTCTTGGATGTGAGTAGTACAATTTAATCTTTAAAATTTATTTAATGCTCTAATTTTGTCCTGTCTAGTTCGTTTAATTTCTTCTGTCCACCATGGCACACTAAGTTGTCTTGGTTCTTCACTAGTATTGGGGATAGAGTTTGTGGCAGCTTGAGTTATGGCCTTAATTAGGTTATCATAGTAGATATCAATATATTTGGATTCTATATCTGACGGGCTAACATTATTGAGTATATCCTGAAAAGTTTCCCAATCAGCTTTTGAGTAGTTCCACCTGGATATTTTATCATCGAGTTCGCACTGAACATTCATCTGTAGAGTGGTTATTATTGGGAAGTGGTCGCTCCCCATGGGGTCAGATTGCTCCACCTCCCATTTAGCCACTTGTGCCAGTCTGGGTGTGCCTAGGGTGAGGTCAATGGCGGATAGGGTGCCGTCGACCGGACGAAGTCTGGTTTTAGCACCATTATTAAGGATAATAAGGGTGGAGTCATTGATCCATTCATCCACCCAGGTACCCCTCCTATCCGTCACCTCCCCCCCCCCTCATAGCTGTTTATGGGCAATAAAGTCTCCACAGATGATTGCAAGCCCGGTCCCAATGATTTAGGTTATTTCTTTAAACGCTAATTTATGTTTCAGCTTATTACCCCCTCCTGGGTCATATACGTTTATGATTTGTAATTGATGGTTTCCTGTATTGATTAATAGGGATTGTATTTATATTAGTGTGTTACTAATTTCCTGGGTTGTTATAGGTAGTAGCGTAACAGTTGGTAGAGTGTTTTTTTTTTCAAATATGGCTAAACCACTCCCTGACCTTCCTTTCGATGTTGGAAATAGCCAGGAGAGTATCCTTGTATTGATGGCAATGTTTTCGAATTTGCAGAAAGTTTAGTTTATTGAATGCAAATGATGTCAGGTTTATAGCTAGAGTTAATTATTTTGAGTTTAAGTTCGTTAATATTTCCTGACAATCCTCTTGCATTCCAGCAGCATATGAATACGTTAGCAGCATTCAAATAACCACAAAGGATATGAACTGCAAACAGTGGGTCAGTTCAAATGTCTTGGTTTAATAATTATCGAACAGGGATCGAGCTAAGAAATGTTGTCACGAGCAGCACAAACAAGAACAGCTATGTCAAATTTAAGACCCATCTGGAGAAACAAGAATATCTGTATGAAAACTAAATCAAACTATTGCGAGCTCTAGTTATCTCGATCTTTTTGCATTCATGTGAGGCCTGGACCCCGACAGCAGAATTACAACGAATGCTCCAGGCATTTGAAATGAGATGTTACAGAACCATCCGTGGCATCTCTTACATAGACCACATCACAAATGAAGAAGATACTAACAACATCAGGTACAGAGTAGGCCATTATAAAGACCTCCTCACCACTTTAAAAACGAGAAAGCTTAAATGGTATTGCCATGTCACTGGAGCCAACAGTATATTCACAACAGTGCTGCAGGGAAGCGTCCAGGGTGTCAGACGGAGACGTAGACAGAGAAAATCGTGGACAGATTACATCACAGAGCGGACCAGCATACGTTTTGCGGAGAGACAGTCATTGGCACGTGATCTAGACAAGTGGATAGAACTAGTTAAATGTTCAGCAGCACAGTTCTTCAACGACCATACTAGATCAACATACTGATGATGATACTGATGTTGAGTTACAACAAATGTACCATTTCATCTTGTGTGACCAATTGACCCTTTATGTTAGCGGTGCAATTTATGTGCTTTCAAAACTGATTTAATAATCTGAATCACATATTGGCGAAAATTACCAATTAAACAAATTTTGTTCGCCAAGTTATGTTGGAGCACATTTAAATTGCATCTTATTTGCTGTTAATTCCATCAACATTTGTACTATATTAGTCGATTTAAACAATACGTTTAACACGAAACAGAACCTTCCCTTAGACAATGAATAACGCTAGTATTCCTAACCATGGACCCTATTAATTTTAAAGGCATTAAATATCACAGTATTGTTATTGTAGTGTCATCCTTAATGTTTCGTCTGCTAGTATTTGTTACCTTACTTGCCCATGCAACCCTTATGTAATACTTGTAATTGATAGTAAGATATTTAAACTAATACAGAAACATGAATAATATTCATAATAATAATAATGATAGTTGTGACTGAATTGATATAAGAATATATTTTGTTGGCATTCTTTGATTTCAACATATTTGTATTGTAGTGTTAATTTTGTTAGACTGTCTTTGACAAATAACGTTTCGCCTAGATATTCTTATTTCATATTTTGTATCATTATATGCCATCACGACTGCTTCAAAAGAAACAATATATAATATTTTTACACTGGTACAGACGAGATATTAAATGTATTCCTACTTGGATATTTTGCGCATGTTTTGTTTTTCTTAAAATTTTATTTTATTCAAAAAAAGAGGCAATGGCAAATTATTCATTTGATGCAACATGCTTAGCGTTATATACTAATATTGATGCAGGAGTTTGTTTTAAAAATATGTCTGTCCTTTTCAGCTCTATGAATCAGTAAAAACAAATTGCATTAATGTTTGGACAGTATGCATGTTAAAATATAGTATTGTTGTAGCTGTCTATCAATATCATCTAAATGTAAAATATGTTTAAGACTTAAATACACGTTTTCAAGTTTTCAAACCATATGTCAATTTAAACTGAACTATATTTAGTGTCTTGTATAATTGATATAATGCTTGTAAGGTTTTAGACACGAGTTCAGACGAGAATAATACGGTAGTAAATTCGATCACTTGCATTCAGGAAATGTTGTGCACAATTTATACGTATGAGACTAGTTTGATTGTTTTTTTTTAAGACACATATTCCTTAAACCTATTCATTTTGAGGTTGCTTTACAACGTAAACGAGATCCAGGAAGAACGTTTCTTCAGTGCAGGTATTGAGCAGACTTGACCAACATGTATAAGAAATAGTACGCCTGAGTGATTTGAAATTTTTGATGAGATTTGTTTACAGATTTAAATGAACAGAAAGTTCATTTTACAATGTTTCAATATGTCGTTTTAAAGCATGGTGTCATTAATTAATTTACAGCTAAATATATAGTCTTCTGATGTTGAAATAAAACTAAATGTTTTGCCATTCATCAAAATGCTTCGCAAATCTATTTAGCCTATATTTCCATTATTAATTTCGAAACCTTCGATCTTAGTAATATAACATCCAGTCAAATATTGGTTATAATTTTGGTATACGTTATTTCATTTCCTGCTGAAAGAATATCATTTGAACATTTGTTGAAGAGCTATATTATTAGGAGCAGACGGCCATTTAGTCTCTGTAACAACAAATGGATCTACATGTGTTGTGTTGTCGAACACATATAGCTCAAAGCCCATAATTATGTCTCGAAATTTTAAGGATGAAATCATGTGCATGTCAATATATTTCATGTTAGTTTTATATTCTTATGGTCTTCTGATAAACAAATTATGAATCCTTTCCCTATAGTTTTGTGCTAGTGCATACATATATTATATCTATTTGCGTTTCAGCTTACGTTTCAGTATAAGGTATTACTTTGTGAAACATTATAATATACTCGATCACGTTAGGAGTCTGTAGCCGATACTACTAAATATAGAAATATACCTGTGAATGTTGATCGGATCGCTTCACAAATCATGCAATGGGATGCGGAACTTAAACATTCTTTGCTGGTCATATATAGAATACTATAACTTTTCTTTGACATGGGAACGATTATGAAACAACAGTCCTTGCGTTACATTTAACAGTCAGCGTTAAAATCTACCTGACGGATGCCAGGTTTATCGCAACCATGTTCCTGACATTCACTAGTTAAACAATATGTTTTCTGGCATACAACTTTGACAATTTAATAAAATGTCTGCACGTGTATTCCAGCATGCCGAAATCTGTTGAATTCCTTGTGACGAATGTTGTCTTTCAAGCTTTACGCCTACCAGGAAGCTGCTGCTTTCTTCTTTCTATGTTGAAATATCTTCCGATCAGTCAGAGAGGGAAAACACATTACGCTACAAACCTGACATTAAAGAGTCCTACTTTTGCGAATGTGATAATGCTAACTGGATTTTAATTTTAAGTGGTTGGTAAGCTTTTTCATGGGACTATTTTAGCATGTGGGCGATGATACGTATAGCATCCATCCTCTTACATGTTGGTGAGGTAGTGAATCTTAAAGGTTTCCAACAGTACATAGGAAGATACTCAATTACGTCCCATTTGTTTGTTAAATGACATACAAAAACCACCCTTCCACATGTTTAGCTTACATTTATTTTATATGAGCAACATTATATAAACTATAAAAGCATCCTCATCAAACATCCAACAAATATAATTGCTAGTGATAGTATTCTGAAATAATAATGAAGTTTGGTTAAAGCCATGATTGTCGCATAACGTTTTGAAAATATTGCTTATTTAAGACGAACAATGATGAGATAATTGTATTTTGTCACAGGAAATTTCGTCAGATCCCCTCTGCATCATATGCCATATGAACATCTCAATCTCTAACATTACTTGTGTTTGCTACTATATGAAATCTCGGTAATGCATGACATCCAAACACGCGGTGAAGGTCAATCGAACGAGATGTGTGTGTTCAGCACGGCATCCCATCAGGTGCAGAACCGCGTGATTGCAATACAATTCATCGGGACGTGAATCTATACGTCTCGACACAGTTGTGCAACTGGATTCCTCTCCATTTCCATCTTCTTTTCGCAGATATGTGACTATATCAATATGTGATGTTATATATCATTGTTTAATAATAATAATAATAATAATAATAATAATAATACTTATAATAATAATAATAATAATAATAATAATAATAATAATGATGATGATGATGATGATGATATAAAAATAATAATATTAATAATAATAATAATAAAAATAAAAATATTATTATTATTATTATTATTATCTTCAGTATGCGAGTGGCATATTGTCTTGAATGATGTTTGATTATATTCAAACTATATTATAAATCGCACTTTGATAGTCTAATTAAGTTTTTAAAATATATACTATGAGAATAATCAGCATTAATTATGATGATTATGATGATTAATCGTGATATTCGTATAAAACTGCTTGCCAGGAGTACCTTTACTTGTTTGACTTTGACATAAGTGAGAGTGCCATATTTCCTCAGATATTTTTAATCTGAACAAAATAGGTACCTTTGTATTTATGATATAATTATGCTTTTGCATTGGTCACACTTGCCCCATTAAAACATCGTACATGTGTTGGGGGCTTTTATAGGTATACCCTATGTGCTCTACTGATTTATAAAATGAAATAAAATATATAATTTTAAAACACAACAAACAAATCAAAATATACCGATCCTAATAACGTGCGTACACTACTACTATATTTACTCTAAATAAAATCCATTTTCAATGTTCATACAATTGTTCTTTGTTCATAAAAGGTACATGAATATTTATTTGGTGCGAACAATCGCCCTGGTTTTGTTGGTAAATGTTTGAATTGTTGTCTTTAACATGTCAAAATTAAAGAAAACAAGCAGATATAATTCATTTATTATTAAATGTTTGGCTATTTAGGATGGTAATTGTGGTTAGCTAGTTTGATTTTGTTTTATATATACTTTTAACTTTTTACGCATTTTGATTATATTTCTCAGCTCAAAGTAAAAACATAATTATCGAGTATGTTCACGTTTCGACAACACAACCTTGACTTTAAGAAGAAAATTAACCAAAGAAAAAGAAAAAAAAATTGCATCTTTGCTTGATTAAAGTAAGTAAATATAGCGAACGATATAAACGTAACTTAAATATTGAGCCTATTGTAAAACTTGTGACCTTCATTGAGTAAAATACAGCAAAATGCTGTTGTCTCGTTCCAAAACTTAATTGCAGAACGATTGCGTGTCCTGCAGTACAATATATGACACATTTGTTTACTGATAAATTATTTGGTTCGTGTGAGATTAATAGACGGGCTTAACGCATAATCAAATGACTAGTACTGAATATCTACCTGTATATTGATTTGTATTATAGCTGTGAGAGATGAGTTGTAAAAGTAAATATTATCATCGTTGTTATTATCATAATCTCCATATATTAGTATGCATGTATGCGTGTTGGTCTCTTATTGTTTGTATTGATTTGTAAGAACAAGCGTTTCTTATCAAATCACGCAGCTTCGTACTATCAATACATTTGTTTGTAAGCATGGCGGTTGAATCACGAGAATTTGTGTCAGTTTCCTCCCATTGATTAGCTTTAACTAAACGACCTACTTATCCTTTCTCCGCAATTGTTTTAGTTAATTCAATTATATGGATTTATACTTTCTTTCTCTAAACTTTTAGTATAATATTTGTTAAACAGGAACTGCATGGGAGATAATGATCTTTCCTGTTCATGTTCTCGATACAGAATTTTAAACAAATATTCGGTTATACGTACAGTAATTTTCTGCTAATTCACAAAGTCTTGAGACAAAGATGTGTGAAACAAAGATAATTCTCATACAATATAAAACACGAAACACTGGTTATTTTACTGTGTGTTGACTAATGCAAAGGAAACAAGAATATAGTTGGTTGTAAGGAGTATTGGTGATTGAATGTGTTGATGTGCTTGTCATCACACAATAGCACATCATTCTCTATATCAATTACATTATATGAATGAATGTTGGTCTGTGTGTTAGAAATTATATATATCCCCTTGAATGGTTTTACTTTTCTTCATTTGTTCTCTGCTTCAATAACAGTTTCAGTGATTAATTTACTTATATTTATTTATATCTATTGAGCTGTTTTGATTCAGATTTGTAATGTATTTAGGATTTTCTATTTGGAGATGAACATAGAGCTGTTAATTAAAAACCAACCAACCCCTCCAAAACAAGAAGAATAACATTATTTTGGTTATTTCCAAAATAGTCTAAGGCAATCATTCTCTGTAACTTATGGCATAGTTTATAATTTTGTAATGTATTAAAAGGAGAATAATGTTCGGCAGTCCAATGATTCTCTAAAACATATTGTATGGATATCTGTCTTTGCCAAAATGATGCATGTATTTAACAAAAGCGGGAATGGTTTGTGCATGTAAATGCAGATTACAAACTCAATAACCATTTATGTCTTAAAGTTTAAATTGTTCAAAGTGTTGTAAAGATAATATATTTATTGTTTTTCATGACAGAGACACGGAGATAGCACCAACGCTGAGAAGTAATTTTCAGTCATCGTACATTAATCAAACGTTTAGATTCACGATTTGCCTACCTACATCTAAAAAAAACCAAAAGAAAACAATCCAGGAAAAACCATATTTATGGATTAGTGTCACTATCGTGTATTTAAAAGCGATTTAGTATGACTGGACTGTCATATTGCAAAGTCAAATATATACTATGGCGTCAAAATGAAAACAATTATTATGAGTGATTTAATTTTTATTTTTTGCTTTTTCAAAATAATCAATCCCTGCATGATTTATTATATATGATTCAGACAAAACTTTCCAAATAGCACTGCTAAACGCTATAATAAATCGACAAACACTTATTCATATTTTAAATTTCTAATATTTCCTATGATATATCTGTAGACCTACATCATGGTGAAAATATCCATCAAGCTCATTTACAGCAGTGTTATCTTTATTGCTTCTTGAGTATTTAGTAGTATTAAATTATATATCACTTGTGTACGTTAATGTACAAAATATTGTATATCTAATATATTAAATAATTATATATGATATCAAAAATTAAATGTTTTATGCCCATATATAAAATTAATGATGGAAATAAAGCACTAATACAATCAAACAGTTAGATTATAATTCACGCTGTAAATTACGTGTCACAAATAATGATAACATTAATGACAATAATTAGATATTACTCGATTAGAAAAATTCCGTAATCTATGTTGGATTTCATAACTATAGTGTTTACCTACATAGACGGTTATTTAATTATTTAGTATATACTTAATGTTGTATTTTACTCATCATTAAGTCATGGTGTTGTGTTACCTTATGTTTTAAACATTGTTTGAATAGTAATGTTAAAGTTGTCAAATAAAGTTTGAAATATGTTAACAAGCATCAGTTATTATATCATAGAAATTAAGTTGGGATACGCTTTACCACTGTATAACACTTAGTTAATAATTATGTTATTGTCGTAGATCAATGAAAAGATTATTACTTGTTTCTTAATTTAATAATATTTACATCATGTAATATTTTGTATGATAGTGCATCAAGTTTATAAAGGAGAATAATAAATAGAAGATATTTTCTTTTCCTACGTTTATACGGCATATATATTTCATCGTGTTATACCAAAACGTAGCATTTAAAATATATAGTTGTTGGTACCACAAGATGAAACATGTATTAACTTATAAAAGAAAATCTATATTTATTATATATCAAACATGCTACTGAATGGACGACGTATGTACGAATACAATCGCATATTGGCACAACACTCTAACCCCACAAGCTTTTCGTGATTTCACCTAACTTTCAAAGCTTAATCATACAAATATTCGTGATTTAATAAAACAGTACGATCGGATTTACCTAATGTTTCACAATAAATTATATTTTTGACATTTTGCATACTATTTGACCCTATTTGAAAATAATTTCG
The DNA here is from genome assembly GCA_029339505.1 of Unio delphinus. Taxonomy (NCBI): domain Eukaryota; kingdom Metazoa; phylum Mollusca; class Bivalvia; order Unionida; family Unionidae; genus Unio; species Unio delphinus. The sequence continues at coordinate 6,651,751 of JAQISU010000243.1, read as the reverse complement.
GTTCGATTCAGCAATTTATCATAGCGGATTTGTAGTTGCTCTCAAGGAAGTAAGAGGAAATACATTCAGTGATATGTAATAGAATTACCTTATCTAGGATTAATTTCCAGATCTGAAATTTCAAGCAGTTTCTTTTGATCTGTACCAGCTCATAAAGTACTATTTGTGTTGTTTCGTGTTCAAATTTTTGTAAGTACTGACAATTAAGTGTCGCATGATTTGATTGGAAATTGTATAATTTTAGATGTGAAAATATTAGGATATATTTTTCACATGTGAAAATATAGGAATGAAAAAGAAAATGTTTCGCCAATAGGTCTCTATATTTTACAATTAATTATCTAAGTAATCGTAATAGTGCATGCCGAAACTCTTAGGCCTATATATGCATTGTATGAATACTCATAAGAACGTATCTGTTAAAAATACGTACTATTAGGTAGAAATCTACAGAATTTTGCTTCCTTCTTCTTTATCAGTTTTCAGTAACGTCTTCTCAACTAAAGAATTAATTTATGTATTTTGCTTGATGTAAACAATGTGCCTGGAGTCATATCGTACGGGTTGCCGTGCGGCATTTTTCTGTTTTATGTGATAATTTTCGTTAAATATGTGTTGCTTTTAGTCAATGTTCCCCGAATCAGCGTCATCTTTAGTTATTACCAATGCATGTTTAAGTATGTAGAATCGGTCATGTCCAAATATAATCATGACAATACAAGGAAGCAAGAGATCAGCAGAGAGGGTGAACAGACCAAGCGTACATTTGTTAATCCAAGAGTTTAACAAAAGTACGCTCCGTTTTTAAAGCAAGCGCTTAAGTTAGTCAATTATACATACTTTTTGGACACTTATTAGAGGTCACACCGTCTCTACTGCTGTAAATGAAATCATTGTTATATCAATAATGATTCGAGAAGCATATGCCACATGGTTAGCACAAGGGCGACTAGAAGTAATTAAGAAATTTCTAACAGTTCGTGATTCTGTCAGGCGAAAAGTGCAAGAACGTCAGAGGAATCTCAGGTTGATTATGCAGAAAGTTATCAATAATTATTAAAACCTGTTACTGAAACAACTGAACATCTTTATCAACTTGAAAAAATAGCTGAAAAAGAAGCATCAAGGCTTTTACTAGATTTTCCTGGTCGATTGCCTCAACCAGCAAAACGTATTGCTAAAGAGAACAAAATTGATGAAGACATAATCGAAGAATGACGTAATACATTTATTGAAGTATGTGGGGGAGAGGGCATCAACTGCCAGATATAATAAAAGGCAGATCGATATCCACAATGTATTTTCAAGCTTAGCCATATATTCACAGAGGGAGCCACATGCACAGCTTTCTCAATCAATCAATCAATCAATCAATTGACTAGACCGTTGTCACTGTAATGCAAAAAAAATAAAGTCGATAAACAAAGAGAGGATTAATAAGTTGATGCCCAGTTTTTGCTTGAAAAATGAGGAAAAGAGCGATAAGATGCAAGAAACTAGTCCAAAGACAATAGATTCACTGATCCTAATTGTTTACATTTAAAATACATGTTATGTTTTCAAAAACACCTAAAATATATTTTTCGAAAACACCACGATATGTTTTAGGAAGGGATGCTTTCTGTGTTATCATATTGGCACGCGTGATAGGCAGATTTCCTCATTTCCTTCTTTAAGACGCTCCGGATGGGTTCAAGGATGCAAAATAGGCCACTTAGTCCTCTCGCATGTCTTAGTAGACAATCAATAGC